>OW388299.1:58006048-58589223 GCA_936450465.1 Gibbula magus
ACACAAAATATCTTTGAAAATAACTGAATATAAAAAAGCATTAACAAATATTGTATTTTTAAGAGTCACATTAAACTATTTCCAAATCTAAACCAGATCACAAACGTCCAATTTTCCGACATTATTTGAGTTATTTCTAGTTTTCTGAATGACTTGCAAATTCTTCCAAGATCCACAAGTGCAATCAAGCTACAGATTGATAGATTTGCTGATATAAAATAATGTGAGCAAGATCGATAAAGTTTATCTCTCTCTGGCAGGTGATAAGGCTTGTGGGGAGGAAATGACGTCACTCACTTGGTTTACGAGCAGTGAAGACTATCTTGAACTGGTAGTTGGTTCTGTTGTTATGTTGCAAAACAACCCGAGCATAGGAAGTGTTGAGTAGAACGATGCCGGGGTCCGGACTGGCACAACGGAAATGAAACTGGAACATAATAATATTGACAGAGAGATAAGATCATTTCATGAAGAACGTCGTGAACGACATAACAGAGAGCGTGGTGTTGGACTCATAATTAAAACACAGAACATTGTCCGTGATTTTGATATTCATAGAGGGAAAACGAAAATGATGAACAAGACGATATTAAAGAAAGGGTGTCGTAAACACAATAATTCATGGCTATTATATCATTAAAATTAGATATTACCTAAAGACGTTACTCTCTACGTTAAGATCTGATCTATGATCGTACTGTTTCACTGCAGCCAATCAGCGACGAGGCTTGGAAATTGTAAATACGATTCGAAATAAATGAATGACGGTTTGAATTTACGGAATATAAAGGGACCTTCTAATGCATTATTTATTAAAAATAATTATTATATCTATGTACATTTTACATCGGAATATGTGTAGGTATTTTACAAAATATATATTTCACATTCTCCTGACATGTAGGAATTCATATATACCACGGTTTGAGAAAACAGACTGAACACATTCAATCATTGTGTGACTCTCCCCATGCCAGTCTGGTCACCTAGCTACATGTATAAGGTTAAAGTTTATTTTACAAATTATTTTACACTCATATCACAATAGCCTTAGAGAAGACAACTTATTCATGTTATTCACTTGCGGTAGATCTCTCACTTAATTCCAATCATTAAGGCATGGTCCGTAAACGCATTTAATGTTTTCTCAACGAATTTCTGAAACATCCGAAAATCAAAAGGGACATTTAACTACTTACTACATGTGGAAATTAATGGTGATATATTCTAATACTCTAAAAGTACAGTGACATTCGCGACTGTGGTATGTGGTATGACAAAATATGTAAATGCATTTCTTAGACATTATTTGACGTTTTGACGTAATTAAATTTAAGAAACGTTTTTTGTGAAACAAAATGTGTTATTAGTTAAAGAAATGTTGATGACATTACGAGTTTACAGACAAAAATATGACAACTTGCAGCGTTTTTCTCATTCCAGTCAATTGAAAGTCATGTTGTGTTTGTGGGCGATCACCACAGCGCTACAACATATTCACAACGCCATAGGAGTGCGACATTATTCCGTGTAAATACAACCTTTATTACGATTGACAAAACACTACTTCAAAGCTTTAGAATTACAGTGTTCGTAATTACAGATTATTTGATCACGGAGTTATTACATTGTAACGTAATCGGATAATGAAACCTGTTAACATTCAGCTAAAGGGGCATGTCGATTTCCAATTATTTTTCCGTTAGTGGATTCGGGGCTTCTAACCATGTCAGGTAACAACCTATAATCAATATGTTACCAATCTGTACATTTACAAATCTGTTCCGTAAATATCTAAATGGAAGATTGCATTTGGTCATTGGTGGAGTGTTGTTCTTGTAAATCAATCAAATACAGCATTTAAGTATAACCTAACGTTTAATTTCACAGAATATTTGCCCTCATAATGCCACGTCTGGACACAAATGCGTTGAAGCTTATAGCGGCAAAATAAATCAAATCATTAAATACTCTCTTCCATTTTACAGATGACGATGCTGTTATCGACCAGGCTTCACTATTCACCTGAGAATACGGTGTTGCATGCCGGTTGTAATGTCCATTCTTATGTGACGCATCGTGATAGTATAGCTAATGAAATCGATATCTCTAATCAAGGCGAAAATGAATGCTATCCGGTTTCTACGTTGTGTAATGGTATTTCTTCATTATGTAAACACACATTTCGCATTTAAACACCTCATTTCATTGGCGTTCCATCATTGTATTATGTAAACCCATTTAGTTCCTTTAGTTAGGATATAATACGTAGTATACGTATTGTATGAAGGATATATTAGAAAATGGATATACTACGTAGTACGTTTTAAGATGAATAGGACACAGGAATTTGTAATTTTTTTAATTATTTTTTTTATATTGATAACACAAAGATTAATATTTGATATTGAAACTAAAAGCATTAAATACTAAAATATAAATATTACATCTGCCATTGTACTCAAAGACCATCTCGCTCGTGTCATCAACCCTTCTTTGACAATAATATAGATTGCGACAATGGCTTCATTCTGTGGCGTCGATTCTGTTAGGTTCATGTCCGCGGTAGTAGGTGATGAACTAATTAAATCAATTCATCTTATCGGATGTAGTCAGGACTTGTCTGGAATGTGTTATGGCTGCTATTCAGAGGGATTTATTAAAGAAACATTTATTAAGCAGCGAGATATAAATTAACCACAGATTAACATTTGAAGGTGCAGTCACCCTGACGACAAACATACAGTTATCATCATCATTGCTATCACAGTGAGGGAATTGTGTTTGGTGAAAGATCAATAAAAACTAGGTGATGAAAACAACTTGTTCGAACCTTCTTAGAGAAAGGCTTCGACGTTTTGCGTGGGTGCATTGCGAAGGAGGTGAATAACACATTTTTTTAAACTAATTTTACTAATAAAACTTGAAATGATAAAATAAATATAATCATCTGTGACGGTGAACTTTGCATAACCGTTTTATCATAAATGCTCTAGAAATATGTCCTGAAATCAATTTTAAATAGTGTTTGAACAATAATAAAATGATACCATAATGAGATTTCAATGAAGATGTCACATGATGTTAAGTCAATGATAAAACCAACTTATGTGATGCTAGAGAGCATGATATAATGTAAATAAATGATGATACCACACTATGTATATTGTCAGCGAATAAACCAATTTCCTAAAACATGATGTCAGATAGCATATGATAAACCACATGATTTGATGTCAGATACCATTAGACGTAATGTCGACGATGATGCCACATGATGACTTGTCGGAAATAACACGACGTCAATGACAATCGATAACAAAGGATGTGAAATTACTACAACGAAGATTATCATTTAACATAGTTAATAGTATAAACCCATAACAGACATACTAAACATCCCTTTACCCAAAGAACGTTGCAATGAAGTAAATTTGTGTTCTCAATACAATACATTATACGTATCGGAACTTACAATGTATTATTCAAATACATTATACGAGTCGGAACTTACAATGTTTTATTTATTATCTCGAAATCAACAGAGAAGTCAGGACCGAACCAATTGTTATTTTCTCGTTATCAGTCCCAGTTGCTGGTTCAACCGTCTGCGCTAAAGATTTCATAATCAGGAATCTACCCGTAGAGAATGCTTACCAATGGAGGAAGTCTCCCCGTGGGGTCATATCTGTCGTATATCTTGACAGACACAAGACAGCTCATGAGCGTCATGTCAAATACTCGGAACATCCACTTATCCTTGGAACCCGTTGTCAGCTGGAGTTCGCATTCATCAGTGTAACTAAACAGTCCCTTGCCATCGATATCAGCTCCTTTGATTCCCTTGCCGTACTGATTGCAGTCGGGCCCAGGAAGTTTGTCTGAAAACAAGAAAATAATGGGTCTGTGAAAGCAGAGAACAATGTGTGGTACCTCAATGCAGCAATATAAGTATGATAGCCCTGTATTTGAATATGTACTGGGTGGACTATTTGCTGAAACAAAAACTGCTCATACATTTTAAATTGCCCATACATATCTGGAGACTTTCAAGTGCAGTCTTAAAACAGAGTTCTTCCCACAATCTGACAAGCCTGTACCATTTGTGAAGACGACTGTTGCTTCTGTTACGATCAATATGTTCTCCCAGTCCACCATATATTCACCCTAGACATAGACCACTTATATGTGCGGCATCAACCCTGCGGAACAGTCTCTCTTGTCACAATATGCTGAACGTGATTGTTCCTGGTATTTTGGTATTATGTCGTAGTTCAAATAAGTAACGATAAATGTACTCTTCAGTCAGGGGTCCATGTGGTGTTCGCTTGGAATCGTACAAATAATGTCACGAATTTACTACAAATCTAGGACTCTGTTACAAATCCGGATGAGCATTATGAATAATTGTGTTCGAATCTGTTAAGTATATGTCAAATACAGTATTGGTGTGAGGTGATGTGATTTATTCGAGATTTTAACTTATATCACGGCTGCTAGAATTATGTGTAGGATAAAACACGATACAGAGGTTATGCTTGGGATTGTAAAACCCGAGGTATGAAAGCTGAGCGGGAAGTAAGACCGAAAGCGAAGCTTGAGGTCTTACTTCCCCGAAGCTTTCTTTTCGAGGGTTTTCAATCCCAAGCATAACCAAGGTAGAGTGTTTTATCTAACATAGATACCGTAAAACAAATGTGAGCGCTTATCTTATATTGAGGTTTTCTTACAGCAGAATAATGAGGGGTAGTGTTTTTTAAATATTATAACTGTCGAATTGTCAAAATTTTCATTTTATATTTTTTTTTTATTCCCAAATACTGCGTTATAAAGAGTATGTCTCCCGGACTAGCGTTATATAGAGGCAGAGACAGTGTGACTGTAAATAGAGGAAATCCACACTGTTCTTTCGGCTTCCTCGGTAGCGTGGAGGTAGAGCGTCCGGTTTAAAGAGCAACGGGTATCGAGTTCGATTAACGCCACCTACACCCTGAAAAAGTTATCTTTGTATACTTTTCGATAATAATTGTTATGAATTGAGTTGTGATAAAAAGGTCTCATTTAAGGTCTTACTTTCACAATAAAAACCTCATACGTGGTTATTATCGGAAGAAAAACCGACTGAAATAATAATGATGGGTTATTACGAAAAAACAAGATACCTACGAAACAAAAGACAAAATCCCTGATAGGTTTCTAATGCAGGGAGAAAGCGTGCAACACCAGTGTGGCTCTGTTGCGGTGGAACCTGCGAACTAGCCACCCATGAATGATACCGCACTGTAATTCAGTGTAGTATTGCATCCAAAACCTACCGCATGTAGCAATGTTTTCAACAGCAGACACATACTACAAGTCAATTACGAGTTCTCAAAGTTATCAGTTTGTGCCGAAATCGTTTTTTTTTTTTATCTGGAAAGATAACTTGCATCTCTATTGTTATAGCCGTGTTCTTAACTCTTTATTCCTCACAAGATGTCACTAAATGTTGTGATTATAACAGATTTCTTATTTTATGATGAATTTTAATAAATAAAATAACACTATTTTTTGTGAACTGAACGTTTAGTCGGTAAATCTAATTTTAAAAAACATTTGCTACCTTTTAAAGAATGTTTTTAAATCCTTCATTTTCACAGTTGAAAAATATCAAGAGGTTCGTATTTTCAGATAACGTCATTAAGTTAAATTAATAATGAAAAGGTCTAGCATTATATATCTTACAATGTTACGTTACTATCTATTCCTATTTCAATTACTTTTCCAAAGTTTCCGCACCCAAATGTCGTGAGATAAAGAGATTTATGACTCGGAGGCGAAATGAAATCTAAAGATAGAAGGAATATTGTATGAGAGTATTGATTTTTATACTAGAATAACAATCCTGAAACTTGAATCAAAGATTTTAAGTCGCAGTGATAAAATATGACTTAATGTGTCTCTATAAAATGTTTTTACAAACTATGGTACTTCATCAATCTTCATATATTTGATATGAAATATATATATATATATATATTATTTAAATAAACAAACAATGATTTCAACTAGTACTGTATTTTAATTCCGGGTTTATGTCTTCGAACACGTTTTAGTTATTGATAAAAATAATTTATTATGTCTTCCTGAGTGGTACATGACGTGTAAGCAAAACGGTGTTGTTATATTTTCGTTTACCGATAATATAAACTTAATATCAAATTGGAAAGGTAAACAAAGTGATACAACAGAGGTAACACATAATTTGTATTGAGACATAAGTATAACCCTGCAACGTCGTATTCTGGGATAAAGAGCTTTATGAGGTTCCGTCAGTAAAGGCGTCCGAAATTTCGGAGCATTTCTTGAAAATTGATGATCTGGGAAAACTTCAAAATTTGACATTTGGACCATAACATCCTCTGAATGTGTTTCATTCCCGGAACATACTTAATATACTGTACAATTTGAGGTTCACTGTCAGGGAACGTTTTACATAGTCTGTCATCCTGACGACCCTTTTTTTAATAGCCTACATGTACGCTGGTTTACAAACTGACCACAGATCCCAGTTTGAAGACATCTCCAAGACTCCTTTTTATTTTACTTTTTTACCAAAAATTTCAGGAGCTATATGTTAGACTATGTTCCTAGTTAAACAAGGTGAAATCATTGCGGCATCAGTGCTTACATACATGTATACATTATGACGTCATGTCTGAACCACTATGACGTCAAGTTATTAGCTCGAAGGTGAGAATCATTATTAACATCAGTTACATTTGATTTAAAAAAAAATAGTTTGTAATATGTAACGTGCGAATCTATGTTTTCAGACGCCAGCTGATAACCTTATAGTGAAGGGATTAGATGTGACCTATAGCCTCAGCAGGGGTTTAATGGTCCATAAATGAACGCCCCGTAATCGGTTTAACACGTAGCATCTGCTTCACGCCTTCCCAACAGGCAGCAATCGCAAACTGTAAAAGTGGCATGTAATACTTATTGATACATGTCTGGATGCAAAGAGAAGTTTGTTCCTCTGTACGATAAACCTGAGTACGATGAAGAATGCCAAATGCGAAGTATACATGATATTTGGAATGACAGAATGAAATAAATTATGTATATATCAGGGACTTAGAAGCCGTTTCGGAGTATCATTACTACATCAAGATGTTCATTATGAAATTTAAAAATGATATCATTTAGAAATGCATACAAACGTTATTATCTTTCCTTACAGTAAAATACCCGTTTCTGATTGGCTAACGGTCGTTACATTTTTATTCATGTACCCCGTCAGTCTCACGGTGTACAAATTTCATGTACCCCGCTGCCATAGTGACAGCTCCTAGCTGTGAGTAGGTGTCGCATTATGGTGAGATGACGTTATAAAATGACGCGGTGTACGGAGTTTTGAACAGTTCGATCAGTTGTTTACGGGTCTATTAATTACAGACTTATTTTCCAAATAGTTGTTGCTTTGTTGGGAAACAAATCTTATTTTGCATTATTTGCACACTCAATTAAATAAAGAATAACTCGGTTTAAGGCATTTAAAAGTTTGTAGTGACTTTTAAAATTTCAGTCGAGACGGGTGACGCCATTTTGTTTACGTTTTGGGTCAAGGTCATTCAAACGACATCAGATGATCGTGCATCGGCAGACAAAACGCAATGAATATAATAATACTAATTTTATTGACATGACGGAAAGATAAATACGTTGTATACTTCTCCCTCGGGTAATACGGTCTCATGTACCATCTTTGTACCAGTGTCACCCTCGCCTGAAGGCTCGGGCGACACTGGTACAAAGATGGTACATGAGACCGTATTACCCTCGTGAGAAGCATACAACTTATACTGTATTGCCCAGCGACATACTCATCACCTTTGGCTCATATTTCAGATTGGATGAAAGTTTTCCAACTATCGTAAATAATTGATATTGCTGTTAACAAAGTAGTTTCACAATCGTGTGTGTGTATTGGTTTTCCAGACTAGTTATTATTGAAGGAGACTAAATACACGGCAAATGTACAAGTAAAACTATATTTGGGGGGGGGGGGGGGGGGGGGGGGGGGGGGGGGGGGGGGGCATGATATTATAAGGCAGGTACTTATCAAATGTTCATCTATTTTGCAACTAGTATGCCCTCAAAGGGTACATACATGTATGATGAAGGTTGAATGTGCCTTTGAGTGCACACGTACTGAAGTAACAGGAACACATACAGTTTAGCTAATTTAATTGGGAGCACACAGTAGTAAAATGCTTGTTTGTTAAGCCATGCATCATGTACATGTAACACAGGACAAAAGGTGGTGGAATCCGCTTGCCCGATCATTCTGGATTCTTCCGGATTCTTCAAGGTCCGCCAATATTTGGGAGAATCCGGAAGGATCGGGCAAATGGATTCCACATACATTTTTCCTGTGTAACACAGGTCAAAAGGTGGTGCAATACGCCTTGGCGGATCCTTCCGGATCTACCAAATGTGGGGCGGATTCGGATGATTCGTCAAATGGATTCCAGCCTTTGTTGTTCTGCGAGCGTGAAGGACAAGGCGGGTAGAGTCAGCTTGTTTCAGCATGCAAGAGAAATGCTTGTCTTTCACAGCATACATCAGTAAGTGTCCTTTGCGTGTGCTAGTGTATATGACATGGCGGATAGAGTTACGCTTGCTTGTTACAGGACGCATCAGTACGCCGAATTGAACTACGTATTATGTATGCAACATCATGTAAGATAAGGCGGATAGAGTAAACCCCTGTTTGTTACAGCATGCATTAGTAAGTCAACTAGAATCACGCTCTTTGTATGTAACATCGTGTAAGATAAGGCGGATAGAGTAAACCCCTGTTTGTTACACCATGCATTAGTAAGTCAACTAGAATCACGCCCCTTGTATGTAACATCGTGTTAGATAAGGCGGATAGAGTAAACCCCTGTTTGTTACAGCATGCATTAGTAAGTAAACTAGAATAACGTCCCTTGTTTGCGGAAAGAGTAAAGGACGCATCCGTGTTTGTATGTAACAGCTCGTATGAAAGGCGGCTAGAATTATTCTTTGTGTGTTTAAGCATGCATCAGTAAGCCGAATAGAATCACGTCTTTTGTACTAACATAATGTTAGACAAGGCGGTTAAAGTAACAACTTGTGTGTTACAGCATGCATTAGTAAGCAGAATGGAATTACGTCCCTTTCATTAACAACTCGTATGAAAAGCAGATATGATTACTGCCCTTTTTGTTACAGCATGCATCACGTAAGCCGCATAGGATCACTGCCCTTGTTTGCAAAAAGGGTATGTGTAAGCCACAGGGTCACGCCCCTCGTTATATAATTGGTTGTGATGAATACGAAAATGTTGAATGTTATCATGTTGTCTGTCCTTGACCGGGCTAGATGTGTGTTGAGTACGGTAATATTGCTTCAAACGACTAACCTAACTGCACTTTCTCATAACACGGGGCTTCATAAGTCATCTCCAGTTACCTCCCCTGCCAAGTCAATCGGCGTTTTATTTGCATAATCAACATTGCCAGGCCCTCTTAAAGAGACAGTAGACATTTCTTTTCGCTGAAATAAGTAGATGAGATGTATTTGAAAAATAATGTCACCAATAGTACAACACCCTTCTCTCTTCGAAACATCAAGTTAAATAATGAGTGTACAAGGTTCCGTAAAGCAATGGGAATCGTTTTTGTAACAGAAAATAATAAAATGTGTTCACAATAAAATGGCCGCCATGCATTTTTTGCTTTATACGCAATACCGTTTTTACCACTATGGAAAATTGGTTTGTGTAATAAAATGTTTTCCCCTCTAAAGAAAATAAGATGACATAAATGTTCGTTATAAGTGGGAAATTTGAAAAAATAAAATTTAAAAAAAAACGTGTTACTACCCCTTCACAATGGTTTGTTACTGCTATTACTCCAAATTTCGTGTTTCACTTCGAACGCCACATTATAGCATTTAAACAAAAATCAGGCAATTTTTGCTTTATACGCATCACCGTTATTACCACTACGGATAATTGGTTTGTGTAATACCATTATTTTAGCCTCTAAAATAAATATAAACAAGTGTTTGCCCCTAACATGGCAATGTCCCCCGCCGTTAACATTGAGTTTAGTAAGACACAACATTTGGTCAAGTGTCATAGTCACCTTGAAAATAAGGTCAAAGTCACTAAAATCGACTGGTGTTTGCGCCATACCCCAATGTAGACTGACACCAACTTTGACAATTTTGGGTGCTTGGGTTCATGAGATATTGCGTTAACAAGAGTTCGAAAAATGGTCAAAGCATTTTTGTGACCTTGAAAATAAGGTAACGGTCATCAAAATCGACTGGTGTCTGCGTAAACCGCCAATATAGGCTGTCAGCAAATATTAAGACATTATGTCTAACCGGTCATGAGACATCACGTTAACAAGAGACAATAAAGTGGTCGAAGTGTCCACTGGTGTCTGCGTCATCGCCCAATGTAGCCTGGCAGCAAATTTGAAGACTTTGGATAAAACGCTTCATGAGATAACGCATTAACAAGTTACGTACGGACGGACGTACGGACTCCGCTGAATACATAGTCCCCCGTTCCGCGTTGCGGTGGGGGACAATGACATAAACTATTATTATAAATGAGAACGTGCAAAGAACGTGCTAATGCCCCTTTAAACCAAATCCAAGTCCACCGATTCCGACACAGAAGTCACCCCGTATGTAGTTTAAAATTTCTGATTGGACTAAGTTCAGGTGCAACATGAAAAAGTGCGCAGAAACGGTAATGGCTAAAAATTAGCCAGTGATGGAGACGGGCGCTAGCTATGCCTTGTTTGGGAAATGACCTCTGATAGGATCATACATGAGGCGTTAAATATTTGGGTATAAAGGGATAATGTTTTCATCAATCATGAGTTTTGTACATGATAGGAGATTTGATTTATACTGCCCTATCGATTTCATTTCATCATGATCTGTGCTATTAATAAATAATGATTGTGCTATCAGTTTCATGCTCTACTAAAGCATCAATCTCTAGATAAGAACGTGAAACCAGCCACAGATAAGAAAACATGCTTTAGGTCTGTCCATCATTTTCGAGAATGATATCTTTGCGTTGCATTATTCATGCTCTTTACGAGGAAGAGGACAGTTAAACATCATTTTGATAGATGCCACGGTCATATCGAATGTATCATTTATAATCCCGTCGTAATACAATGACAAAGGTCATTCCATCAATGTCAGAATCAACTATATATGACAAAATGATACGGATATATAAATCAAACCCGTTCTACTCATCAAAGCAGATGTTACTAATGTTTACATTTGACTGTTGTGCACTAATGAAAATGGCGCCCATTCCAAAGCATAGGAGAAATAACAATGTATGTGACAGACAGCACATTACCTTTTAGTTGTTAACATAAATATGACACACACTAATGAGTTTCATGCGTATTGATTGTAAATTAATTATTATAAATACGTCGTTAACGTATTATTGCGGCAAACACGAGTACAATTAGATATTTTAAATGTAACTATCAATGAATGTTTCCAGGGACAAAGGTCTTACACACTCATGCTAACTTATAGAATAAACTTGAACACAGTACACTCGTTTAAGTCATAACACTATCCCTTCCACGATATACGATTTGTTAGTTTGTAAGGAAAGCTCAAAGTATACTGACGTTCAGTGATGTGAAGGCTTGTGAAAGAAACAAAACACTAAAATACATTTTAGAAGCAATGGCATAACATATTTTAAATTGTTCTTGTCCATCAGTATATAACGGGTTATAATGATATCGAATTGAGAGCATTATTTTTATATAATTAGAATAAATACGTGAACACTTAACAGGGCTCTTAAATGATAATCAACTTATCCCAGCCTTTATAACAATTTATATCAGATTAGCCGTCACAATTGGACGTGCTGCTTTCAACCATCTCAGAAGCTTAAGAACTAATTGAATTAACTAGACAGATGAATTCAGAACAAACACTGATTCTCTTGGACAAGTATAATCATTCACGGGTGATTAGAGGAAATAAGGAAATGTTAAACTGAGCGGTATATAATTGGTTGTGATGAATACGAAAATGTTGAATGTTATCATGTTGTCTGTCCTTGACCGGGCTAGATGTGTGTTGAGTACGGTAATATTGCTTCAAACGACTAACCTAACTGCACTTTCTCATAACACGGGGCTTCATAAGTCATCTCCAGTTACCTCCCCTGCCAAGTCAATCGGCGTTTTATTTGCATAATCAACATTGCCAGGCCCTCTTAAAGAGACAGTAGACATTTCTTTTCGCTGAAATAAGTAGATGAGATGTATTTGAAAAATAATGTCACCAATAGTACAACACCCTTCTCTCTTCGAAACACCAAGTTAAATAATGAGTGTACAAGGATCCGTAAAGCAATGGGAATCGTTTTTGTAACAGAAAATAATAAAATGTGTTCACAATAAAATGGCCGCCATGCATTTTTTGCTTTATACGCAATACCGTTTTTACCACTATGGAAAATTGGTTTGTGTAATAAAATGTTTTCCCCTCTAAAGAAAATAAGATGACATAAATGTTCGTTATAAGTGGGAAATTTGAAAAAATAAAATTTGCAAAAAACGTGTTACTACCCCTTCACAATGGTTTGTTACTGCTATTACTCCAAATTTCGTGTTTCACTTCGAACGCCACATTATAGCATTTAAACAAAAATCAGGCAATTTTTGCTTTATACGCATCACCGTTATTACCACTACGGATAATTGGTTTGTGTAATACCATTATTTTAGCCTCTAAAGTAAATATAAACAAGTGTTTGCCCCTAACATGGCAATGTCCCCCGCCGTTAACATTGAGTTTAGTAAGACACAACATTTGGTCAAGTGTCATAGTCACCTTGAAAATAAGGTCAAAGTCACTAAAATCGACTGGTGTCTGCGCCATACCCCAATGTAGACTGACACCAACTTTGACAATTTTGGGTGCTTGGGTTCATGAGATATTGCGTTAACAAGAGTTCGAAAAATGGTCAAAGCATTTTTGTGACCTTGAAAATAAGGTAACGGTCATCAAAATCGACTGGTGTCTGCGTAAACCGCCAATATAGGCTGTCAGCAAATATTAAGACATTATGTCTAACCGGTCATGAGACATCACGTTAACAAGAGACAATAAAGTGGTCGAAGTGTCCACTGGTTTCTGCGTCATCGCCCAATGTAGCCTGGCAGCAAATTTGAAGACTTTGGATAAAACGCTTCATGAGATAACGCATTAACAAGTTACATACGGACGGACGTACGGACTCCGCTGAATACATAGTCCCCCGTTCCGCGTTGCGGTGGGGGACAATGACATAAACTATTATTATAAATGAGAACGTGCAAAGAACGTGCTAATGCCCCTTTAAACCAAATCCAAGTCCACTGATTCCGACACAGAAGTCACCCCGTATGTAGTTTAAAATTTCTGATTGGACTAAGTTCAGGTGCAACATGAATAAGTGCGCAGAAAAGGTAATGGCTAAAAATTAGCCAGTGATGGAGACGGGCGCTAGCTATGCCTTGTTTGGGAAATGACCTCTGATAGGATCATACATGAGGCGTTAAATATTTGGGTATAAAGGGATAATGTTTTCATCAATCATGAGTTTTGTACATGATAGGAGATTTGATTTATACTGCCCTATCGATTTCATTTCATCATGATCTGTGCTATTAATAAATAATGATTGTGCTATCAGTTTCATGCTCTACTAAAGCATCAATCTCTAGATAAGAACGTGAAACCAGCCACAGATAAGAAAACATGCTTTAGGTCTGTCCATCATTTTCGAGAATGATATCTTTGCGTTGCATTATTCATGCTCTATACGAGGAAGAGGACAGTTAAACATCATTTTGATAGATGCCACGGTCATATCGAATGTATCATTTATAATCCTGTCGTAATACAATGACAAAGGTCATTCCATCACTGCCAGAATCAACTATATATGACAAAATGTTACGGATATATAAATCAAACCCGTTCTACTCATCAAAGCAGATGTTACTAATGTTTACATTTGACTGTTGTGCACTAATGAAAATGGCGCCCATTCCAAAGCATAGGAGAAATAACAATGTATGTGACAGACAGCACATTACCTTTTAGTTGTTAACATAAATATGACACACACTAATGAGTTTCATGCGTATTGATTGTAAATTAATTATTATAAATACGTCGATAACGTATTATTGCGGCAAACACGATTAGATAGTTTAAATGTAACTATCAATGAATGTTTCCAGGGACAAATGTCTTACGAGTCTTACTTATAGAATAAACTTGACCACAGTACACTCGTTTAAGTCATAACACAATCCATTCCATAATATACGATTTGTAAGTTTGTAAGGAAAACTCGAAGTATACTGACGTTCAGAAGAAACTTCACATTAACGTGAAGGCTTGTGAAAGAAACAAAAAGCTAAAATACATTTTAGAAGCAATGGCATAACATATTTTCAATGTTTCTTGTCCATCAGTATATATAACGGGTTATAATGATATCGAATTAAGAGCATTATTTTTATATAATTAGAATAAATACGTGAACACTTAACAGGGCTCTTAAATGATAATCAACTTATCCCAGACTTTATAACAATTTATATCAGATTAGCCGTCACAATTGGACGTGCTGCTTTCAACCATCTCAGAAGCTGGAGAACTAATTGAATTAACTAGACAGATGAATTCAGAACAAACACTGATTCTCTTGGACAAGTATAATCATTCACGGGTGATTAGAGGAAATAAGGAAATGTTAAACTGAGCGGCAAAAGAAACGCAACCACCAAACAGCATGCTGTTTTAATCCACGGTTGATATATACGACAAAATCAAGGTCACATCATTCCTCCAGAAGTCACGTAATTTACATTAAACACTTTGAAACATTATCTGTTCATGTTGTTGGAAAAACGCCAACGACCTGAAATGTGTTTTTTTCGTTTGTTTTATGACATCCTTCAGCAACGATGCAACATCGAATTAACTCCAAGAAGGTACATTATGTCGATAAAAGCTTTTATTAACACAATTTCAATATTGCATAAACATTTAACTTAAATGTCAAACATTATGTTCGAAAACCGTTTGAAACAACGATATCAGCACACAATGTGTTTTTGAACAGACATATAAAACTCACAACCTGCCTGATGAATGAAATTGTGGGTACCTCTTTACAAAACATATGCTTCTTAAAGGCATTCAAACTTTCTCTTGCAGCAATATGTAAGGTTATACTCCTTGCCATTGTAAATAAGTAAGTCGAACACAACGATAGTCGTGACAGTCACGCTTATCTGAGAATACAATGTTTATGATTTTTAACTATGAAATTTTACATTAGAATAGTTTTCATCTCTTAGTTGATATTTGTTTATGTTTGATTCACTGACTTAGCAAAATAAAGCGATAAATGTGCAAGAACCATTCAAACATTTTTATATTTGGGATAACACTAACTTCAATAGTACAAATTCTTGTACTTTTCGGGCCGAGTCCCTTGCGGGATTCGAACCCACACCCTCAGAGTAGGGCAACTATCGGCAGCACTGACTGTACCAACAACTAACCACAAGACCACCGGGACTCGACAGCCGTGTGTTTTCCCCAAATTTTAGATTTGGTCACTATCTAAATGGCATTTATTTCTAAATACCATTCAAACGTCAAACACCAGTGATAAATAGAGTCAATTTGACTTGAAGTAATGTGAAATATTTAGTCATATCATTTTGACAGCATGTAACCGAGTCAAAGAATTGTTCGGTACAATTATCAGTATAGGGTGCTGGGATCTACAAATTTAACAGCTCATGGCACTAACATCCCGGCGTACATGTATACAACTTCACGAATACAACAGATAAAACTACGATGTGGTACCAATCATTGAAACTATGTATTTCGAACGCATCCATTTTCACATAATGTTCTTGAGATGCTCGGTTTCAACTTCAACGTCATAAAATCGAATGACGGAATTTACTTATAACATTCAACATTGAGACGTCTCACACTTTGACATATTTGATTTCCAACACTTCTGTAATGCCAACGTCCCCAAACAAAGGGAAACCAACTGACTTCATTAAAGGGGCAGTAGCACTTTGTTTCGCTCAAATAACTAATAATAAAACACCCTTCTCTCTTCGGGAAATAAAGTTTAAAATGAGTTTACATGGTTCAGTAAATCCATGGGAATCGTTTTTGTCATTCGAAATAATAAAATGTTTACAATAAAATAGCCGCCATGCAATTTTTGCTTTATACGCAACACCGTTTACTACTACTACTATTACTACTACTACTACTACTACTACTACTACTACTACTACTACTACGGATAATTGGTTTGTCTTATATGATGGTATACCCTCTAAAGTAACATTAAATGGCACAAACTATCATTATAAATAGGAAATTTTAAAAAATAAATTTTGCAAAAAACGTGCTACAGCCCCTTTAACATTTTCTTTTTCTAACGCACCCATTAAAAGAAATATCAAAGGAGTACATAACAGCTGTGTAAGGTAGGTCTGGTATGCAACCCTTATCTTGAAGTATATTCATGTTCGCGGAAGATGAAATTGTGGTGGGAGTGGTTATAGGGGATGTAACTCATTGACCATTCAGTTAAAGAACTTCTAAAGCTTTTTGAATGCATGATGGCCATCGCTAACATAAAATTAAACTTAACTTGAAACAGAATGAATTCGCTTTTGAATATCCTCTTTTCAGTAGTCTCATACAATACTTCAATGTGTGAATTTCTTTCACACATAGAAATGTCACATTTCCAGCGTTAACTGCTGCACTTTGAAACCATAGTAATTTAGTTTATTTGATGACACCATTTTTTCCTGGAGCTTCGTTCCTTAAGTGTCCACTCTACACTGCAATACTATCCTTTGAAACCAAATCAATATACTTCACTAACACATGTTCCAAATAAACTTCAAACGCAACTTGAAACACATTCATGTTGCTTAAGGATACCTGGTTTTTCTACTCAGAACTACATTAGTGCACTTTGAAACGAATTACAGTACTTAGAGACGTTTGGAAAGTTTGAAAACTTGTTCCAAATCCTTTTCCAAGTGAATGAAATATGTTTGAAGCAAAGAGTGTACTTTGTATGAAACACCAATTTTCCAAAATAAAAACTATGAACTTTTAATGAATAAATTTATTTAAATAATTTAGTGTATTTTGGGACAACGTACATTTCAAAGCTTCATTACTCTAATTACTGGCTCCCCTACAACGTGATAGACTTTAAAGTATGTACACCACTCAAAGAGTGTTTTTTCGTAAGTACCAAAGTGCCAACTTCAAAGTAACACGAAACACATTGACCTTGCAGCAGGATATCAGCACTTCAAAATTCGTATTTTGGAAGGCTTGACTCCGAAGTTACATTATTAGAACGAACTAAAATACACATACACATGCAACTAATTTAGCCTCACACTTTGTTATTTCTCCTAGACAACACTTTAAGCCCGGAAACTAAATCACAATGGTTTGTTACAGCTATTAATCCAAATTTCGAAATAAGAAATGTTTCACTTCGAACGCCACATAACTGCATTTTAAACACAAGTATATATGTATATTACCCATACGGGTGAGAAGACACAGGTGATTATTTTTGTGATATTTGCACATGTGCTTTCAAGTGATTCTCAACGTTGATTGGTCGGTTACCCGGAGAAAGAATGACTATGACGTCATAAAACAATGGTCTGACGCGACGAATTATCTTATGACGTCACAATGTTACTGTGGCGACGGGTCCTTCACAGCGGCCGTCCAACATGAAAATGTAATAACCATGCGTAATTTGGTCAGTTTAATTGCATAATGGGTAATATATAGAATAACCAACTCGGTACATGCACGATGTCATATACACATATATTGAAATGCCAACTCCAAAACGCTAGTTAGCTTTCCTTATTCAATGTGTACTGGAAGTAATTCATCATCCAACAGCAAAGCTTGATTTTCAATGTTACAGTACTTCACAATGGCATCAAACAACTGCGATATATATTTACCGAAATGTAAGAAAAACTTAAATGCTTGAGCTGATTGTACGGCGTTGCAGATTTCCCTTTGGAATCAAATTACTGAATTTCCCCAAGTCTCATACATATGTATGATCGATTTCCAAAGCTTCAGAATGATTGGTAAGATTACTGTTCATTTTCCAAAGCTTCACAAATAAGATGTCTGAAATACCAGCGCCCAACAACTGTGAAACCAAATTGCTCTAGCACATGACATGGTGCAATATTACTGCCACTGGAAACCAACTGACTGTACTTAACTGCAGGATGGCACTTACAGTAATGCAAAATTCCAATGTAACCTGAAATAAAATACTTCGATTAGGGATACCTACATTATCAAGCCTGACCTAATTGAATGCTTGACGCAGAGAACATTTTTGCACCAAATGACTGTATTTTTATGAAGGATAGAACGTCTCCGAAAACCTCATACTTTAAGATTATGGCCTGCTACACTCAAAGGCAAAAGAAAGTAAACCACTTTTTCAACAGAGTCAAATACAACATATTTCAGCCGGATAAAGTCCATTTTGAATGTTTGTGATGAGGATATATCTCGTTAAGAGATAAACATCATTTAATTTATGAGAGTATGATACTTAATATTTTAGATCTGTTCAAGCACACATGAGGTTGTGGAATAGCTATTTCAAAAGGTATTTTGGGAAATAAATGTTGGTACTTAAGGTAAACATTTTATGAAAAATGGAAATTATTTTAGTACAATATTTTATCGGCATAATTGTACCTCCTTTGACTTTAAATCAATGACTCATCGTTGCTGTAAGATGTCAGAAAACAAGCCAGAAAGGCATATGTTACTCTCCTAGCTCACCTGGTTAAGAAGATTGTATAACGACGATTTTTAAAAAGCCGTGTTTTTCAGAATTACATGTATGAAGAGATAATGTTTGAAAAGTTACAGATTAAGTTTGCTTTTAGAAACACGGTTTAACTTTGTTTCAGTTGTGTTCACCACTCGTTGATAAAAAATATACTCATGGTAATAATGGTTGACACCCCCTAAAAGCTATAGGAATGAATTGTTATATAAAAACATAACGTGTCAGTTTTGATAATTCTTTTGGTAAAACATGTTACCTCTTGATGTCATTTTGTGAACAATGTCTTTTGGCATTTGCTATTTACCTACTTGTACTACAAAAGGAAGAGGAATATAAGAAACACGAAATTTATTTAAAAGAGTTCATTCCTTGTGCCTTGAGATCTTGGCATCGGTATATTGTTACAGTGTTTGAGTGTTCTCAGTTTGGTTCTAACAGATAATGAAAAATTCTAAAGAACCGAAATATACTCATAATCTTTCATGGAGTCTCATTCGTGGACAATACATAGATGGCAAGTATTATATAGTTAACATTATGTGTTTATGCCATTTGATTTACAAAATACCATAATATCGAACAACATTAATTTCCATGCATTTAATTTGCTACAATCCATTTTCTGTCTAAGGGTGTCAAGCATTTTTACCATGAGTTTATCTTCCGTTGTTGTAGCTTTACTTTCTTTTGCCCGCCTGTATACATTGTAGTATTTCATTTTGAAACCAAATGAATGTGCTTTGATTTAATATGGCTTTTCTAAAGCCTCACCTACTTTGTTCCGACTTTATATTACCACAATTTGAAAGCATAGGACAGTATTTGGTTCCGGATATCAAGCTTTCCGAAGCCTTACACATTGATATGACTGACTCCGACATTACGCCACTACAGTGTGAAACCCAAGGACTGAACACTGGTACAGACACCCTTCTGAATCTTCACACTCAACAATACATGATTTCAAGGCTACAAATCTACAATCAGAAATCATATGACTGTATAGGAAAGCAAGTATTCCGAAGCCTCATGATTTGAAACTCTCTAACACAACCACTTTGCATCCAAATGAATGCACTTATAGGGGCCATTCTGTCGGCAACTTCCGCCATCTTGGATTGTGTGCATTACGTGAGATGAAAGCACAATATATTGTACCTGATTTCACAACTTTTTTAATAATAAATATATACATTGATAGAATGGTTACATAATAACACATAACGTGTCATAAAACTAATAATCAATTTGCTGATATGCCGCAGTGAACTTTTCCCCACTCGCAGCGCCGATGAATGGCTTCAGTTCTCATTGTTTGTTTTTTTATTTGTCAACGAATTTGCGCTTGTCTTTATCAAGATGTGAAATGTTAATTCATCAAAATACCACCTTCATTTATACATTTTAATTTGACTGTTTTTTAATCATGTGTTAGTAGCATATGTGTGTAAATGGGCATATTCTCTCGAATTTCGTTTCCACAAAAGATACCCCGATAGAAGCCTTCTGAGGCTTCTACCACAGGCTTGTTTGAAGTCCAAACTCACCATTACTGTTATTTAAAAGATAACGACCCTACTTTAGCTTTCTGTTAATATCAATGAAAGCACAACCTCTTCAGGGAAGTAACATTCTGTCATGCTGTGTTGCATTTGCCTTAAATCAGCTTATCTCACCAAGTAGGTAACGCATCTCTTCATCAAGTATTTTATCGTCGGGTCTCGCCCATGATAACTGTTCGGAAATAGATTCTAAAGGTCATGCTGACCTGGTTCCTGGGAATGATGAATGACTGTCCCGGTCTGATTACTGCCGACTACTGCCAGAAGTATATTTGCATCACGACTCTTCCATCACAGCTCTGCTTCACGAACTATAAATCTAATTATTGATTCTAAATGCTCTTATTGGTATGTCTAGCATTTGGATCTTCAGACATTCTCTTGGTACGTAAACATCTCATGCGTTTTCATATTTCTTATGACTGATCACATGATTGTATAAGGTTATCTTTTCACAATTCCATGTAATTTGACATGATTTAATGTGCATTTTATATGGAGAAATGTGTAACAAATATTAAAGCAATAAACAATTAATTCGGAATGCCATAGTATTTGGTATGAAGTATGAATTAATAAACGGAGAGTCATTGTGTAAGAAACATGACAGGTGTTTCCGACAGAGTGCGGGAGACATATTAAGATACGACAGGTGCCAACGGTAAGGCAATATATATGAATGTCGGTATAACATTACGTTCAATGCTATGTCCAGTGATTCATTCAATAGGATATGTATCTTGCCATTCCATCAACCCTCAACATATTTTCCCTCATCTATTCCTATTTTCATCACGTTTAATACTAAATAATTAACTCGTTAATAAAAACGATATTAAATGAAATATCGTTAACAACTTTTTATTACTTGCTCACATCAATCAAGCGTTAATGCCGAAAGTGTCATGTACCATTGTGACGGCGCTATGGCCATTATGACATACTGTTATGACGTTATACTTGCAGCGGCATTACATTTCTTTAATATTGCTGTATAAATATTACACTGCAGTATATTCCACGGGTGAGTAATACGTAAAAATATGAAACGTGATAATGGTAAAGCTCGATATGAATGTCGTTATACCATTCCGTTATGTATCATGTCCAGCCATACACTCAATGTTTACGCTACCATGGCATTACACCAACCTTCAACATATTTCCACATCTATTCATAATGCAATATGCCTTGATGTCTGATACACCGTTCTACTTTACCGAAAGCTATTTTGTCATGTAATATAACATAAACCGTCATATCAAAGAGCACGCAACCACAAGCGGAGTAGACGGATAAAAGAACGGAGGCCTTGTGATTCGTAACATGACGCGTGTATGAAGTGACACAACTGTATTTTTATCAGTTTCCATGCAGCTCATTTTGATAGAAGTGCCCTTAACAATACTCTACTTGAAACATTTATGCACATGTTACGTTTACGTTTTGAAAGTCATACCATACTCAGCGATGCCTTTGCTCTTTGTGTTTGAAATATCTGTGTCCATATTGATTCCAATACTGTACGATTCACAGGAAGGATATTTAATGTTTTCTTTATGCTTACCTAATTTGCTATGGGATTTTTTTTATTGATTACATGTACATGTATGTCTATACAATGGTATTTTGCATGCGGTATCCATTATCTTCTTACATTTCAGTAACTGATAAGTAGTGATCCTAAAATTGGAAAAAATGAGAGATTGTATTATTTGCATCTTTAGTTTAGTATTCTAGTTGTGCAAACATGAACTTCCGAATCAGTTGATGAAAACATTTCAACTTGATCATGTTCATGTCCCTCCCGTGGGTATTGTTATGAAATTGACCATATTGAAGTACACGCAGTGATTAAATAATAATAATAATAATAATGGATACTTATACTGCGCAAGTTATCCACACATTAATCCATGCTCAATGCGTATCACATTATTACCCTGACGGAATTGTACTTTCGAAGCACTACACGAAGTCATGTACATCAGCTTTCCAGGTACCCAATTATTCAGCTTGGTGGAATGCAATGTGCAATGTGGATGAAGTGCCTTGCCCAGGGACACAACACATTATGAGACCCATGTCACACATTTGTGATGTCTCCACCGGAATTCAAACCCAGGCCTTTGGCGTGAGAGATCAGCTCGCAAACCACAACTCCGCTGTGCCTCATAGAGAAATATAGGACAAATAGGATGGAACACCAAGTTCATGATTCTATGGTTGAGATATGATTATGATTGTATACAGGCTGCTCCACTATGAGTAGGGTGAGCTAATGAAATTTGGTTTGGTTGAGTACCAAGTACTCTCAATATGTTGTGTTTTACACAGCGACAGACTTTCACATATGAAAGTATAAACCACATTTGTTGAATCTGCAATAGTGATATGGAAACACCTCTGTTATAACTGGGGGTGGGGTAGCGTAGGGGTAAGTTCGTGTACTTTCGGATGAAGTCCAGGGGTTCGGCATGACCATGGCAGAAGCTCGCTGGTTTCTCCACAATGCACAACCCCGATGGCGGTGCGGTCTGTGCAATGGTACCAACGGCCCTCTATAAACCGAAATGCCCTAAGCTCAACCTCGGTAACATAACAAACCATTCCGATTTGTAGAAACCATAGTAATCAGTGACCAGGGCCAAGGAATAGGACGATAACAACTTCTCTGTGATGAAAATACACGAGTTTATACGCTCTTGCATGATTAATCTCACTGATTGAACTCCCTTACCACTGTGATAAACTTTTCCCATTTTGTTAAGTTCGTACATTCCAACTGACGAGGGGCGGGATAGCGCAGTCGTTAGCGCGTTTGGCTTCGGAGGTTCGGGGTTCGAATCCCGCCAGGGGCAAGGCAATGTTGTCTGCAGTAGAGAACTGTTCTACACGCAGTAAGGTTTGGGTGCAATGCTACACTGAAATTCAGTGCAGTGCCACCCATGGTTCGCTAGTTCCAGTCGGTGCTCGCAGGTTTCACCGCAATGCACAGCCACATGGCGTTGCGGGCTTTCTCCCTGCCATAATACTAGCAGCCGCGATATAAGTGAAATATTCTTGAAAGCGGCATTAAACCCCAACTCTCCTCACCTCAAGCTGACGAAGGAGTAAGTATATACTCCGAACGTCGTGTATTAGTATTGTGTTAGTGATGTTAGTATCCAGCAAATCTTCCTGTTCTCATGTATGCCACTTCTGAATGCCCTTTAAAGACCTTGACCAGGCCCTGTTTTCACCCAGGAATCTTTATTCAGTTTGTTTCACCAAACTTCAATTCCTTAACATTGCTTTTAGATTATCGTAGTTAATAACAGTCACCTTGGAGCATTGTGAAGGGGAGCTCATAACCTTTTAGAAGTTAAACCTATTAAATCCTTTATATATTCTCCCACACAAAACTGTTACCTTTTCAAATTCAAACAGTGTTCATTGTTTCAGCTCTTGGTTGACTATACCTTAATCGGTTACATTGGAAACTGCATTTAATAGTGAATAGTTATTGAACAATGTATAACGCTCCATTGTTGGACAATGTACAGTGTACACTTCTATACAGCTGGGTGAACCGAGCGCAATGGGGATGAAAAGCCTTGCCCAAAGACACAATACCATTTGTCACACAGTTTAGGCGACACCACCGGGATTCGAACCCGGGTCTTTGGCGTGAGAGGCAAGCATGCTAACCACTACACCCTTGTGCTCCATTCCACTTAAATATTGTATTACAATAATGTTAAGTGCTTTGAATTCAAGGTATGATTTATTACATTTTTTCGCATGGCATTTGTTTTGTTCGTCGTATCTCTATAATGTGCAATTTGAGAACCCGTATCATTTAACTGAATATCATTATATTTGAAAAACGTTGAAATAAAGTGGAAATTTATGGTAATAACACGCTATTTATTTGAACTGGCTTTATCTTTATGACTTGCAAACAGGACTCTATCATAAAATGTAGTAACGTTATTGCTATTCCTTTACATATTTGATTAAAACAAAACGTTTAGATATTGTTTGTCATTGTTTCACCAGCACGTGTTAAATATTCATATATGCATGACTGTGGTATACATTCTTGTCTTCCTTGAATAAACGATGTGAATGAATGTCAGTTGTTTTAACAACATATGTGCACGACTAACTAATATTATTTACCATATATTTACTAATGGAAACGACAAAGAGGTATACTTTAGATATACATTTGAGTCATATTGATTAACAGAAGTTAACAGAAGAATATATTTCAAATATTTATTAATTAGTGATAACATTTTTTACATCAATAATTGAGTTTAAAGGGGCTGTAGCATATTTTCTTCAAATTGCACATTTATAATGATAGTTTGTTATTTATATATAGTTATGGGGTAAAACATCTTATTACACAAACCACGTTATTTGTAATAAGAAAAAAATGCATTGCGGTCATTTTAATGTGAACACATTTTATTATTTCAAATTACAAATGTGATTCCCATGGCCTTACCGAACTATGTACACTCATTTTAAAATTGATTTTCCAAAGACAGAAGGGTGTTTTGATATTAGTGACATTACTTATCAAATTCTTTTCATCAACTACTTTGAGCTAAAAAAACGTTCTACTGCCTCTTTAAGCCTATATATGATGTTCGTGAATGATATATATAACAGTAGAATATAACATTTAAATACTCTTTCATGATTGTTATTACAACGAAACCAATTTGTTTTTTGTTTATGAGCGCGGACAAGTACTTAAAGGGAAAGGTTTATCGACAATATACGCCATTTTGTTTTTTGCAATACTGGAATTAAAAAAGACGCTGCAATTTTTACACTTTTTAAAACAACATCCGCCATCTTGTGTTTTTCAATACGTGAATGAAAAACAAGCTGTATTTTTACAATGTTTAAACTTTATACATTGATAGAATATCCACAAAGTAAAAGTATATTATCATTAAACTAATCAACAATGTCATGTTTTCCACACTCGTATCGCCTATGAATGGTTTCACTGCGATGTTTGAATGAATGTGTACTGTTCTTTGTCAACTTATTAACTCTTACTTCACCAAAATGATACCATCATAATATGTGTAAACTGTATTGCGAAATCCCCCCCGAAATCCCTCTCATCGAAATCGTCCTCGATAGAATGTTCCCTTTAAAACCGTGATGCCATCATTCTCTTATTTCAAGGTCATTATAGTACATTTACAAGGACATTTGACAAGTGTAAGCCACTACATCTAAGAGCCTAGTTTGTATGAAAAAAACATCTTGTGAGTTTCAGTGACGTCACAATACCAGTTATATTTACATATACTTGTACAATTCTTGTTAGCTACAATTAACGAATATATTTTAATATGTAAATGCGACGACTAGTCCTGTTTCAATACGACACCCTCTATGTATGTTAGACTGGTGAATGTAGTTGTTTTTATCCCGAGAAATAACACATCGCTGTCAATTTGTTGATTTTCACAAACGATAGTACGTGTTTCCATTTTGTAAAATCAGATTCTAATAACAACGGAACATTTGTCTGTACAGATTATTAAACGTTGTTAACATGAGAAAATCATTTCTTAATGTAATATGTGTTTCAGTTTTGTAAAATACCATTCAAATAAAAAGGGAACAATTGTCCTTTAGATTCTTAACGCTATGGTACGTGGATACATCACTGTTTCACAGTCCAAATGATAGTTGCTTCGTTGTATTTAGATATATTTGTAAATACAACATGCTCAAGGCAGATACATATCATATAATGTATGTCCACATATGCAGTAGAATAAGAAGAAACAACTATACAACCAAAACGCAGAGTAAGTACACATTATAAATGTCTCTCTACCCACAACATCATTTACACTGTTCTAACAAGTATAACGTTGGGACTCTTTGAAATCTCTAATGTACTCTGCCATCAACACGGTGGCATTGTTGTGTTTACAAATACAGCCTGAGTATCAAATACTCCCAGCAGCTCCTCTTGAATGACACATTAGGGTCTATGATGACACTAACGTACCATAGAGTAGGCTATCGATTGTTCTGATTTGATAGGAAAGCTTGTATAGGCGAGCCTAAAAGCGTCAATAAATGTGTTTACTCACATTTTTCAGATGATTTCCCGCATGTGACGGATGAAAGTCCACAGAGGATGATGACAGTATGGTAAATCCTTGGAAGCGTCACTGCCATCTTCCATGTTCGAATCTGCGCAACTGGTTGCAGTGTGTAGAAACGTACATCCCAATTGTGGCAGCGTTAAAATAACACAGAGAACGGGCCGTACAGGGCACGGATCTTCCGACATGCAATCTCAGTTACTGCATTGATTATTGACACAACAGAGATACGCATTTTCAATAATTGTAACAATTGCATGAATGTGCTCCAGAAATGTCGTCCCCTCTGAATCCGCTGTAATCTACTTCAAATGTAGCTCATTCATCTCACAACGAAATAGATATCCGCAGTTTCTGAATTGCAGCCCTGTCGCGGCCACAGCGCCTGAATTGAGCAACCTGTTGAATCACGATAAAGGGAAAGCTATCATGTTTCCATGGCAACTCTTCAAACATCTCTACAGATCCTCTATATGAGTATACAGTAATTCCATATACACACGTGTTTTGCTTATCACGAGCTATTGTCCCGTATTCCGCATTTCCTCTTTGCCGCGCCTTTCAAAGTAATCCCCGATTATCACTCTGTACAATGGAAGGCCAAGGGCATGTTTGATGAGTCTTCGTGACTGGGGACTGTTAGCAGAAAACCGCCGTTGTAATAACAGAACATATGTTTTTTTCCCGGCAATGCAATTATATGTATTTATGGAATACGGATAACACAGTTTGGATCACTTATTATTCCAACGCTTTAGCAGTGCGATAATAGACCATTTATCGGGATTTTAATTTGTGTTCAAATTAGATCATTTATCAGAATGAAGGATACAAACTTGTTCACAAAATTTTTGAGGAACACAGCTTTAGAGCGTGATCAGTCTCATTTGACAAATCCAAAAGTCGACATTGTTCTCGAAATATCCGCAAGAGGAATATTTTCAAGAACCAACATATTCAATGAGAGTTAACACATAACCAATAGAGCATAAGCCCTATGGTGTATCAAGAGAGGGGGTAAGGCAGAGCCGCTCCATAGTAAAGCCTCACAATCCAATCTGTTGCGTCTCGCACTTGTTGATGATCTCCTCAGATTACTCCAGTTGTCGCTTTATATGTGCGTGATCTCCATCAGGTTTCTTGTGCAAATGCAAACACAAGCCAATCCCTTCCACTCGATAGAAGGGAGCAAAATTCATTTGTCGCCGGTCCGTGAAACAGTTTACTGTAACATGCGTTGTCTCATGTATCGTCAACACGGGAGTCGTGTGCAACATCGATTGGACTAAACCTCGCTGGTCCAACGTCAGCCGCAGTAGATGGAACCAAACTCCGCGCCTCGCTGTGCCAATTCGCTGTCACCCGGACACGTAAAGCACCGCGTAGGTAGGCAGGGCCTAATGGTCATAACGCTGTAGGGAGTGCGATAGACTCCACGGACCTTATCTGAATCAGCTTGGGAGGTTTAGCAGAAGGCTAGAGCAGATATATGGGCGATGGGTTCTGTCAAGGGCTTCTGCCGGTATTGGCATTAATTCTACTGCGATAGTGTGAGCGAATTTCTGTCGAGGCTCTTGACAGTGAAGGTGGTTGTGTGGGCACCTGATGAAGACGATGATTAAATTGAATGCTTCAATCAAAACCCCATTGGATCGTTTATTACCACAGAGTGTGAAACCCGTCGATTACCGGCAGGGCACTTTTAGCTATAAAGTCAATCAAATGCCCCGTGGTAAGCGAGCCAATCTCAACTGGACACGAGAGGAATCCTATAGCAGTGTTAACTTGCAGGCGATACCAGAGAGCTAGAATCAATTCTAATAGCAGCGAGACAGTTTCCGACTCGCCAAGAGGGCCTATTTGATCAGTCACACGAAAAGGGGGCAGCGCCTTAAGTGAATATTTGATTCTGACGCCGAGTTCTATGAGAGAGCCATTGACTGCCGTGCAACAGTCAAGTTCATGTGGTTTCGTTTGATCAACTTACGATCTAATACTAATCAGAAGCATACCACGCAAATTAGCTTATGAAATGAACTGAGGAAGGCTTTGTAGGTGGTGCCAGTTCCCCACTGATTCATCCCACTACAAACCAAACAGTTATGTAAGTGTACGCTGTGTACACATATTGAACCAATGGTTTCTATCAGGTGCCGGTTATTTACACAACTGGCGGCATTCATCCTTTCTTTAAACACTTGTCAGAAAATGGAAACTTTCAATACAGAGAACAGTTTACTGAACACGTCAAGTTCAAGTTATCGTACCGCGCCAGATATGCAATCCGTTGACAATGTCAATGACGCAATATTAATAACATGACAAATACAGTGCCCAAATTGATGTTTCCGTGTTATTTTAAACAATGCTTCGTTAATGATAACCGGTGTCCGTGTCAGAAAGAGAATATAATTTTATAACTAAGACATCTCAAGATACGTTGTCTCTTTCTCGTGTCAGATTCATTCATAGGCGCATGCCTTTGAAACAACTTTGAATATGACCTTCGTCCAAGGGTATTTTCGTTAACATATCAGTTAATAAGACATTCCCGTTATTTTTTTAATAAGATATAAATTATGAAATAGAGAATATGATATGGGTGTCCATGTCATGAATATTATGCTTACGACATAATGACATTATTATTACGAGCGAGAGTGAGGGATTCATGTACAAGTGTAGTAAATATAATATAAACAACATTATCATAAATATAATATGCAGAAACATATATTATTATATTTGTTACAAAAAGCTAAGGAATGAAAGAAACCTCATAGATGCAACATGACGTCATAACATTGTGTATGACGTCACCATGGCAAGGTCCCCTCCTATGTGATATTATAATTAGGAACGTTTCATTTATCCAAAACTTTCTAATCGGTTTATTATATTTAGTTAGGATATTTAGTCCTTCATAATGAACATCATGAACGGTCTAATTTATAAATCTAAAACGTCTCTTGTTATACTTAAAAATAAGATATATTTAAGTGATGTTCTTACAAATACACTGTAGTTGATACATTGTTGATAATAGGAATTACAACATCAGCGTTAATTTGCAGTTTAATTATTTGAGACAATGTTTTATTACAATAGTCGTATGGTTCATTGGTGTATATTTGAGTTATGTTTGGCATCCTCTCAACATATCAATGAACAAAAGTCAACATCTGGTTTCAATTAGTCAGAGGTTTATCGACTTTTCAATGGACAATTATGTATATACAAGAGTTATGCAACGTATTGATGAGGTGATTATGAACCATTATCAAGTCAGGTGTACGTTAACATGTTTCTGTCACGTCGTTAAAAATTGCTTCAAGACTGTGTTATATATTTTGTTGTAAATGTTAAAAGTTCGTTATTCTATATGCATATATAAAGCCTAATCAAAATATATATTTTTGTATATAAGTTCACAGTTATAATTTTTATTTTCAACTTTACAGTCGTTAAATTTTACACCTTTGTATGCGAAGGTAGATGATCATATCATAAATGTAAGTAAAGCCTAATAAATATCTACATTTCATAGACGGTAAGAGTTATAAGATCTTGTTCCTTGGTTCATACTTATACACAATAACATAGTCAAATTACAACCCTTGATTCTTACTTGAGGACATTAATCGTAAGCATTACTTATACATACAAATGTCCATTTAGACTACGTATATGGTTCAATAGTTTATTCTATGTCAGATATGCTGTTATATCTGCTATTTTACGAACTCCTGGCTCTGGCATGAGGGCATCGATCGCAAACAATGCTTATAAATATTCCAAAAGCATAAACATTATTTTTCTCAAATGATATTTCTCTTATGATTGGATAGTTTTTGTAATAAATGATATTATACCTGTCATTTTACGAACTCTTGGTTTCTGTCCTGGGAACATCAATGGCAAACATTGCTTATACATATTGTAAAAGTAACAATTGACCTCCAGTCAGAGTTTTCACATGGTTCATTAGTATATTTTATGTAATAAATATTGTTATACTTAACATATGTGTCAACATATCAACGAGAGAGACAGAAATCTGCTCTCTATCAGACTGACCATTGGTTTATTGACGTTTCTGTTATCAGCTGAGGCAGGATGGTAATTTATTGACCAAGGTAATACGGAACGTGACTGATATTGGATTCAGTAATTAACAATGTATCTAATTACATTTTACAAACAAGCCAGAGCCTTAATGAAACTTGGAAATAGTTTCCTTGTCGTCGTTAGTTATTTTCTATTATAAAGGAAAACAGATTCGACCCTTAATAATTGTGTAAAACACACGTATGCATCGTATCTCTTACTTCATCATTTATGCCAATAACAGTATTCATTGTATTGTATTATCGCATTTCTTGCAGAGTTATTATTATTTTGATATGTCATTAATTTTTTTAAAAGATCAGTCGTTAATTTATGGCACGTCCTGTGTCTGATAGTCAATTGAAGTCAATTTTTATAAAGGGTGTTAATTAATTCGTTCATTCGGTATACTCGCTGCTGACGGTTGCGATCCTGTCGAAGCGGCGTTAAGCAATAACTCACTCACTCATTCAATATAGTGACGATATAAAGGTGAGAGTCCCTATATATTTTGTTAGGATAAACTGGACAATGTTAAGTAGCTGACGTAGTCGAACGTAATTTTGGAAACTTATCTATGACAGACACAATTCATGCAATGACAGATTCTTGTTCGTAAAGGTAAATAGGTGATATAACTGCTGTGCATGTAAATTGGGCGTGTAAGTTCGGTTTCTCAACATGTATAAGGCCGATGCTCGATTTTAAATTGAAAAGTAATTATCATATACGAGGGGCGTTCAATAAGTGTTGCAAGCGGGGCATTGGTGTTTACACAAACAGTGTCAGCTTATAGCAGGTGTTACTATAGTCAAAACATAACATTGACACATGTCAAAACAATTTCTAGACATAACAATTATTTAGATATAATAGCTGCGCTGACCTAGGGGTCTCCATAATCATGGATTCTCTCAAACATGAACAACGCGCTGTGATCAAGTTCCTTACTAAAGAGGGATGCACAGAAATACATAATCGTATGTGTAATGTGATGGGTAAGGATGCTCCTAACTTTTCAACAGTTTGTCGCTGGTCTATTCAGTTCAAGCGGGGCAGGGAGTCCTTAGACGATGACCCACGGTCAGGCAGGCCATCTGAAGTCACCCGACCGGAAGTTATTGCCGCTATCGAAAGACGAATTTTAGCTGACCGCCGTGTTAAAGTTTCTGAACTGTCTTTGGAATTCCAGATATCAGTTGGAAGTGTTGAAAAAATAATTCATGACCATCTTGGTATGTCCAAGGTATCTGCAAGATGGGTACCCAGAAACCTCACAGCACAAGATCGCCAGAAAAGAACCGAAAGTTGCATGGAGCTCCTGGATCGGTTTAATGCGGATGAAGTCAGGTTTTTGTCTCGTCTGGTGACAGGTGACGAAACCTGGATCCACCACTGGGACCCGGAAACTAAACTGGAATCCAAGCAATGGAAGCACCCGAGTTCACCGCCTCCCTTGAACTTTCGCACTCAACCATCAGCTGGCAAGGTTATGGCGACAATCTTTTGGGATGCAAAAGGCATATTATTAATTGATTACTTGCCAACCAAAACTACAATGAATGGTCAATATTATGCCAACCTAATGCAAGAATTGCGAAAGACAATTCGACAGAAACGCCGTGGAATGTTGACACGTGGTGTTCTGATTTTGCATGACAACGCTCCAGTCCACAAGTCAAGAGTTGCACAGGCCGCTATACGTGATTGTGGATTCGAACAACTTAACCACCCACCCTACAGCCCAGACCTAGCCCCCAGTGACTACTTCCTGTTCAGAAACCTGAAATCCGCCCTACGTGGAAGGCACTTCCGGGATGACGAAGACGTCAAAGCTTCCACAGAGGCATGGTTAGGGGGGCAAACGGAAGACTTCTACAAAAGCGGCATCAAAAGTCTTAAAGAGAAATGGAATAAGTGTATTGAGGTGAAGGGTAACTATATTGAAAAATAAAATAAAAAAATTGACTACGCGAGTTAGTTTTATATTGAAGTTGCAACACTTATTGAACGCCCCTCGTATTTAGGCTTTCGGTGTGACTATGCATGTCGTGTGAAATCATTCTAGCTGATTAAGGTCATGTGAAATTAATTTAACTGATTTACGTCGTGTGAAATTAGCTTAACTGATTTACGTCGTGTGAAATTATTGTAACTGATTTACGTCGTGTGAAATTATTTTAACTGATTTACGTCGTGTGAAATTATTTTAACTTAAATCACGATATACTATGTGTAGTATTTCGGCAGTATGAAGGCCAAATGAAATGCTATCAAAATACTGAATGGCGTTTGCATGTATTGTACTGTTACGCTACCTGACTGGTGCTGATAAATAGTAAATTTGGAAATCCTGTATCCTGTAGCCTAAAGTAGAGGCTACAGAATTCAAACGTTAAAAACAAATGTGGTGTTCATGTGACCCCTTATAGGGGAAACTATGAAACTAATGGTGAAATTGTGCATTTTGATAGTAATAATGACCAGTAGCGTATATTTTTCCAGTAATACTTATCAGGAGTGTATATTTTTCCGTATTCTGCTGATTGAAATAAAACTTTAAATATATCAATGTTAGTTTCGTTCCCGGAACATAACTATGACATATATGCGAAGCAAGTCACCAACTGGCCTCTTTTGATAGTAACATATAATAATTGTTTATTGTCCCCTTATGTGGAAAATACAAGTTCCACAAAAGAAAGATCAAGGGCAAGATTCGTTTTGTGACCATAACATCAAAATTGTTAGATTTATGAGGCTAATGTTGAACTGGTGCTTTCGTGATTTGATTATACTTTATCTTAAAATTCACAGTCAGTGATGTGAGCATTTCATAATTAAATGTTACATGATTAGAAAATAATACAAACACCCCTAAATTATATATTTTCGGTATATTCATGTTATATATATTATAAGTTGTATGCTTCTCACGAGGGTAATACGGTCTCATGTACCATCTTTGTACCAGTGTCGCCCGAGCCTTCAGGCGAGGGTGACACTGGTACAAAGATGGTACATGAGACCGTATTACCCGAGGGAGAAGTATACAACGTATTTATCTTTCCTTCATGTCAATAAAATTAGTATTATTATAGATATTGCGTTTTGACTGCGAGTGACTGATCAGCTGATATCACTTGAATGACCTTGACCCTAAACGTAAACAAAATGGCGTCAACCGTCTCGACTGAAATGTTTAAGTCATTTAACGTATTTCTACAAACTTTTAAATGCTTTAAAACGAGTTATTCTTTATTTAATTGAGTGTGCAAACAATGCAAAATAAGATTTGTTTCCCAACAAAGCAGCAACTATTGGGAAAATAAGTCTGTAATTAATAGACCCGCAAACAGCTGATCGAACTGTTAAAAACTCCGTACACCGCGTGCGTCATTTTATAACGTCATCTCACCATAATGCGACACCTACTCTCAGCTAGGAGCTGTTACTATGGCAGCGGGGTACATGAAATTTGTACACCGTGAGACTGACGGGGTACATGAATAAAAATGTAACGACCGTTAGCCAATCAGAAACGAGTATTTTACTGTAAGGAAAGATAAGATATATTATCGGTGTTATATATAATATACTAATAATTCACTCTTAGCGTGCCATGATATAGAAAATATCTCTTTCGGTTGCCGTGGATACTAATGCGGAAGCAAATTTAGTCTAATCAAGGTGTAGTAGGCCATCTATTTGCAAGGATCTAATGGAGTATCTTGGCAGAAGGGTTTGACATAAGAAGTTACTATATCAAGTCGAGCCTCGAACATAATTTATCATTCCGAATCCTATAGTATTACCAAGATGTCAGAGAAAGTGCCTCCAAGAATAACAAACATATTTCCGGTGATCTTACAGCTCATGTTTATTATTATGTTATACTTACTGCAAAAGAAACGTCCCAAAAACGACGATTTCCTTAACACGTTTGTCTCTCAGAAAGTGAACAGATAATGTTTGGAACATTCAAATTTAATTTAGTTGACTTCAGAAGACTTGATGTAATTGTCTCAGTTGTATTGGTCGTAGATTGAAATATCTTGTATTATTTCATATGGCTACGTTCCTTTTGCACGTGAGTTTATTATAACATACCGTTTACGTGGAGTTGATTAATGATCGTAGATTCTATTTCTCGGAGATGCCGATACAGATGCCCTTATATCTCACTGTGATGCAACTGTTTTGACTTCATGCCGTATTGTATTATTAGCATTATTCTAGCAAAATAATACATTCACTAGTCATAATAGCTAATAGCTTTTCATGACTAAAATATAACACAATGTGTGTTTTATGTAGGATTTCATTATGTATTTTCTGGCAAACGGAGAATCATTCTCAAAAACTCAAAATACATTATTTACAATACATAATCTTATTAATGTAATTATTTGATAAAAAGTGTATTATGTTTATACTTTGATTATTTTAAGATAAAACTGTTCTGAGTGTTCATTTATTCACATATGAATACACATGTAGTGTGTCTTTACACTAATGAACCAAGAGCTAAATGAAGTGTCTCATTGTACGTCATTTTATCAATAGACCAGTGTCACGTGATTACGTTGTTGTATTGTGTTATACATGGGGGAGGATATTTTGTTTTAAGATTAAAAATAGTAAGCGCTGTTAATCCCCTATTATTTAGCACTTATCTGTAACTTGTACATCAGTATACACCAAATATGATTATCATCTTTCAATTAAAGTTTTACTTTTTACTGCATTCGTTATCTTCCTTTTTCCTTTTGTATCCATATGAAACATGGTGTACTATACATGACTACATTGACATATTCAGATTGATATTGGTTATACCTTCTGCATTAGTTGATTGATTCGTTTGAGCCACAGCATATACAACAGAATGTGCTGTACATCACATACAGCTGACAAGTATCACATCAACATTGTTTATAAATTCAACATTAATTGATTTATTCATTTTGAATGATGTGGATCTTTTTGCCCGAGCACAAATCCTTCAATCATCTTCATTTCACCAAGATTATCATTTCGCAGATGTTCAGTCACGAAACCAGGTTTCAGCACAGTACTGGTTAAGCTCTACCAGAGATTGCAGATTATATTCCGCCTCTATTTACATTAAGCATACTAAATCAGCATGTCTGCGTCTATTGTGATACATACGGATGTGATCAGACAACAATAACTCTCTTTCCAAAACCCAAAACCGAGTTAATCAACACAACGATATTTTCATAAGCCCTTTGAAATCATCCAAAGTGCTTCTATTGAATAAAGAGTATGCCTGATTCCTGATTCCACCATCCTTTATTTCAATAATCATCCATTTGTTTCAATAATCTACGCTTTTAGCTACTTGAGAGTGGAATTAATCCACAATTGATTGTTGTGTGCACGTTGTCTTTGACATTATGTAACTAAATGCTTTGGTAACGGCCTTCTTTCTGAAAAATGTTGAAAAATTTAGTTAAATCTTTTATCTATAAATTTCTCTTCGTTAAAGTCAAATTGATTTGCCTTTGCTTCAAATTCAGTGACACCTGCAAGCATCGGCTGGAACTCGCGAATCATTGGTGGTTCAACGCTGAAATTCAATGTAGCATTGCACCCAAACCGTACTGCGTGTAGAACAGTTCTCTACTGCAGACAAAGTTGCCTTACCCCTGGCGGGATTCGAACCCCGGAACTCTTGATCCGAAGCCGAACGCGCTAACCACTGCGCTATCCCGCCCCATTTTGTTGGATAAGTAAAGCTAAAGTAATATTGTTAAGAGGAAGTTATGTATATTGCTTTCTTTTCCAGGTTGTGTGCTCAAGAGAAGCATAAAGATTTCAGTTACCAGTCGAATAATGTAAATCATGTGTGATACTTTATCATTCATTAAAGTTCCAGTACGAGTTAGTATTTTCTGTAGAAACGACATTTGAGGTATACCATCTTTTGTGCGTTTATGATGCTCACATAGGAACCGAAAAGAGGTCCAACTGAAAAATGGCGTTATAACTGTCCTTTTAGTTTTACTCATGTTAGATTCATAAAAAAGTTAAAAACACCGTATGTTTATCTTCATTCTACCGTTATCAGCGTATGTTTAACGTGTTTCTCTGACACTGTCGAAATATACAGTAATTGGTTGAATCCATTTATCACCAGGTATGATGCATCACATGTCATTGTTTTAGATTTGGTAGCAATTGAATAAATAGTGAAAATAACAATTAATTCATATTAAAATATGATAATTAAATGATCGGATTAAATATAACTTATAGGTTGGGAAGTCTCAACATTCTTTCCTCCATCACTTGTCAAATTGACGAGATCATTTTCCTTTTTACGTCATAACTGATTGAGCTGATGACGTCATTGTATTTTCAAACGCTAAGCGGGTTCGCTGTAGGCTTATCGTGGTCTGTATGTTTTCTTTGACACACAACCATATTGAGGATGCGATCACTTTAATAAGTAAAAGTGTATAATAAAATCATTGCGAAGCAAGTGCGCCGTTAATAGTTTCGATGATCTACTCGTGTGTAACACAGTGTTTGAAGCGACTTCAGAATGGCACACACTGTCTCAGAGACCATGCCGACTCCTGTCGTGATCCTTATCAGCTAAGTGTAGTTTCACTATTTAAAACATCGGTCCAAATTAGAATAATTTCCCAAACAGATACACCGATTGAATTACGAAGAAGGAAAATATTATATAAACCCCTGAACAGAACTGATTTACTCATGTTTATGTCAATGACAGTTTGTCCTATAATGTTAGGCCTTCCTCATATTGTATTCAAAGGCAAGTAAATTGTCTTTCACAAAAATTGTGTTCCAACCTCCGTTCACGATGAAATGAACCAATCAACAACAAGGATTTTAAAATGACATGGTTGAATGTCCATTAAACTGATTGAATACAACTACCCACATGTAAAATCAAATTACACATTGGCAATAGCTATTTTTTACTCATCCTCGGTTACCTATGGTTTTATATATATGCTCCGTTACTCTCACTATATCACCCATGGGAAACCTTATCAGGAGAATATGTACTCAAATTACCCGCCCTTGTCCGGCGTGAAGAAGTCAGTAACCAAGGAAAATACTCAATAAGATAAGAAGGAAATGGTTAAGGGAGATAAGCGGTGACGGATGGCTAACAAAATGACCTCGCGTGCTTTGCAACGAAGTGAATTGAATTGTCATTGGCTCACAGGTCCAAGCTGCGTAGCAGTTTGTTTGGCTCACGCCGGCCAAGGGCGGGTAATTTGAGTACAGATTTCTCTGATGAAATTTCCCATGGGTGATATACTGGAGAGTAACGGAAAATAAATAAAACCCTGGGTAACCGAGGATGTTTTTGACTGTGACAGTATGAACACAAATGTGTCATCTTCGAATGATCGGTGCATGTTAACAGCGCAAATGTCATTGTATCCACATCTTAAAGATATTCTGTTTTAATCTGAAAACTGGTTATTGGGATCTAAGAGGACCAGAGCCTTTTACTGCTCTCTTCCGCTAGTATTATTCTGTATTTGACAAACACTATTGCTTTTTAATATCCCTTGCATATCATATCATTTTGTATCCATACATTGTTAGAAAAAATTATAAAATAACTCTACAATTTTTCAAACAGTAAAAATGTACAATACATAACCCCAACTTTTGAATGGTACTTGTATCTAATTCGTTTTCGCTCGATGAAGACCAAACCAGTCGCGTTTTAATAAATATTGTTTTAAACTGATCATTATTTAGCAATGAACATATCGAAAGTTGTATGTACATGTATGTAGCATTACTACACTTGTTAACCAGCAGTTCATTTCCTGTAAAGGAATATTTGTGTGCCATTGCCAACATGTTCCAAGGTTTGCTGTGCGTACTAAACGAGACACGCGAGTGGAGAAAGAACACGAAGGCTTAGCCATTCAGCCTTTATTCTTCAAAGGGGGCTTAATGATGAGGATCATTTGTGGGAAGGAATCTAGTAAGGTCACACGCATCATCATGCGACTCTGTGATGTAGAACCATTTAACACTCCCACACTAACAGTAACACTATTGATAAAAAGAACCCTGCTTACAATAATATTGTCCGTGTTTATGACCGAGTTCTTAAATTCAAGCTATACAGTTGAACTAAAGCCTCACAGGAGATATAAATAGGCCACTCAATACAGTTATCAGAGATGGGTATACTTTATGTATAATAGATCCAGATAATATACTTGTACATAATTAAATTTGCAAAATGAATGTTCTTCTCACTTATAATGTTCACCGAATTAAGATGCTTTGGCCTGCTATAACGATATTGCGGAAGGACATAAAATTCAACCCGTGTTAGGCTTTATCCGGCGACATATATGCAATTCATTGGCAATGTCAATGACGCCATGTCAATAGCATGACAGATGCAGTGTCCAAATTGTTGTCCAGTATTATATTACATGATGTTTCCTTAATGAACACAAGCGTCAGTGGCAGACACATGCATATAGTATTATAAACATCAATATTTTGCGTGTTTAAATTTTCACAAATTCCTTTGAAACGACTTTGTCTGTTACAGTTCGTTCAAAGGATAGTTTCATCAAAACATTAATTAATATGATATTCCGATTATGTTTACTATAATATAGAACACATACTTTGAATGTCCATGTCATGTAATGCCTCCAACATGTGTGACGAGGGATATACTAGCATTTATCCACAAGTGTTGTTAACATAGTATGGTATGGATAAACATAAACTATTCTTTTTCAATGTGAAATTTCACGACGTTTCGTAATATATACTAACTCCGTCATAAGCTGGTATGTGAATGTTTTATTCATCTCAAACTTTCTGATCAGTATGGTCATGATATTCAGTTTTCCGTAATGAATAGCCTGCCCAGTCTTGCAAGTTCTACTTCTGCTATCATTAGATATATTTGCTTAACATGGTCTAATATCGGTGATGTTCATACACATACACTGTTGTTGATACATTTTGTATAGTAGGAATTACAACCACGACATTGATTTGCAGATAGCATTATTTCAGACAGTGTTTTATTGCAATAGTTGTATGTATTGTAAAATATTGTATGGTTCATTCCAGTATGTTTGACTGATATCTTGCATCCCCTCAACATATAAATGGACAGAAGCCAACATGTTCTTTCAATTAGTCAGAGGTTTATCGACTTTGTGATGGACAATCCAAGAGTTATGCAACTTAGTGATGAGGTGATTACGGACCATTATTAGGTCACGTTTTAGTTTCGTTAAATCTGCTTTAAAACTCCGTTTTATATTTTCATAAAAATGTTCAAAATTCTATATACATATACAAAGAGTAATTATACTATATTTCATATAATTATACGGTAATATTATACAATTATAGACTGGTGATGAGGTCAATACCTGTTTTTATGGACCCGAGAAAACAATATTGACCAAGGACGAAGTCCACGGTCAATATTGTTTTCTCGGGTCCATAAAAAAGGTATTGACAGAATCGCCAGTCCATAATTGTTTTATTATGTATCTAATACAGAAATGAAAGGAAAACAATGAAATACAGTCAAACATGTAATTTGCTTTAAACAGCTTGGACTACAGTCATATGACGTCATACAACAATCGTTTGACGTCATTCAACAATCGTTTGGCGTCACTCAAGTCAATACGGCTTTTGGTCAGACTCGGCTTGAGTCAATATGCTTTTCTGTCGACGGTCAAGTGACCGCCTTTCGACCAATCAGATCGCTGGAAAAATATGCTTACATAATAATATTTATTATCAAGTCTGCAGTGTTCATATCATGAATATAAGCAACGTCTAATAACATATCTATATTTCATATATCATATCCGCGGTTCATACATGTACAGACTAAAATAGTCATATTACAAACTCTTGGTTTCTGTCTTGGAGACATCATTGCTTATACATGTACATATTGTAAAAGTACAAACATCTCATATATGATTGGATAGCTTTTTTTTTATATAATGCTGTTTTACCTGCAATTTTACCAACTCTTTGTTTCTGTCTTGGAGACATCAACCGCAATCATTGATTATATATATTTTAAAAGTACACCACTTTTTTTTCGCCAATGAAACTTTTCATATGATTGGATAGTTTATTCCAAGTAATAAATGCTGTTTTACTTACCATAATGTGTCAACATATAACTGAGAGATAGACGTTGTGTGCTTTCCATCAGTCCGACCATGGCTTTATCGACGTTTCTTTTCTCAGCTGAGGCAGGGATGGTAATTTATTGACCAAGGTAATAAGGAACGTGACTGATATTGGATTCAGTAATTAACAATGTATCTAATTACCTTTTGCTCACAAGCCAGAGCCTTAATGAAACTTGGAAAAACATTTCCTTGTCGTCGTTACTTATTTTCTCATGTTAACAGAAACAAATGTGATGCTTAATAAGTATTAGATACCTTACTTCATCCTTCACAAGGTCAATATGGTTAATCGTTGTATTAACAAAGCATATTTGCTGATTTCATATAATTGTATATGTCGTAAAATGTTTTAGTAAATGTTTAATAAAACATTATTTATAGTAATCATTTTCAGGAGTGCTTATCTTGCTGTGTTCTGATGAGGGATATAGAGCTTCGAATATATAGAGTTTATAGAGTTTGCTTCTGGAACATAACTTTGACATACATGTGAAGCAAGTGGTGAGCTAGTCTCGTTTGGAAGATACACGCTCGACTTAAGAAATAAAAAGGGCAGACTTCGTTTACTGACCATGAGATCAAATTATTTAACACTATTTCAAAACAAAATTTAACAAAATTTAGTCTGAAGCAATTGTTTAGCTTGTGCCTTGGTGATTTCTTTTCCCACTGTTCTTTGTGTAAGTTCTCAAATGTCTCAAAGTGAACGTTTGGTGAGTAAAAATTAAAAACTTCAACTTATAAGAGGAACTTAGAAGTTGGTTAGATGAAGGAGAAGTGAGTTATATCGATTTTCAACTGCCTATAAACATAATAGAACTCTTTTCTCTTTTGTATTAAACATATAGGTAATTTATATTTCTAACCAGTCATTTTAGATCTCGCAATCAGTCTACAGAACTTTTCACAGGACCGAGACTGCGCTGATTGAAGTACACAATGACATTATTCAGGTAGTAGAGGCCAAAGGAGCTTTTATCCTGGTCCTTTTAGATTTGTCAGCGGCATTCGATAGACCACAACGTGTTGCTGACAACACTTTCAAGTATGATGGGTGTTAATGGCACCGCACTGGCGTGGTTCCGTTCTTACATGAAGACCAGAAGTCAGTCCGTCATTGTTGATGGATACACATCATCTTCAAAGGAAGTGCATTTTGGTGTTCCCCAAGGTTCAGTCCTCGGCCCGCTGCTTTTCACTATATACACGTCTTCCCTTGATATAGTGAGGTCATTTGGCTTCAGCCTTCATCTGTACGCGGATGACACCCATATTTGCATGGCTTTTAGACCACTGGAAGCGTCATCAGTAACATTGTCATTCACTCTTGTAGAGAACTGTGTGGGTAAGATCAAGCTATGGATGGCATCGAACTACCTCAAACTGTATGATGACAAAACTGAACTGATAGTATTTACACCAGCTCATGCTCAGACCAGAGTGTCTCTTCCAATGTTTACCATAGGCGATTTTTCTATCCAGCCAAGCTCAGAGGCACGAAATTCGAGCGTCATCTTTGATTCCCGTCTGTCCATGGAGACCCACATTAACAGTGTCTGCAGAAGAACCAACTACTACATGCGACAGATCAGCTTGATCAGAAGATATCTTGAGCCACAAACAACTGCAACTTTAGTCCAGCCCTACATCACCTCCCGCTTGGATTACTGAAACTCTCTTCTGATCGGTCTCCCTAAATCTCTGATTAACAAACTGCAGAAAGTTCATAATACTGCTGCCAACATTATAACAAAAACCAAGAGAACAGAACATATTACTCCTGTTCTACAAGAACTACACCGGTTGCCTGTGAAGTACAGGATTGAGTTTAAAATTCTGGTGCTTGTTTTCAAGTGTATTCATGGACTTACCCCTGTCTATCTCTCTGACCATGTTCAAATGTACATACCGGCCAGAAGTCTTAGATCAACTCACCAGATACTTCTTCAGGTTCCCACCAGCAGAACAAGAACTTTCGGAGAAAGGTCATTTCAAGTCAGTGAGCCTACACTTTGGAACCAGCTCCCATTTAAGTCAGGAGACAACAGGAATTGATGGCATTCAAATCGAAACTGAAGACTAATTTATTCCAGTTAGTCTATCAAGTCAGCTGTAACAACTTTTCTTAGTACAAGTTCCTTATGAATTCATCTTGCTCAGTACTGCGCTTTTCAGTGGTGTACCAGATACCAACGCAATATAAGTATTTCTATTTATGTATGTATGTATATGATTATAGTTTATATTCATCTGAGATGCCGATACATACGGCTGCTGAACAAAAGTTTGTTACATTCGCAACACTCTTTACATTTGTTTCATTATTTTCCAAAATAACTTATAAACATGTTCTTTTCTTTTCATAATAAGGTAGTCAAAACATTATAAATGCAAATGAAGTTTATCAACACTCCGTCTCCGTGAGGTTTTTACATATGAACTTTAAAATGTTTGGAAATATAAAAATTGCATATTTCTTTGACACAGAAAGTGCTTTTGAATGAAATATATACATTATTTAATCCGATTTGAAGTTATTGAAATTTACAAAGATTCTGAAAAAATGTTTCAGAACTTGATGTATGGTATCACATAGAATTTATATTGTCAATATATAATTGTTCTGCTTTCATTGGCACCATTGTCCCAGATAACTGGTTATTTCAACGTATGATGCATTGAATATATTTAAGCGTAGAAATTCATCTTTTTAGTGAAAGTACCTGGATTGTCATCGTCAGGCACAGCGGAAGGAAATGGGCAGAATAAAAAAAATAATGATCGAAATATACAATTGCATGGTTATAAATCATGGTATGAATAAGTTAATTTTAAAAAATCATGACACAGAAGATGTTTTGATGCATGATCCTACAAACCAAACTCATGGAGAAGATCGATGGATTAAACATTCTGAGGGGTATTATACAGAAAACGGTTGGTTTTCAAATCATTCACATGTCAATCTGCAGACATCTACAACAATTTGGGTTTAAATGCTACGTCCCGTGCTGAAAAAAATCATTTAGAATTGCTGGAGAAAAAACCTACAAGAGAATGGAGAAGAGCACTCAGATATTAACGGGGACTGGATTGGGACCATGTTACTTTCCAAAGTAAGGGATATCGAAGTTATTGTTCAGTTATTGTGACTGTCAGACAAAATTCCCAGAATTGTCAGAATGCGATCATTAATGACCTAAAACTCGACGTGAATGTCTTGTATTTCTGATTAAAAAATCATGTCTCCAAGATAAAAAATACTGCTCATTTTTCCATAAGTTGTGGTTCATTTTTGGCTGTTCAGAACATTCCATAATTAGAACAGCCTTGGAATTTCCAATACTTAAACCCTATTAATACTCTCTTGGACATTATTTGTAAAACAGGTACCGAGGGAATGCCAAACTTTAACCCAGGAACTTTGAAAGTTGGTAAATAAATTTTGGTATTTTGTCTTAAAAGATACCCTCGACAGTCTCCAGGAACCCATGCCAAAACAAATAAGGCACTGAGAAAATAAACGGATTTAATATTATTTATTGAATGTTCTTTCTTGTGATACCAACTAGTGCTACAATACAAGCATTTATAAACTTGTTATTTGTCTCTCAAGTCTCCAAATTAAAGTTAAGTAAACATAGCAATGTTAGACACTTTTGTTCAGCAGCTGTATGCCCTTATATCGCACTGTCTCAACTGTATTGATTTCATACCGTATCGCATTGTTATCATTATTCTGTAGTCATAATAGGTAGTGTATTTTTGTGAGTGAAATATGATACAATATACGTTTGTATTTTTTCAAGATACATTTTTCGTAAACGAAAAATCATTCACAAAAACCAAATACAATACATTATACAGAATACAAAATCTGATTAATGTGAATATTTCATATAATTTTATAATTTGGTGATTTTAAGTTAAACCTGTGTTGAGTTTTGCTCATTTATTCATACATAAATACACATGTAGTGTTTCTTTACACTAATAAACCAAAAGCTAAATGAAGTATATCAGTGTATGTCATTTAGTCAACAGACCATTGTTACTGTCGTGATTACATCGTGGTATCATATATTAATCAATATAACGTGACGTCAGAAGGCAGCACCTGCCCTTATTAGATATAAGTAATTTAATTGTAGATTTATCCAACAGTGTTATCAATCGTCAGTGTATTTCATCTTCAAATTAACGTTTCACTTTCTTTTTACTGCATCCGTTATCTTCCTTTTTCTTATTTATCCACTCCATATAACACACATAGCATATTGTACTGTACATCACAACATTTATTATGTTCAGATTGATGTTGGTTATAAATTCTACATTAATTGATTGATTCACTTTGAATGTTGGGGATCTTTTTATCCAAGCACAAATCCTTCCTTCATCTCTGTTTCACCAATATGATCGCTTGGCAGATGTTCAGTCAGGAAACCAAGTTTCAACACAGTATTGGTTAAGCTCTACCAGAGAGTGCAGATTATATTCCGCCTCTATTTACACTAAGCATATTAAATCAGCAATGTCTGTGTCTATTGTGAACCATACGAATGTGATCAGGCAACAGAAACTCTCTTTCCAAAACCCCAAACCGAGTTAAAAAAACACAACGATATTTCCATAAGCCCTTTGAAATTACCAAACGTGATTCCATTGAATAAAGAATATGCCTGATTCCTGATTCGACCATCTTTTTCATTCAATAACAATTCATTTATTTCAGTAATCCATGCATTTAGCTCCTTGAAAGTGTAATTAATCCACACCTGAAGTAAAGATATGATTTGGTCGTGACTCAGTATTTTGCCATAAGTGGGATTGTTGTGTGCACGTTTTCTTTGACATAATATGATTAAGTAAAAGCCTTCTTCCCGAATAATGATCGAAATATAAATCTTGTTAAATCTAAATTCCCATTATGTAAATTAAATATAATTATAACTAAAACTGTGATAAAACCACAAGTGGGATTGTTGTGAGCACGTTTTTTTAAAGATTAAGTGACTTAGTGAATGCCTTGAAAAAAAGCCTTCTTTTTGAATAATGATTGAAAAATAAACCTTGTTACATCTAAATTTCCATTCGTTAAAGTTAAATATAATTTCAACTAAAATTTGTATAAAACCTGTGCTTCAAATTCAGTGGATCTTTTGTAACATGGGCTTTTCTTTTATCGGCTGATGATTATTTAATGTCTTTTTTTTGTTGAATACATAATGGTGAGGTAATAGTTTTAGAAGAAGTGAAGTGTATTGCGATCTTAATGATTTTCAACCATATTTGTGTGCTCAATAGAAGCATGATTGTTTCAGTTTCCAGCCGAATAATGTAAATCATGCGTTTTGTAATACGTCATGATTCATTCACGTTACAGTACGAGTAAGTATTTATGTGCGTTTACAATGGTCATATTGGAACTGAAAACAGGTCAAACTGAAAGATGATGCTATGACTGTCCTGGTGGTGAGTTTCAACATCAAAATACATTTACTGTCCCTTAAACTGATTGACTAGATCTTCCCTCATCTAAAATTACATTACAGATTGACAATTGTTACGTTTGACTGTGCAATCTGAACACAAATATGCCATCTTCAAATGATTGGTGCATGTTAACAGCGCCCATGTCATTCAATCCCAATATCAAAGATGTAATGTGTAACCTGAAGTCTGGTTAAGAGGACCAGAGCCCCTTCCATATTATCTTCAGTACTCTATTTCACTATTATGAGGTATTTGTCAAACAATATTGCTTTTAGATATTCCTTGCATATCATAATATTTGGATCCATACATCATTGAAAAAACATTTTTAATATAAATCTATGATGTTACAACACATTAAAAATGCAAAAAAACACGTTCCTGTTTAATGTCATATTTATGAAACTTGTGAACAGGTACTACTATCTCATTTGCTTTCACATGATGAATACAAAAGTGGTCACTTAATCATGATTGCATTAAACTGAAACAATGTTTAGCATTCTCTTTTTGTGGAATTATGAAAAGCTGATAATATATGTTTAATTGCTACAATGCATCTCATGATTCAAGCAAGATCTCTGCTGGTTATGTCAACATGTTTCAAGGTTTTCTGAAGCCCTGAACGATACACGCGTCTGGACAAAAGACAGGAAGGCAGAGTCCACGCCATTCAGCCTATATTCTTCAAAGTGAGCTTAATGATGAGGATCATTAAGTGGGAAGGAATCTATTTAGGTCACACCGGCACCATGTGACTTTCCTAATTCTTGTTCTAAATACGACACAATCTGATGTAGAATCATCTTACATGAGAACCCACTGAGAGTAATGATAAGCTGAAAGCGGCTTCTAATGATATTGTCCATTTTTATGGCCTTGTGCTTAAATTCAAACTGTACATTTGAAATAGAACATCACAGGAGATACGGATACGTCACTCAATACGGTGAGCAGAGAGGGGTGTACTAGATATGTGATATAAAACCAATATTTGAACCAGAAATATATTTGTAAATTGAATTGAAAACTGGATTTTCGCTTCACTTATAATCTTTAATGAATTGAGTACCATGTCCTGCCATTTTTATGGAGTGAAAGAACATAACATTCAACCGGTATTATGCATAGATCTGATTCATGTTAAACATCTAGCGACAGATATGCAGTATGTTGGCAATGTCAATGATACACTATTAATATCATGACAAATGCAGTGTCCAAATTTATGTTCTGACATTATGTTAAACGATGTTTAGTTAATGAAAACCAGCGTGAGTGTCAGAAAGATGTATAAAGTATTACAACAATTAAATTAAACTTTCACATGTTTAAATAGAATGAAAAGAAGTTAATTAATATTATAATGTTATTAATTAAGTATTTCGTATTGGCCGAGTTACAGGTTCTCGGTCCGTTGTATTGGCCCTCGACTTCGTCTTGGACCAATACAACTGACTGAGGACCTGTAACTGGGTCAATACGGACATACTTAATTAAGCACATTATACTATTGTTTATGACGTCACCATGGCAAGGTGATATTTCCTTGTGTTATCGTCCATGTTTGTAATATATCAAGCCCTAGATGTATCCCACTGTGTAAATTGTTTTATTTTCATTAAGAACTGTTTATTAAACCCCAGCTCTCTCATCAATTTAGTCAGTTTTCCATAATGCATATCCTGCCCCTTCTCATAAATGTCTGCATAAACCTGCACCTGAAACGTATCGTTAATGTTCTCACAAATACACTGCATTTGATTAGTTTTGTTTAATAGGAATTACAACAGCAGTTTGCAGTTTCGTTATTTGAGACAATGTTTTATTACAATAGTCGTATGGTTCATTGGTGTATATTTAACTAATGTCTTGCATCCCCTCAACATATAAATGGACATAAGCCCACATTTAATTTCAATAAGTCAGGCATTTATCGACTTTTCGACAGACAATTTAGCCCGGAGAGTTATGCAACGTATGGATGAGGTGATCATGAACCACTATCAAGTCAGGTGTATTGTTACGTTTCAGTTTCATCGTCAATACAAACGTCATAGATGCATAGACGTCATAACATTGTTCCCCATGGCAAGGGGATATTTTCACTATGTTATCTTATATAATATTATACAATATATCGAACCACAGGTTTTTCCATAGGTTTACGCACACATGTTATTATGATAAAGAACGTTTTATTCAGGTCTTTGAAGGGCAACTTCTTCATTGTAATGAAACACGACGTTTTGGAGTATATACTCATTCCTTCATTCAGGTGGATTGTGAAGTTTTTATTTATCCCATACTTTCTCATCAATTTAGTCATGATATGCAGTGTTCAATAATGAATAGCCTGCTCGTTCTAATAAATGTCTTCATAAACTTGCCTCTGAAACGCCCTTTGAATGTTCTACTTCTGTTATTATAAGATATATTTGTTAAAAACAGTTAAGATGGAGGTGACCTTCTGGCAACAAATATGTCAGCTTTGGTGAGACCAGCGTAAAAACATTCCTTCAACGTCTTGAACAACCATTTGGTTGATGGATAAATGCGCTCTACAGATGGACATATATTATTATTATCGAGTACTCTGGTCAACTCGAAGTACCCATACATGTAGATGGGGTGATCCTGTGATACCTTATAGAGGTACTATGAAACTAATGATCAAGTTGTGAATTTCGTTGCAAATAGTTAATGTTCTTAGAAATAAACTTAGTTATTGAACATTATAAAATAGGAATAACAACATCAACATTGAGATGCAGATAGCATTATTTCAGACAATGTTTTATTGCAATATTCATATGGTTTATTGGCGTATATATGAGTAATGTATTGCAAACCTTGTGTCAACATATCAACAGACAAAAGCCAACATCACATTTCAATTAGTCAAACATTTATCACTTGTCGATGGACAATTTATATCCAAGAGTTATGCGACGTATTGATTAAGTGATGATGAACCATTATCAAGTCAGGTGCATTCATTCGTTTCAGTTTCGTAGTTAAAAATTGCTTCAAGACTGTGTTAATATACACACTGACCTTGTCATGATACACACTCTTAGCTTTCAATCGCTATCTGTGCTTATACATATTGTAAAAGTACATCAATAATTTCTCATATGATTGGATAGTTTATGATATGTAATAAATGCTATTATATCTGCCATTTTAGGAACTCTTGGTTTCTGTCTTGGCGACACCAGTCCCAATCATTGGTTGTACATATTGTAAACATACCATTTCAACTCCAACCAGTTCATTCAATAGTTTATGTTATGTAGTAAATGATGTTTTCCCTGCCATGTGTGTCAACATATAACTGGGAGAGACATAGTCTGCTTTCCTTTAGTCCGGCCATGGGTTTATCGACCATTTTGTCCTCAGTTGAAGCAAGGATGGCAATTTATTTACCAATGTAATAAGGAACGTGACTGATATTGGCTTATGTAATTAACAATGTATCTAAGTACCTTTTACTAACAAGCCAGAGCCTTAATGAAACTTGGAAACTCGTTTCCTTGTCGTCGTTAGTTATTTGCTCTTATTAAGGGAAACAAAGTTGATGCTTAATAAGTATAAAGAACACACATGTGCATGATATATCTTTCTTTGTCATTTACAAGGCCAATAAGGTTATTTGTTGCATTGTAATGCATGTCTTGCAGATATAATACTATTTTGATATGTCATTAGTTTTGTAAATAGATCAGTGTTTATGGCACACTAAGAGGTCCAGTGTCTGGCCGTCTGCACACCTACAAGTCCTCATATTACACTAGGTCTGAGGAATTTAAAGGTACATTAATTATTTTGTTAAAATTACATAAACTCAAATGTTGTAAATTTCAAAATAAAGCATCTGTTGCTTTACCATTGTAAAGCTTATCATTCATTATAGTGACGATATTAGGTGCGAGTTGCAATTTGTTTTATCATAAACTGGGCAATGTACATTGTATTGCCGCTGGCTTGCGTCATTGTTAGTGACTCGTTATTTAGGAAAATTACCTATAATAGACAAAATGACAGATTTGGTTTCGTAATGTTGAATAGGTCACTTAACTGCCGTCAATGAAAACAGGATGAATCATTTCGGTTTCTGCACATGTGTAAGGGAGTTGCTTGAAGTTTAATGATAACAAGCATTATAATTTATTTAACGTTTGGGTATGAGTATGCAAGTCGTTTGAACTAATTTGAACTTAAATCAGAGCAAATGGTATTTGGCATATATGAAGAGCAAATAAAACATTTTCAAAAATACTTAATGTCAAAGTAAGTTATTTGTTTTGCTGCACAAGAGGGGATAACTGGAAAATATGACGAACCTCTGTTTAGGGCAACATAATTCAAACATTAAACAAAATGTTCGTCCTGTTTTCGGGAACTGATACTCATAGAAAAATCATATCTTGTGGTGGCACGTTGTCCTGTGCGTAGCTCAGTCGACCACTATCAGTGGAGTTCAGCAACAACAGGCACAGCTCGCTGGATGGGTGGGTTACTGGCTTCATTGCTTGATAAAACTGAGTTTCAAGGGAGAGTTTCTTAGAGAGACTTATGGTGTCATCCTGGGTTAGTGACTTCATTCAAAATGTGCCTCTGTTCACCCAGCAGCAAATGGATACCTTGTAACAAGACGGGGTGACCTTCTAGCGACAAATATGTCACCTTGGGTTAGACGGCAACCAGAATTTAGACTGTTATTCGCTATTCGTCATTCGTCATTCGAATGACGAATAGCACATTTATTTGCTATTCGTCTTTCATTTTGTTCACATATTTGAATAACGAAAAGCAAATTTATTTGCTATTCGTCTTTCGTACTGAAGTAAAAAATGAATGACGAAAAGCAAATTTATTTGCTATTCACCTTTCATATTGTTCACATATTTGAATGACGAAAAGCAAATTTATTTCCTGTTCGTCTTTCATACAGACGTGATAAATGAATGACGAAAAGCAAATTTATTTACTATTCCTCTTTCGTACTGTGGTGAAAAATGAATGACGAAAAGATAATTTATTTCCTATACATCTTTCACAATAATAGCAAATGTTTTTGCTTTTTGATTTTCATTTTTCGTTTTTCGCTAGTGGTCATTCGCCATTCAAAATCATTACTCTCTTAGGTAAATGAGATCAGCTCCATATATTTCTGAAAGCTTTTTCCCAATTTGATGCCAAATTATTAAATATTTTAATCAAATATTTTATTTTATCACCAATTAAAGCCCCACGATTTGCCCTGGGAGCAACCTGAATTAGTGGGAAGACTTTCCCTCTAAAACCAAAAAATAGCAAAAGTAATTCATGTTTGCCTTTCAAATTTTTTTTCTCCTTTCGCCTTTGAATGACGAATAGCAAATTTTTTCGCTTTTCGTTATTCGTCATTTGTCATTCGTCATTCGCCATTCAAACTCAATACTCTCTTAGGTAAATGAGATCAATTCCATATATATTTCTCTAAGCTTTTAACCAGTTTGATGCCAAATTATTAAATATTTTAATCAAACATTTTATTTTATAACCAATTTAAGACCAAGGATTTGCTCTGGGAGCAGTCTGAATTAGTGGGAAGACTTTCCCCCTAGAATGGAAAAGCTCAGAACAACTAGGACTTAACTTTGAATAATAATGTATGTGCAAAACCTTTCAATATTTTTCTTTAAATCACTATTTGACATCAAATAACACTTACTTTTATTTATTTAGAACAAAAAATAGCAAGAGTTATTTCTGTATGCTTTTCAAGTTTTTTTTTGCCTTTCGCCTTTGAATGACGAATAGCAAATTTTTTCGCTTTTTGTTATTCGTCATTCGTCATTCGACTTTCGCCTTTCGCCATTCAAACTCAATACTCTCTTAGGTAAATGAGATCAATTCCATATATATTTCTCTAAGCTTTTTACCAGTTTGTTGCCAAATTATTAAATATTTTAATCAAATATTTTATTTTATCACCAATTAAAGACCTAGGATTTGCTCTGGGAGCAATCTGAATTAGTGGGAAGACTTTCCCCCTAGAATGGAAAAGCTCAGAACAACTAGGACTTAACTTTGAATAATAATGTATGTGTAAAACATTTAAATATTATTCTTTAAATAAAGATTTGATCCCAAATAACACTTAATTTTATTTATTTAGAACAAAAAATAGCAAAAGTTATTTCTGTATGCTTTTCAAACTTTTTTTCGCCTTTTGCCTTTGAATGACGAATAGCAAATTTGTTCGCTTTCCGTTATTCGTCATTCGTCATTCGCCTATCGCCATTCAAACTCAATACTCTCTTAGGTAAATGAGATCAATTCCATATATATTTCTCTAAGCTTTTTACCAGTTTGATGCCAAATTATTAAATATTTAAATCAAATATTTTATTTTATCACCAATTAAACACCTAGGATTTGCTCTGGGAGCAATCTGAATTAGTGGGAAGACTTTCCCCCTAGAATGGAAAAGCTCAGAACAACTAGGACTTAACTTTGAATAATAATGTATGTGTAAAACATTTAAATATTATTCTTTAAATAAAGATTTGATCCCAAATAACACTTACTTTTATTTATTTAGAACAAAAAATAGCAAAAGTTATTTCTGTTTGCCTTTCAAACTTTTTTTTCGCCTTTCGCCTTTGAATGACGAATAGCAAATTTTTTCGCTTTTCGTTATTCGTCATTCGTCATTCGCCTATCGCCATTCAAACTCAATACTCTCTTAGGTAAATGAGATCAATTCCATATATATTTCTCTAAGCTTTTTACCAGTTTGATGCCAAATTATTAAATATTTTAATCAAATATTTTATTTTATCACCAATTAAAGACCCAGGATTTGCTCTGGGAGCAATCTGAATTAGTGGGAAGACTTCCACCCTAGAATGGAAAAGCTCAGAACAACTAGGACTTAATTTTGAATAATAATGTATGTGTAAAACATTAAAATAATCATTCTTTAAATAAAGATTTGATCCGAAATAACACTTACATTTATTCATTTAGAACAAAAAATAGCAAAAGTTATTTCTGTTTGCCTTTCAAACTTTTTTTTCGCCTTTCGCCTTTGAATGATGAATAGCAAATTTTTTCGCTTTTCGTTATTTGTCATTCGTCATTCGCCTTTCGCCATTCAAACTCAATACTCTCTTAGGTAAATGAGATCAATTCCATATATATTTCTCTAAGCTTTTTACCAGTTTGATGCCAAATTATTAAATATTTTAATCAAATATTTTATTTTATCACCAATTAAAGACCTAGGATTTGCTCTGGGAGCAATCTGAATTAGTGGGAAGACTTTCCCCCTAGAATGGAAAAGCTCAGAACAACTAGGACTTAACTTTGAATAATAATGTATGTGTAAAACATTTAAATATTATTCTTTAAATAAAGATTTGATCCCAAATAACACTTACTTTTATTTATTTAGAATAAAAAATAGCAAAAGTAATTTCTGTTTGCCTTTCAAACTTTTTTTTCGCCTTTCGCCTTTGAATGATGAATAGCAAATTTTTTCGCTTTTCGTTATTCGTCATTTGCCATTCACCATTCAAACTCATTATGCTCTTAGGTAAATGAGGAAAGTTCCATACATTTCTCTAAGTTTTTTACCAGTTTCATGCCTAATAATTCAAATTGAGTAACATCCTTATACGTGTCCAGAAACCAAAACTGTACACATGCCATTTTCATGCACAGTAGTTATAACACTTCTTTAACATTATCAACCCAAAGTTGCCTGTTTGTCTGGTATAAACAAAATTTCCAAAATTACGTTTGACTATTTGACGCGTGCTACAAGCGGTGCATTGTTCGATTTTCGATCAGAAATCGACACTTTTACCTTTATATTGTATGTTTACTGAGTCAACTATCATCAACATGGCAAATTTGGGTAACAGTCAGTTCTTCTCAAAAGATTAACATAATTTATAATGTTTGGCATATGTGACCCATAACAACACAATGGATGTACCTTTAAAGCCAAAGAAACACAATGAATGCATCATTAATGTAAATCCCTATAGTTCTTATGAACCACAAACTGCAGACGCGTTGTCTCTATGAGAAGTCAGATTGAGTGGTAATATTGTGTAAATAATCTTTAAAATAGTTCCTGTATATAACACACATGTTTGTGCAAATTGTATGGCTTACACTTGGGATTGTAGATTCAAATTGAGTTAACATAGTCAATGTCAAATGTCAGATAGTAGTATTAACTAACTAAGTTCGTTTTGCGTCCGACGATCACCCGGTAGGACAGTGATAGATTCCCCGAAGTGTTACACGAAATGACATTAAACAATAGGAGTTGTTTCTTTCGTGCTATGTGCTGAGCATTATAAGGATATTATAACGTCTGAGCTGGCACTACATTGGGGATAGTTGTTCAGCTTGTAACTCAAAAATAATGTGACGTCATAGACAATGTAGTCATTCTCTCTGAAGACTAAATGGGAAAACTTTACATACATTGTTAATGAAGCCGAACTACCAAAGAAATAAGTTCCTAAAGTTTGAATCATATGGAAACATCTGTGTCTTTTTTACATCTGAGTTCATGTGCACAGTTCAGGTTATTTTCCTACATATGCTTAAGTGAAACGTTTTATTGGTACAAAGAAAAGGAAGTCCTAAAGATTTTCTAGACCCAGTCAATTACTCTTTAGCTACATCAAATGACATACATGCATCATTAATTATTTTACCTATGCTACGAATTGGCTTGGGGTATAATGTAGTCCTTCTGTTCGCCCGTCCATCCGTCTTTCTGTCCGGTACATCCAAAATAACTGAGATGTGCATTAACCAAACTTTGTACAATTGTAAGCCATATCCGTCCTATAACGTACGGCCAGTTTGCAGTTTTCTTGGAAAATCATATTTTGTCGTTTTCATGAAAACGTAAATTTTGGGACTTTATAGTAACTGTTTAAAATGATCAATGGGCACAACCTTTCTTTGAAACTATTTCACCTAGGTAAATGAAATGATGGTTTTGGGTACAGCTGACAATACTTTTGTTTGAGTTTAAAAGAAAGTTCCAGTTATTCTAATTTTAGAGTCATTACCCGTACACCAGGAATGGACTTTGTACGAATAAACACTCCAATTTTGACAATAACTTTTCGGAAACTATAACATCAAGGTTGATGATGATTTAGCAATGATTATCATGATCGAGTTCGAAAGACAGTACCAAATGTTACAGTTTAGCTTTTGCAGAGTTTGACCCTTGAATCTAAGTAAATTGTGTGATATTCCAATTGGGACGAGCTTTCTGAGAAACTATTACATCTAGGTTCTTCCGTAGGTAGCCTGATGATACTCTTGATACCCCGACGTTTTATTTGATGAGGTTATTGATTCTGAACCTGTAGTTGAACTTGGTAATACTATTCAATGTGATGCTCCAATAGGGGACACGTCTCTGATACGTAAATGCTTTGCACTCATATAGTTCAAACCTGTACATAGAAATAGACAAACTAACATTTGCCCTTTGCAAATACTGCATTAGTTTTGTCCACACAGCAAGGGCAACATATTGCCATAAAAAGGAGATTTACAGGCGCTATAGCACATTTTTTTACTGAAATAAAGTTATCTCATGAAAAGGTAAATAAGTATTACCAATGGTTAAATAATGCTCATGAATCAATAAAAACGAATATACATTATTAGGTAAACCATGCGAATTCATTTCCCTTCGAGAGACAGTTTAAGGTGTTCACATTAAAATGGCCGATCTGACTGATGAAGCGATATTCAAACACTTAGAGTAGAGTTTTAAATATGGTACCATAATAGAATGGTCAACCATTTTGCTGTCTAAGCTCTCAAATTCGCAAGAGATCTACAAATCTACCTCTCACACTGAAGAGTCCCACGCCACTGTCGCTTTATACGTCACACCATTTTCTTTCAATACGGATAATCGTTTTCTATGGATACGGCTTATCAGGTCAAGTAGTGAGATATTGTACCCCCTAAAATAACAATATATTGTATATACGTTAAAAGTGCATCCATTGTGTTGCATAAATTGTTATATATGCTTTAATGCGTTCCGACTCACACTATGTGCTGTTTACAGTGAAAATAAATTACCTCAGCTTGCATATTCATCCTAAATCGCCAAATATATCATAATTACTAGTGTCCTATTAAAATTGATTAAAACATCATTATGCATGTGCAGAACTGAAAATGCACGTTCCATTTACATGCACAGTAGTTATATGACCTAAAGAACATGATCAATCCAAATTTATCAGTGTGTGTGTTATAAATAAGATTCCAAAATTACGTTTGATTCATTGGCGAGCGTCAATCGCGATGCATTGTCCGGTTTTCGATCAGAAACAACTACATTTACCTTCATATCGTCAATATACTAAGTCGACTATAATCAAAATGCTAGTTTTCGGTAACAGTCGGTACATCTCGATAAATTAACACCATTTATAACGTTTGGAATATGTGACCCCCAACAACACAATGGATGTACCTTTAATAATGAATACCAAATTTGAGAAAACAAAATATGCCAAATACGTGCTACAGCGCCTTCAAGAAAAATGAACTCTCTTTTTATGTTCAGGGTAAATAATACACTTTTTTCAAAAGACTACACTACTAAATATTAACACTATTAAACAAACAGTTCCACAATTCCATAGACAACTATTATAGTTATGTAAAGTAGCTATATAGTAGTTTATAGTTAACAATCTCAATGAATCATAAAAAGGGTAAAGATTAAATGGAATTAAAATATAAAAGATATTATCTGTTACAAACCTGTATCTTGTTTTAGGTTATTAATGTAGAAGTTCCTTCTTTCAATTCAGATACATCAATCAATCAATCAAGTTTATTTCGTAAAAGGCCTTAGGCCCACGTACAATACAAAATAAACAAACATGTGATTACATGGTAGTGGCAATTGACAGTCATGTATACTGAGTTCGTAGTAACAATGCTTCCTTTATGTAATTAGAGCAGTTTGTTGTTATTGAATAATTAGTACATTGTAAAATATGTAAAAGGTATTGCTGATCAATATGATAAGGTAATGTTTTGAACTATTTACAGCGCAAATCATGATAAACTTTACATTCTAATAGAAAATGAAATTCATTTTCTACAAAGTTATCATTACAAATATAACAAAGTCGTTGGTGCCTTGGAAGTCCATCAAATCTACCGGTATTTTTGTATATTGGAAGTGCACCGATTCTTAACATTGTTATTCTGCGCCTGGCATCTTTAGATTTCACAAAAAATAAATAAGGTTCCATACAAAATACAGTTTTGATATTTGAATAAAGATCTAGCGATGTACATTTGTGCCTTTCCGAAAATATTAATTGCTTGTACATGATACATGATGGACATGGACATGATTTTTTGGTGATTATCTTACTCTTTTCACTTTCTGTTTACAGATGACTATATATTTACAAATGTATAGATATTATTTTAGGTGGATAAAAAAACCCAATCTCTCCTTTTTCGTTGTATTGATTATTAAGGATTCAACGCTGCAGCGCTGAATTCTTATTGTTATTGTGAAGAGTTATTATTATTCTGAAGAATGTTTTACCCAGCAATTCAACCAGAAGGAATGCAGATAATGCAACCAAACTTTGCCCGCCCATTAAAGGTCCAGTCCGAATCTAGATTTTCTTTTAACATTGGACACATTTTCAAAATGCAGCTAGAGACTTGCTTTGTGTTAAAAGATAAGCAATGACACAGCGAACACAAAAGTAAATCATGACAAATGCGTAGGTCCGCCATATTTGTTTTTTCGCACTTTTGAAAATATCCTGCTCCCTGCTCCTTTGACAATTTCAACCTCTGAAATACGGGCACTATTTCGCTAAACTGTTTCCCCAGTTAGTCCGAAAATAAGCATGTTAAAGTATTTTCCTGAATATTCAGAAGTACATAACGCATTAATTATGTATGCAATCTAAATGATAATTATATCTACTTAAGCGGAAATTACAGAACAATGTTTTCTATGCTACACAGTCCAGAGTATGAAAATATTAACCGTTATCTTAATCATGAGAAACATACTTAATGTAGGGGTCCATTAATATGTGATTTTTCCATCGAGGCCACGCACCTCCAGCTATAGACAGTGTAAAAGTCGAATTTTCTCTTGTTATTTTTTTTTACCTGGTTTCAGCCACTACGAGAGCCCACAGTATGAATTTTTTGGTCCAATCATTAAAGGTATACACTTCGGCGAATTTAGCTGTGGAAGGCATTAATTAATTAGCTCACAGCGAGGCGGAAATCTCAATCAGCGCTCCCTCTACTCAGCGGTGTTTTCATTGCGCAGAGGCCTACTCGCCACTACTTGCCGTACAAGCGCGATACTCAACGGATGCGAGCGTCTTATACACAGTCAGTGGCCAAAAGTCTGTTCGTAGTGACGTAATTTCCATAGACTTACATGTTAATTATCTTTTGCGAGAATAATTTTCATAAGTTATTTGTTTGGCGACTGGTTCTGAAATCCTTTCCAAAATAATGCAAATTATCTGAGCTACAGACACATAGGCCTAATTACCATTAAAGTTTCCTATTATTATAAAAAAAAAAATACATCTTCTTAACACATATATGCAACATTCCGTCGTTACAGATTACCGTCAATGGGACATTGGAATCACAAGTTGTACATATGATGTTTAAACAAGTGTCATTCAAAAAGTAATTAACCGGTAAAAGAAATGTAACTATGTGCGCATAGCTGAGTTGATTTCAAAGCTGTCTACAAAATATGGCAGCAAATGCACTTACTTACTTAAATTAAGAAAATTATTCTCGCAATAACTGAATCACAGCGAACAGACTTTTGGCCAATGACTGTATATGAAAGTATAGAGAAAACATACACACGACGTAGGCCTACAGGCCAATTATATCATTTTTGTAAATATAACCAAAATACAATTGTGATGATTTTGCAAATATTTCGCATGCGAATAGCAATCTAAAATGTGTGATTAGAATAACGAACCTGTGAGCTTGGTAATCCATGCACATCGTCGTATAACACCCTAAGTTGCCTAATTGTTATTGGACTGACGTTTTTACGTCTGCGTTCAGAGATAGTGACCGTTAGTAATCGTCCAATGATATGGTTTTATTCAAATGAGTGTCAAACAAACAAAATACAAAACTATCATCCTATTCCTAAATTCCATTGGTCGAATAAATATTCCTAACTTTGATTGGCTGACAATATCTAGACTGAATGTCGCATTAATGTGTATTTGTTGTCATGATCAGCCTTGTGTCACCAAAACCGAACATTTGACAATTAACATGTCTATTGACATGCCGGTCACCGAGATGCCAGTTGTTGTGTAATAGAACCGGTCCAGTAAACTTGTTAACTGTAAAAACATAATAATTACACTCGAGGCTCCTCCCTTTTTCTCACCTATACTAAGCTTATTTGACTTTGTTCTGCTTAATTACGTAAACTTATTTGCTGTAACAACACTTCTCCCCTCTTTGATCTTGAAGAAGCGTCTATATGGTACGCGAAACTGATCATTTGTATATGGAGCGGCAAGTAAATTCTATCAGCGTATTTACCGATCCGTGTCGTTTTCATTTACAAGATGTACAGTAAGTTTGGTAACAAAAATGATTTCACTCGATCTTGTTCGTTGTCTATAAATGTGTATAATCACAATGTTGTTTAATTGTATTTTATTCAACGAGAAGAAATGAATTGGAAAACAAGTCTAGATGACTTTTGTAAATGCCAATCAACAACGCATGTATGGTTCACATTTATACATCATGTTAAAATGATGATAAATTTATGAACACAATAATCATAATGTATATGTGTGCAAGTACAGTGCAACAATTTGCATGTAAAATTCAGTGAGTTTGTTCAGTTGTTGACCAATCCAGTTCATGCATTTATACATGAAATAAATTTCATAAAACTCATATAGCAAGTGAAAATGGTTTGCATTGCATTGCATCATATAGGGGTCTAAACAATATTTTGATCGACAAACTTGAATTAAAATAACCTTTTATGTTTATGTTCTTACACTTTTGGATATACTTTGTCACTGATATCAAACGTGACAGCAACAAAGAAACGTTGAATGAAATGTGAGTTGTAACCATGATATTTTCACCAAACACGCACACATCTTTTCAGGAAATCGATGTCGTAATATTACCCCTCTAATGCATTTTATGAAATCATTTAGTAGCATTTAAATTATATTATTATTTATTGGTATTCAGAAACTTGGTAAACGACGACTTTCTCTATGAAATATTGTAACAAACTTGTTGAAATCACAATCCTGGACGGACATTACATGCAGTTTAGCAATGATAAATGTGTGTGTGTACCTGTAACCCTGTTTGACATCTTTTAACGGCATCTTGAAATACATGCCGTTAAAGTAATATATACGTGTTCTTACATTTACATTTAATCCCGTATGTGAAGTTTTAATGTAGAAGTAGATTCCGAAAGATTGTATCAACAACCTGTCAAATAATTTCGAGTTGAAAATATTTCTATTAATTTCGTTTCAAGATGTTAAATACTGTCATTCGAATACTATTTATAGAATGTATAAACATTTACTCTTCAAATACGACATCAGAAGCGTGAAAAACTCAGGACAAGGTGTACATGTCGGTGTGCAGTGAGATGAAACAGCCAATCAGCGATCGCGTGTCGAAAGGGGAAATCCCCCGCCTTGACATTGACGAGCTCGCTCGGCAGAAGCCCAGTTTGAGTCACGTGACCGTGTTGGCCATAAAATCAAATACGTAATGGGCTCGTTAGCGGCGGTCAGAATTCGCCCGAAGTGTCTCCCTTTAAGGTCCAGTTCGAATCGAAATGCCCATTTTTAAAACAAATCAAAATGTAGATACAATTTCGATTTTTTGCAATAACGATACAAGCAATAAAGTAAATCATGGCGAGGTCACGTGCCGCCATTTTGATTTTGTTTACAAATAAGCCATTTTGGCATTGGAAATTTGGGTCTCAATAATACTACATACATGTAAGAGACTTTCAGCTTTCTTCAAAAGATGCGCAATTACAATAAAAAGATGGTTAGCTTAATTATATTTGTTTCATTTATGCCCTGGATCTTTTTATCGTCACTTGTGACTATATTTTCTGTTTTTCTTTCTTTTACTTTAAAAAAGAAAATATTCCCACATGGAATTTACAGCTGATATAAAGTATCTCATGTGCTTGTAATACAAGAACTTTCTACAACTGAATCAGCAATATACTTTGAACAGCAATATTTTTCTCACTTATGACATCAGCCAAAGCCTATTTACTTGTAATAATTATGTGTCATACTAAAACAAGAAGTTAAAACGGCTACAGTTAATTGTAGAGGATTAGCTAATATTCTATAGTTTTTAGAAGACATTCATATAGGAAAGGAAAATATAGACTTAATGAAAAATTAATTGGGTTTGCAAAGTATAATTGCACCATGTAGATCTAACTCAAGTGGAATGTCTATACTTTTTAACAGTAATATTGATATAAATATACATATAACAAATGAAGATGACGGATGAAATTATATACTTGCTGATATAACCATTCAGGGGAAAAGATGTACACTTACAAACAAACACTGATGTTTCTATTATATTTGAAAGCATTATATATGACAATGAATCCATAGCTATAGATGAAATATAAAATATAAAAATATAAAAATATTACAATCCCAAGGCAAGAAATATGGTTTAGATAAGATTTAATCACTTGATCTTGTAGATGTTATGAAAGAGCTTAATCTAGAGAAAATGTACATGGTAGAAACAATTCCATGACAACAAGATTTAATTTCCTTAAATACCTCAGGACTTCTTAAATCTTACAAACAAAGATAACTTTTGCTATTTTATTTTCTAAATTATTAAAACTAAGTCTTATTTGTGATCAAAGTGTGATTAATAGAAAATAATTAAAGGTTTTGCACACACATTTTCATTCCAAAGATATGTTCTATTTGTTCGGAGTTTGTCCATTCTAGGGTGGAAGTCTTCCCACTAATTCAGATTGCTCCCAGAGCAAATCCTTGGTCTTTAATTGGTGATAAAATAAAATATTTGATTAAAATATTTAATAATTTGGCATCAAACTGGTAAAAAGCTTAGAGAAATATATATGGAATTGATCTCATTTACCTAAGAGAGTATTGAGTTTGAATGGCGAAAGGCGAATGACGAATGACGAATAACGAAAAGCGAAAAAATTTGCTATTCGTCATTCAAAGGCGAAAGGCGAAAAAAAAGTTTGAAAGGCAAACAGAAATAACTTTTGCTATTTTTTGTTCTAAATAAATAAAAGTAAGTGTTATTTGGGATCAAATCTTTATTTAAAGAATAATATTTAAATGTTTTACACATACATTATTATTCAAAGTTAAGTCCTAGTTGTTCTGAGCTTTTCCATTCTAGGGGGAAAGTCTTCCCACTAATTCAGATTGCTCCCAGAGCAAATCCTAGGTCTTCAATTGGTGATAAAATAAAATATTTGATTAAAATATTTAATAATTTGGCATCAAACTGGTAAAAAGCTTAGAGAAATATATATGGAATTGATCTCATTTACCTAAGAGAGTATTGAGTTTGAATAGCGAAAGGCGAATGACGAATAACGAAAAGCGAAAAAATTTGCTATTCGTCATTCAAAGGCGAAAGGCGAAAAAAAAGTTTGAAAGGCAAACAGAAATAACTTTTGCTATTTAATGTTCTAAATAAATAAAAGTAAGTGTTATTCGGGATCAAATCTTTATTTAAAGAATAATATTTAAATGTTTTACACATACATTATTATTCAAAATTAAGTCCTAGTTGTTCTGAGCTTTTCCATTCTAGGGGGAAAGTCTTCCCACTAATTCAGATTGCTACCAGAGCAAATCCTGGGTCTTTAATTGGTGATAAAATAAAATATTTGATTAACATATTTAATAATTTGGCATCAAACTGGTAAAAAGCTTAGAGAAATATATATGGAATTGATCTCATTTACTTAAGAGAGTATTGAGTTTGAATGGCGAAAGGCGAATGACGAATAACGAAAAGCGAAAAAATTTGCTATTCGTCATTCAAAGGCGAAAGGCGAAAAAAAAGTTTCAAAGGCAAACAGAAATAACTTTTGCTATTTTTTGTTTTAGGGGGAAAGTCTTCCCACTAATTCAGGTTGCTCCCATGGCAAATCGTGGGGCTTTAATTGGTGATAAAAAAAAAATATTGGATTAAAATATTAAATAATTTGGCATCAAACTGGGAAAAAGCTTTAAGAAATATATGGAGCTGATCTCATTTACCTAAGAGAGTAATAATTTTGAATGGCGAATGACCAATAGCCAAAAACGAAAAATGAAAATCAAAAAGCAAAAACATTTGCTAGTATTGTGAAAGATGAATAGGAAATAAATTATCTTTTCGTCATTCATTTTTCACCACAGTACAAAAGACGAATAGCAAATAAATTTGCTTTTCGTCATTCATTTATCACGTCGGTATGAAAGACGAACAGGAAATAAATTTGCTTTTCGTCATTCAAATATGTGAACAATATGAAAGGCGAATAGCAAATAAATTTGCTTTTCGTCATTCATTTTTTATTTCAGTACGAAAGACGAATAGCAAATAAATTTGCTTTTCGTCATTCAAATATGTGAACAAAATGAAAGACGAATAGCAAATAAATGTGCTATTCGTCATTCGAATGACGAATGACGAATAGCGAATAACAGTCTAAATTCTGGTTGCCGGTTAGACCAGGGTAAAAATACTCCTTCAGCGTCATGAGCAACCATTTAATAGATGGATAAATGTGCTCTCCAAAATGGAGATGAGGTGAGGTGAGTTAGGGTTTAACGCCGCTTTCAAGAGTATTTCACTTATACCACGGCTGCTAGCATTATTGCAGGGAGAAAGCCCGCAGCGCCATGTCGCTATGCATTGCGGTGAAACCTCCGAGCAACGGCTGGAACTAGCGAACCATGGGTGGTACTGCACTGAAATTGAGTGTAGCGCTCTCCAAATGGACATACATACCCATACATGTAGATTTGGTGATCCTGTGATACCTTATAGGGGGTACTGTGAAACAAATGATGAACTTGTGAATTTTGTTGTAATATTTAAGATGTGTATATGTTTTTCTGTATTCAGATGAGGGAAAAAGAGCTGCGAATATATCGAGGCTAGAGTTCGGTTCTGATAAAAAAATTGGCATGCATTTGAGGAAAGTGGTGAGCTGGATGCTTTTGATAGTTACATAACATTTTGAAAATGTTTTTTGCTACTTTTTCGAAGATAAAACTTCCACTAAGAAATTCCGAGGGCTGGCTTCCTTTACGGACCATAATATCAAATCTGTTGAAACTATTTCAAGGAAATTTGATAGCATTTGATGCAATTGTTGAGCTTGTGCATTAGTGATTTTATTCGACAGTTTCTTTGTATAAGTTCAACAACATGTTCTCAAATGTTACAGCCAGAGATGTGAGAATGAGTAAAACGTAAAAGCTTCAACTTATATTAAATATGAAGTCTTGTTTAAGAGGCATTTATAGGTAGGCAAGATGAAGGAGAAATGAGATATATTAATGTTCAACGGCATATACAACATTACAGAACTCATTTTCCTTTGTATTACTCTAATGATAAATATCCTTAATCAATGCTACCAGTATTACTTTTAGGCTTTATTCCATAGTATTTCATCTCATCACCTTAAATTTTCTTATTTTCAATGCGCTTTGAGCATGCACCTTGTGTATGGATATAGCGCTTTATAAATGCCCATTATTATTATTATTATTATTATTATTATTACTATATTCGGTAAATTATATATAAACAATATGTTTGGTGTCATATATATTATATACTAATAATTCACTCTTAGCGTGTCATGATAAGGAAAACATCTCTTTGGGTTGCCATGGATACTAATGAAAATTTAGTCTAATCAAGGTGAAGCAAGCGATCTATTTGCAAGGAACTAATGGCGTATCTTGACAGAAGGGTTTGACATTATTTACTATATCAAGTCGAGCCTCGAACATAATTTATCATTCCGAATTCTCTAGAATTACACAGATATCGAGAAAAGTGCCCTCAAGAATATAAATTTGGTGTCCGTGTCCATGTTTATGAATATATGCATACTCGCATGCAAAAGAAACGTCCCACATATTATGAGATTATTCAACAAAATACTGCTGTTGGGGTAAATAAATTATGAATGCAATCGAGCAATTTCTTTAATAAATACGTGATCACAAGTTTAGAGTATGATATATAAGAATAGGATACTTATAGTTTTACGTCAGTTCAAATACACTTGGAATGCCAAATTTCCTTTTTCTGCATTTGTTATTCCCTTTTTTCTTCATAATCCATTCCATATAACACATATTTTCCAGTACAACATTGAGAATGTTCAAGTTGATATTATTTATAAATGCTACATTAATTGATTGGTTCAATTTGAGGATCTTTTTTCCCAAGCACAAGTCCCTCCCTCATCTCTGTTTTACAAAGATGATCATTTCGCAGATCGACGTTCAGTCACGAAACCAGGTTTCAGCACGGTAATTGTTAAGCTCTACCAGAGAGTGCAGATTATATCCCGCCTCTATGTACACTAAGTGTATTAAATCAACAATGTCTGCGCCTATTGTGATACATACGGATGTGATCAGACAACAAAAAATATCCAACCATAAACCAAAATCGAGTTAATCAAATCAACGACATTTTCATGCCTGATTCCTGATTCGATCCTCCTTTATTTCAATAACAATTCTTTTGTTTCAATAATCTATGCTTTTAGCTACTTGAGAGTTGAATTAATCTACAACTGAAGTAAAGTCATGATTGTTGTGTGCACGTTTTCTTTGACATTATATGACTTATTGCTTTGGCAAAGGCCTTCTGTCTGAAAAACAAATCTAGGTAAATCTAGTATCTATAAATTTCCCTTCGTAATAGTTTTATTTCAACTACAACTTTTAAAAAAGCTTAAATTGATTTGTCTGTGCTTCAAATTTAGTGAATCTTTTGTTACTTAGACTTTTATTTTAGTAGCTGTTACTTATTTATTGTCTCAATTTTGTTGGGTCAGTAAAGCTTAGATATTATTTTTAAGAAGAAGTGATGTGTATTGCTTTTGTGTTGTTTTCCAAAATAGGTTGTGTGCTCAAGAGAAGTATGAATATTTCAGTTACCAGCCAAATAATGTCATTCATGTGTTACACTTTATCATTATTTAAAGGTACAGTACGAGTTAGTTTTTCTATTGAAACGAAAGTTAGAGTATACTTTGTTGGATAAGTAAAGCTAACGTGTATTGCTTTTTTGTTGTTAAACAGTTTGTGTGCTCAAGATAAGCATGAAGATTTCAGTTACAAGCCAAATAATGTAAATCATGTGTGATACTTGATAATTCATTACAGTATGAGTAAGTCTTTCTGTGAAAACGAAAATTGAGGTATACATTTTTTTTAACAGGAAACTGGTCCAACTGAAATATGGCGTTATGACTGTCCTGATGATGACATCACCATCACATACTTTTACTGAGGAGATACTTTATTTTATCAAATCTACGTTAAACTCACAGTATGTTTATCTCCATTCTCCATTCTCCATTCTACCCGTTATCAGCGTATGGTTAACGTGTTTCTCTGACACTGTCGAAGTAAATTTAATGGTACAGTAATTGGTTGAATCCATTTTTCGTCAGGTATGATGCATCACATTCCAGGTATGATGCATCACATTCCATTGTTTTAGATGCGGTAGCAATTGGGTAAATAGTGAAATTAACAATTAATTCATATTAAAATATGATAATCAAGTGACCAGATAGTTTTACTATAACCTATAGGTTGGTAAGTCTCAACGTTTCACTGCCTCGAAATCTTTTCCTCCACCACTTATCAAATTGACGCGACCATTCCTTTTGACGTCATAACTGATTGTGCTTATGACGTCATTGTATTTTCAAACGTTAACCAGTTCGCTGTCAGCTTATCGTCGTCATGAAGTTAGCATACCGCTTGAAATATGTATGTTATCTTTCACAAAAAAAACCATAATAAGGATATGATCACTTGAATTAGTAGAAAAGTGTAATTAAATCTTGGTGAAGCAAGTGTCACTCAGTGTTTGAAGCGTCTTCCGAATCACACACACAGTCTCAGAGACCATGCCGACCCCCTGTGAAGGGTCCTGATCAACTAAGTGTAGTTTCACTATTTAAAACATCGGTCCAAATAAGAATTATTTCCCAAACAGATACACCGATTGAAGGAAAATATGATGTAAACCTCTGAACAGAACTGATTTACTCATGTTTATGTCAATGACATAGTTTGTCCAAAAATGTTAGGCCTTCGTCATAATGTATGCAAAGGCAGTAAATTGCCTTTCACAAAGATCGTGTTCGAACCTCCGTTTGACAATAAAATAAACCAATCAAAAACAAGGATTTTAAAATGACATGGTAGAATGTCCCTTAAACTGATTGAATAGAACTAGCCACATCTAAAATCACATTACATATTGGCAATAGCTATTTGTGAATCTCGAATGATCAGTGCAAGTTAACAGCGCCAATGTTATTTTATCCAAATCTTAAAGATTTTCTGTTTTAATCTGAAATCTGGCTATTGGGATTTAAGAGGACAAGAGCCTTTTACTGCTCTCTTCCGCTAGTATTATTAAATTATATTATATTATATTATTATTAAACAATATTGCTTTTTAATATTCCTTGCATGTCATATCATTTTGTATCCATACATTGTTAGAAAGGATCATAAAATAAATCTACAATGTTATCACACAGTAAAAATGTACAATACAAAACCTCAATGTCATATTTATGGAACTTGTGAATGGTACTCGTATCTAATTCATTTTCGCTCGATAATTACCAAACCAGTCACGCATTTAATAAATATTGTTTTATCATATCATATCATATCATTATTTAGTATTCTATATTTGTGAACGTATCGAAAGTCTAACATTTATGTTTTATTACTACACTAACCAGTAGTACATTTAATGTGTTTTAAGTGCTTTTCGGTCTTGTCAACATGTTTCAATATTTACTGTGAACACTGAACGAGACACGCGAGTGGAGAAAGGACAGGAAGGCTTAGCCATGCAGCCTATATTTTTCAAAGGGAGCTTAATGATGAGGATCATTTGTGGAAAGGAATCTAGTAAGGTCACACGCATCATCATGTGACTCTTGTTCCAAGACACAATTTGATGTAGAACCATTTAACACTCCCACTCGGGGTATTTATAACAAGAACCCTGCTTACAATAATATTGTCCGTGTTTATGCCCGAGTTCTTAAATTCAAGCTATACAGTTGAACTGAAGCCTCACGGGAGATACAAATAGGCCACTCAATACTGTTATCAGAGATGGGTACACTTGATGTATAATAGCTCCAGATATTTCGTTACTTGAACCAGACATATATTTGTATATTATTAAAATTGATGAATTGAACTTATGATGAACTTACCGAATTTAGATGATATGTCCTGCTTTTTCGATGTTGTAGAAGTACATAAAATTCAACCCGTATAATGCATAGATCTGCTCTATTTTAGACATCAGCTGGTGACAGATATGCAATGCGTTGGCAATGTCAATGACGCCATATTAATAGCATAACAAATGCAGTGTACAAATTGATGTTCGGATAGTATGTTAAAAGATGTTTCGTTAAGGAACACCAATGTCAATGTCAGAAAAACGTATATAGTATCATAACTATAAAATTAATATTTTGATTGTTTAACTTTCTGACAGACACATTCCTTTGAAACGACTGTTACTGTTCTTTCAAGGGTATCATCATTAAAACATTAGTTAATAAGATATTCCGATTATTTCTACTATAACATAAAACCTATAAAACAGCATATATTTTGAATGTCCATGTCATCTTATGCCTACAACATGAGTGCCTGAAGATTTATATTTCAAGAGCGACAGCGAGAGATATACTAGTATTCCTCCACAAGTGTCTTTAACATAGTATTGTATGGATATTCTATTTTAATGTGAAAATACACGGTTCGGAGTATATACTCACTCCTTCATCAGGTAGAATGTGAACTTTTTATTCATCCCAAACGTTCTCATCAATTTAGTCAGGATATTCAGTTTTCCATAATGAATAGCCTGCGCGTTCTCATAAATGTCTACAAAAACCTGCATCTGAAACGTCTATTGAAATTCATACTGCTGATGTATTTGCTTCACATAGTCTAATATCATGTATATTCTTACTAATACACTGTAGTTGTAACATATTGTGTAACATGAATTGCAACAGAAACATTGATTTGAATCCCTTTGTGTCAGTTTTGAAGCAAAGTTTAACAACGAGACAGAAACGCATTAACCAACCTGACTTGATAATGGTTCATGATCCCTATATCAATACGACGCATAACTCACTGGATATAAATTGTCCATCGAAAATTCGATAAACGTCTGACTAATTGAAACTAGATGTTGACTTTTGTCCATAAAATTCCACATATGATTGGATAGTTTATTTTGTAATAAATGCTGTTATATTGCGAACTGTTTGTTTCTGTTTTCAGGACATCAATCCCAATCATTGCTTATATATATTGTTAAAGTACCATTTTTCCCACAATCATATGTTTCATATGATGCAAAAGTGCATTTTATGTAATAAATGCTGTTATACTTGTCATATGTGTCAACATGTTACTGAGAGAGACGTTGTCTGCTTTCTATCAGTCCGACCATGGGTTTATCAACGTTTCTGTTCTCAGCTGAGGCAGGGATGGTAATTTATTGACCAAAGTCATAAGGAAAGTGAGTAATATTGGATGCAGTACAAACAAGGCAGAGCCTTAATGAAACTTGGAAAATTGTTTTCTTGTGGTCGCTAGTTATTTTATTGGATCTTATTTCATAGTTTACAAGATCAGTAAGGTTATTCGTTGTATTCGAACAAAACATATTTGCTGATTGCACACCATTTTATATGTCATTAAATATTTTTATAGTAATCATTTTCAGGAGTGCATATCTTTCTGTGTTCTGATGAGGGATATAGAGAATATCGAGTTTATCGAGGTTATAGAGTTTGTTTCTGGAACATCACTTTGACAGACATGTGAAGCAAGTGGTGAGCTAGTCTCGTTTGGAAGATACACGCTCGACTTAAGAAATAAAAAGGGCAGACTTCGTTTACTGACCATGAGACCAAATTAGGGAACGCTATTTCAAGAAAGTTAAGTCTGAAGCAATTGTCTAGCTTTTTGTAAGTTCTCAGATGTCTCAAATTGAAGGTTTGGTGAGTAACAAGTAAAAACTTCAACTTATATTAAATACAAAGTCTTGTATAAGAGGCATTTAGAAGTTGGTTAGATGAAGGAGAAGTGAGTTATATCGATTTACAACTGCCTATAAACATAATAGAACTATTTTCTCCTTTGTATTAAACATATTTAATATACTAATAATTTACTCTGAGCGTGCCATGATATAGAAAACATCAACTTCTGTTGCCATGGATACTAATGCCGAAGCAAATGTAGTCTAATCATGACGTAGCAGGCCATTTCTCTTCGAGAAACTAATGGAGTATCTTGACAGAAGGGTTTGACATAAGTATTTACTTTATCAACTCAAGCCTCGAACATAATTAGTCCTCTAGTGTGACACAGTTATTGAGGAAAGTGCCTCCAAGAATACAAATTGTGTTTCCGTTGTTGTGATAGTTCATGTTTATGAATATATGCATACTCGCGTGCAAAAAAAACGTCCCCCACATTTTAAGAGATGATAGCATGAAATACTGCTGTCGGTGAAAGTAGATGTTGAATGCATTCGATATACACATGTTTAATAAATATGTGCTTACAATTTCAGAGTATGATATGTCTGAGTATGATACTTATATTTGTATGTCAGTTCAAAGACACAGCGAATGCCCAAATCACTTTATGATATTTTTGGGGCCAGAAAGTTTCGAATTCAAAGTTATAATTCATAATATGTAGAAAGGTAAACATCTACATAAATAACCTGCTTGGACTTTTTTACTCTTCCGTCTCATGTAGTTCGGAGGGATTCGAAAACGACGATTTCTGAAAATGTGTGTTTCAGATCACAGATAATGTAATGAAAATTCGAATTTAGTTTAGTACGCTTTTGACGACATGATGCAACTTTGCTTCAGCTATATATATCGCTTGTGGATTGAAATGTCTTGTATTTATATGGCGCTTTTTCTGTTTCACCTGAGTTTATTTTCACCTGAAGTTGATTGATGATTGTAGTATATTCCTCTGAGATGTCGATACATACAGCTGCTGAACAAAAGTTTGTTACATTCGCAACACTCCTAACATTTGTTTCATTCATTTCCAAAATCACTTATACACATGTTCTTTTCTTTTCATAATAAAGTAGTCAAACATTTTAAATGCAAATGAAGTTTGAAAATTATTGATATTATGCAGATATTATTATATTCTGATTGTATTGAAATTAGTGCTACAGTTGCATAGATGAATACTGTAAGTATCAACAGACTGTCTCGGTGAGGTCATTCCTTTTTTCGATATGAACTTTAAAATAACTTTATTTAATCCGATATGAAGTTATTGAACATTTTTTAAGAACTTGATGTCTGTTATCACGTAGAATTTATATTGTCAATGAATAATTGTTCTGCTTTCATTGGCACAATTGTCTCAGATAACTGGTTATTACAACGTATGAAGCATTGAATATATTGAAGCGAAGAAATTCATCTTTTAGTGAAAGTACCTGGATTGTCATCATCAGGCACAACGGAATGAAATGGGCAGAATTACAAAAAATAATGATCGAAATATACAATTGCATGGTCACAAATCATGGTATGAATAAGTTGATTTAAAAAAATTATGACACAGAATATATGTTTGATGCATGAAGATCCTGCAAACCATGATGCAAAACTCATAGAGAAGACCGATGGATACGAAATCAGTGTATATGAGCAGCTCTCAAGTCGTAACATTCTGAGGGGTATTAAACAGAAAAGGGTTGGTTTTAGGATCATTCACATGTCAATCTGCAGCCATCTACAGAGATGTGGGTTTAAATGCTACGTCCTGTGCTGAAAACTCATTTAGAATGGCTGGAGAAAAAAACTAGAAGAGAATGGAGAAGAGCACTTAGATATTACCGGGGACAGGATTGGGACCATTTTACTTTCGTGGACAAATTTTCAAATGTTTTAAAAATAGTCGTACAATTTAAATAAGGAGTCTCCAAAGTAAGGGATATCGAAGTTATTGTTATTGTTCAGCAGCTGTATGCTCTTATATCGCACTGTCTCAACGGTATTGATTTCATGCCGTGTCGCATTATTATCATTATTCTGTAGTCATAATAGGTAGTGTATTTTCGTGAGTGAAATATGATACAATATACGTTTGTATGTTTTCAAGACGCATTTTTCGTCAACGAAAAATCATTCACAAAAACAAAATACAATACATTATACAGATTACAAAATCTGAGTAATGTGAATATTTCATAGAAGACGTTTCATGCAAGTTTTAAGTTTATAATTTGGTGAATTTAAGTTAAACCTGTGTTGAGTTTTGCTCATTTATTAGTGTTTCTTTACACTAATAAACCAAAAGCTAAATGAAGTATATCATTGTATGTCATTTAGTCAACAGGCCATTGTCGCTGTCGTGATTACATCGTGGTATCATGTATTAATCAATATAACGTGAGGTCAGAAGGCAGGACCTGCCCTTATTAGATATAAGTAATATCATTGTAGATTTATCCAACAGTGTTATCAATCTTCAGTGTATTTCATCTTCAAATTAGTTTCACTTTCTTTTTACTGCATCCGTTATCTTCCTTTTACTTATTTATCCACTCCATATAACACACATAGCATATTGTACTGTACATCACAACATTTATTATGTTCAGATTGGTGTTGGTTATAAATTCTACAGTAATTGATTGATTCACTTTGAATGTTGAGGATCTTTTTATCCAAGCACAAAGCCTTCCCTCATCTCTGTTTCACCAATTTGATCGCTTGGCAGATGTTCAGTCACGAAACCAGGTTTCAACACAGTATTGGTTAAGCTCTACCAGAGATTGCAGATTATATTCCACCTCTATTTACACTAAGCATATTAAATCAGCAATGTCTGTGTCTATTGCCATACATACGGGTGTAATCAGACAACAAAAACTCTCTTTTCAAAACCCCAAACCGAATTAATCAACACAACGATATTTTCATAAGCCCTTTGAAATTACCAAAAGTGATTCCATTGAATAAAGAATATGCCTGATTCCTGATTTGACCATCTTTTTAATTCAATAACAATTCATTTATTTCAGTAATCCATGCATTTAGCTCCTTGAAAGTGTAATTAATCCACACCTGAAGTAAAGATATGATTAGGTCGTGACTCAGTATTTTGCCATAAGTGGGATTGTTGTGTGCACGTTTTCTTTGACATAATATGATTAAGTAAATCCTTCTTCCCGATAATGATTGAAATATAAATCTTGTTAAATCTAAATTTCCATTATGTAAATTAAATAAAATTATAACTAAAACTGTGATAAAACCACAAGTGGGATTGTTGTAAGCACGCTTTTTTGTATAGAATATGTGACTTAATGAATGCCTTGAAAAAAAGCCTTCTTTCTGAATAATGATTGAAAAATAAACCTTGTTACATCTTAATTTCCATTCGTTAAAGTGATTGCATTAAACTGAACATTGTTTAGCATTCTCTATTTGTGAAATTATGAAAAGCTGATAGTTTATGTTTAATGGCTACAATATATCTCCTGATTCAAGCAAGGTCTCTGCTGGTTATGTCAACATGTTTCAAGGTTTGCTGGAGCCCTGAATGATACACGCGAATGGACAAAAGACAGGAAGGCAGAGCCCACGCCATTCAGCCTATATTCTTCAAAGTGAGCTTAATGATGAGGATCGTTTGGCTGAAGGAATCTATTTAGGTCACACACATCACCATGTGACTTTCCTAATTATTGTTCCAAATAAGACACAAGTTGATGTAGAACCATCTTACATGAGAACCCACTGCTCATTAACAGGTCCAAAACAACGGACCTCGAACCTGTAACTGGGCCAATACGGAAATACTTAATTAATAACATTATAATATTGTTTATGACGTCAAGGTGATATTTCCCTGTGTTATCGTACATGTTTGTAATATATCAAGCCCTAGATGTATCCCCCTGTGTAAATTGTTTTATTTTCATTTAGAACTGTTTATTAAACCCCAGCTCTCTCATCAATTTAGTCAGTTTTCCATAATGAATATCCTGCCAGTTCCCATAAATGTCTGCATAAACCTGCACCTGAAACGTATCTTGAAAGCAGTCCAATATCGTTAATGTTCTTACAAATACACTACAGTTGATTAGTTTTGTTTAATAGGAATCACAACAGCAGTTTGCAGTTTCGTTATTTGAGACAATATTTGATTACAATAGTCGTATGGTTCATTGGTGTATATTTAAGTAATGTCATCCCAACATATCAATGGACATAAGCCCACAATTAAGTTCAATTAGTCAGGCATTTATCGACTTTTCGACAGAAAATTTAGCCTGGAGAGTTATGCAACGTATGGATGAGGTGATTATGAACCACTATCAAGTCAGTGGTATTATTACGTTTCAGTTTCATCGTCAATACAAACGTCATAGATGCATAGACGTCATAACATTGTTCCCCATGGCAAAGGGATATTTTCACTATGTTATCTTAGATATTATTATACAACATATCGAACCACTGGTGTTTCCATAGGTTTATGCACATATGTTATTATGATGAAGAACTTTGTATTCAGGCCTTTTAAGGGCAACTTCTTCATTGTAATGAAACATGACGTTTTGGAGTATATACTCATTCCTTCATTCAGGTGGAATGTGATTTTTTATTCATCCCATACTTTCTCATCAATTTAGTCATGATATGCAGTGTTCAATAATGAATAGCCTGCTCGTTCTAATAAATGTCTACATAAACCTGCCTCTGAAACGCCCTTTGAATGTTCTACTTCTGTTATTATAAGATATATTTGTTAATAACAGTTAAGATGGAGGTGACCTTCTGGCAACAAATATGTCAGCTTGGGTGAGACCAGCGTAAAAACATTCCTTCAACGTCTTGAACAACCATTTGGTTGATGGATAAATGCGTTCTACAGATGGACATATAATATTATTATACAGGTACTCTGGTCAACTCGAAGTACCCATACATGTAGATGTGGTGATCCTGTGATACCTTATAGAGGTACTGTGAATTTCGTTGCAAATAGTTAATGTTCTTAGAAATAAATATAGAATACTAAACGATGTCCCGTTTGATAACATGTTTATTAAACGAGTGGATGGTTTGGTATTTTAACGAGCGAAAGCGAGTTAAATACTGATGCCATTCACGAGTTTCATAAACATGTTATCAAACGGGACCGAGTTTAGTATTTTATTTATTACTCAGTGATGTAAATAGCGCTGAATTGCAAGAAAATCGTTTTTAGCGACGCTCACTTGCAAATAGGTAACCCGCTATTGCAGTCGCGCGGCTAACATTGTGATGTCAAACAAAAACGACTATGACGTCACGCGTCGATTATGACGTTACGGCAGCATGCGGTGGTATCACACATGTGTGTAACCAACTCCTCGTTATCTAATGAGTGATCTCACCACGGTTGAGTAATAAACTTAGTTATTGAACATTATAAAATAGAAATAACAACATCAACATTGAGATGCAGATAGCATTATTGCAGACAATGTTTTATTGCAATATTCATATGGTTTATTGGCGTATATATGAGTAATGTATTGCAAACCTTGTGTCAACATATCAACAGACAAAAGCCAACAACACATTTCAATTAGTCAGACATTTATCACTTGTCGATGGACAATTTATATCCAAGAGGTATGCGACGTATTGATTAAGTGATGATGAACCATTATCAAGTCAGGTGCATTCATTCGTTTCAGTTTCGTAGTTAAAAATTGCTTCAAGATTGTGTTTTACATTTTATTGCAAATGTTCAAATTGCGTAGTTCTATATACATTAACAAATCCTAATTAAAAACTATATTTTTATATAATTTTACAGTTATTATTTTAATTATCAGTCGGTTAATTGAATACCCTCAAATGCGTACTGAGAAGATGATATCATAAATGTAAGTAAAGCCTGATACAATATCTACATTTCATAGACTTTAGTGCCTCATAATATACACACTGACCTAGTCATAATACACACTCTTAGCTTTCAATCGCTATCTGTGCTTATACATATTGTACAAGTACATCAAGTATTTTCTCCAATGAATTTCTCATATGATTTGATAGTTTATGATATGTAATAAATGCTATTATATCTGCCATTTTAGGAACTCTTGGTTTCTGTCTTGGCGACACCAATTATTGGTTGTACAGATTGTAAACATACCAATTCATCTCCAACCATTTCATTCGATAGTTTATGTTATGTAATAAATGATGTTTTCCCTGCCATGTGGGTCAACATATAACTGAGAGAGACATAGTCTACTTTCCTTTAGTCCGGCCATGGGTTTATCGACCATTTTGTCCTCAGTTGAAGCAAGGATGGCAATTTATTTACCAATGTAATAAGGAACGTGACTGATATTGGCTTATGTAATTAACAATGTATCTAATTACCTTTTACTAACAAGCCAGAGCCTTAATGAAACTTTGAAACTCGTTTCCTTGTCGTCGTTAGTTATTTGCTCTTATTAAGGGAAACAAAGTTGATGCTTAATAAGTATAAAGAACACACATGTGCATGATATATCTTTTTTGTCATTTACAAGGTTATTTGTTGCATTGTAACGCATGTCTTGCAGATATAATATTATTTTCATATATCATTAGTTTTGTAGATAGATCAGTGTTTATGGCACACTAAGAGGTCAAGTGTCTGGCCGTCTGCACACCTACAAGTCCTCATATTACACTAGGTCTAAGGAATTAAAAGGTACATTAATTCTTTTGTTAAAATAACATAGACTCAAAAGTTGTAAATTTCAAAATAAAACATCTGTTGTTTTACCATTTTAAAGCTTATCATAGGTCACATAACTACCGTGTATGTAAACAGGATGAATCATTTTGGTTTCTGCACATGTGTAAGGCAGTTGCTTGAATTTTAATGATAACAAGTATTATAATATCTTTAACGTTTGGGTATGAGTATGCAAGTCGTGTGAACTTATTTTTTATTATTTAAATCAGAGCAAATGGTATTTGGCATATATGAAGAGCAAATACAAAAAATTCAAAAATACTTAATGTCAAAGTAAGTTATTGGTTTGGCTGCACAAGAGGGAATAACTGGAAAATATGGTGAACCTCTGGTTAAAGCTACATAATTCAAACATTAAACAAAATGTTCGTCCTGTTTTGGGGAACTGATACTATACTATAGAAAAATCATATCTTGTGGTGGCACGTGGTCCTTTGCATAGCTCAGTCGACCACTATCAGTTTAGTTCAGCAACAACAGGCGCAGCTCCATTGATGGGTTGGTCACCGGCTTCATTGTTTGATAAACTGAGTTTCAAGGGTTGATTCCCTGCCTCACTTAGAGAGACCTATGGTGTCATCCTTGGTTAGTGACTTCATTCAAAATGTGCCTGTGTTCACCCAGCAGCAAATGGATACCTGGTAACAGTTAAGACGGGGGTGACCTTCTAGCGACAAATATGTCAGCTTGGGTTAGACCAGGGTAAAAATACTCCTTCAGTGTCATGAGCAACCATTTAGTAGATGGATAAATGCGCTCTCCAAATGGAGGTGAGATGAGGTGAGTTAGGGTTTAACGCCGCTTTCAAGAGTATTTCACTTATATCACGGCTGCTAGTATTATTGCAGGGAGAAAGCTGTGGCTATGCATTGCGGTGAAACCTCCGAGCAACGGCTAGAACTAGCGAACCATGGTTGGTACTGCACTGAAATTCAGTGCAGCGCTCTCCAAATGGACATACATACCCATACATGTAGATTTGGTGATCCTGTGATACCTTATAGGGGGTACTGTGAAACTAATGATGAACTTGTGAATTTTGTTGCAATATTTAAGACGTGTATATTTTTTTCTGTATTCAGATGAGGAAAAAAGAGCTGCGAATGTATCGAGGCTAGAGTTCGTTTCTGGAACACAATTTTGACATGCATTTGAGGAAAGTGGTGAGCTGGATGCTTTTGATAGTTACATTACATTTTGATAATGTTTGTTGCTACTTTTTGGAAGATAAAACTTCCACTTATGAAATTCCGAGGGCTGGGTTCCTTTACGGACCATAATATCAAATCTGTTGAAACTATTTCAAGGAAATTTGATAGCATTTGATGCAATTGTTGAGCTTGTGCATTAGTGATTTTATTCAGTTTCTTTGTATAAGTTCAACAACATGTTCTCAAATGTCACAGCCAGAGATGTGAGAATGAGTAAAACGTAAACGCTTCAACTTATATTAAATATGAAGTCTTGTTTAAGAGGCATTTATAGGGCGGCTAGATGAAGGAGAAATGAGATATATTAATGAACAACGTCATATACAACATTACAGAACTCGTTTTTCCTTTGTATTACTATATTCGGTAAATTATATATAAACAATATGTTTGGTGTCATATATATTATATACTGATAATTCACTCTTAGCGTGTCATGATAAAGAAAACATCTCCTTGGGTTGCCATGGATACTAATGAAAATTTAGTCAAATCAAGGTGAAGCAAGCCATCTATTTGCAAGGAACTAATGGCGTATCTTGACAGAAGGGTTTGACATTATTTACTATATCAAGTCAAGCCTCGAACATAATTTATCATTCCGAATTCTCTAGAATTACACAGATATCAAGGAAAGTGCCCTCAAGAATATAAATTTGGTGTCCGTGTCCATGTTTATGAATATATGCATACTCGCATGCAAAAGAAACGTCCCACATATTATGAGATTATTCAACAAAATACTGCTGTTGGGGTAAGTAAATTATGAATGCAATCGAGCTACTTCTTTAATAAATACGTGATCACAAGTTTAGAGTATGATATATAAGAATAGGATACTTATAGTTTTATGTCAGTTCAAATACACTTGGAATGCCAAATTTTCTTTTTCTGCATTTGTTATCCCCTTTTTCTTCATTATCCATTCCATATAATATATTTTCCAGTACAACATTGACAATGTTCAAGTTGATATTATTTATAAATGCTACATTAATTGATTGGTTCAAATTGAATGTTGAGGATCTTTTTCCCAAGCACAAGTCCCTCCCTCATCTCAGTTTTACAAAGATGATCATTTCGCAGATGTTCAGTCACGAAACCAGGTTTCAGCACGGTAATTGTTAAGCTCTACCAGAGATTGCAGATTATATCCCGCCTCTATGTACACAAAGTGTATTAAATCAACAATGTCTGCGCCTATTGTGATACATACGGATGTGATCAGACAACAACAAATATCCAACCATAAACCAAAATTGAGTTAAACAAATCAACGACATTTTCATGCCTGATTCCTGATTCGATCCTCCTTTATTTCAATAACAATTATTTTGTTTCAATAATCTATGCTGTTAGCTACTTGAGAGTTGAATTAATCTACAACTGAAGCAAAGACATGATTGTTGTGTGCACGTTTTCTTTGACAGAATATGACTTAATGCTTTGACAAAGGTCTTCTGTCTGAAAAAAAAATCTAGTTAAATCTATTATCTATAAATTTCCCTTCATTAAAGTTTAATTTCAACTTCAACGTTTATAAAAGCTTAACTTTATTTGTCTGTGCTTCACATTTAGTGAATCTTTTGTAACTCAGACTTTTATTTTAGTAGCTGTTACTTATTTATTGTCTCAATTTTGTTGGGTCAGTAAAGCTTAGATATTATTTTTAAGAAGAAGTGATGTGTATTGCTTTTGTGTTGTTTTCCAAAAAAGGTTGTGTGCTCAAGAGAAGCATGAATATTTCAGTTACCAGCCAAATAATGTCATTCATGTGTGACACTTTATCATTAATTAAAGGTACAGTACGAGTTAGTTATTCTATGGAAACGAAAGTTGAAGTATTCTTTGTTGGATAAGTAAAGCGAAACGTGTATTGCTTTTTTGTTGTTAAACAGTTTGTGTGCTCAAGATAAGCATGAAGATTTCAGTTACCAGCCAAATAATGTTAATCATGTGTGATACTTGATAATTCATTACAGTATGAGTAAGTCTTTCTGTGGAAACGAAAGTTGAGGTATACATTTTTTTTGACAGGAAACTGGTCCAACTGAAATATGGCGTTATGACTGTCCTGATGATGACATCACCATCACATACTTTTACTGAGGAGATAATTTATTTCATCAAATCTACGTTAAACTCACAAAAAGTATAAAACACAGTATGTTTATCTCTATTTTACCCGTTATCAGCGTATTGTTAACGTGTTTCTCTGACACTGTCAAAGTAAATTTGGTACATGGTAAAATGGTACAGTTATTGGTTGAATCCATTTTTCGTCAGGTATGATGCATCTCATTCCAGGTATAATGCATCACATTCCATTGTTTTAGATGCGGTAGCAATTGAGTAAATAGTGAAATTAACAATTAATTCATATTAAAATATGAAAATTAAGTGACCAGATATTTTTTCTATAACCTAAAGGTTGTTAAGTCTCAACGTTTCACTGCCTCGAAATCTTTTCCTCCACCACTTATCAAATTGACGCGACCATTCCCTTTGAAGTCATAACTGATTGTGCTTATGACGTCATTGTATTTGCAAACGTTAACCAGTTCGCTGTCAGCTTATCGTCGTCATGCAGTTAGCATACCGCTTGAAATATGTATGTTTTCTTTCAAAAAAGAAACATAATAAGGATACGATCACTTGAATTAGTAGAAAAGTGTAATTAAATCTTGGTGAAGCAAGTGTCACTCAGTGTTTGAAGCGACTTCCGAATCGCGCACACAGTCTCAGAGACCATGCCGACCCCCAGTGAAGGATCCTGATCAGCTAAGTGTAGTTTCACTATTTAAAACATCGGTCCAAATAAGAATTATTTCCAAAACAGATACACCGATTGAAGGAAAATATGATGAAAACCTCTGAACAGAACTGATTTACTCATGTTTATGTCAATGACATAGTTTGTCCAAGAATGTTAGGCCTTCGTCATAATGTATTCAAAGGCAGTAAATTGCCTTTCACAAAGATCGTGTTCCAACCTCCGTTTGACAATAAAATAAGCCAATCAAAAACAAGGATTTTAAAATGACATGGTAGAATGTCCCTTAAACTGATTGAATAGAACTAGCCACATCTAAAATCACATTACACATTGGCAATAGCTATTTATGACTGTGACAGTATGAACACAAATATGTCATTTTCGAATGATCAGTGCAAGTTAACAGCCCCAATGTCATTTTACCCGAATCTTAAAGATTTTCTGTTTTAATCTGAAATCTGGCTATTGGGATTTAAGAGAACCAAAGCCTTTTACTGCTCTCTTCCCCATTATTATTAAATTATTTTGTTTTTTAATATCCCTTGCATATCATATCATTTTGTATCAATACATTGTTAGAAAGGATTATAAAATAAATCTACAATGTTATCACACAGTAAAAATGTACAATGCAAAACCTCAATGTCATATTTATGGAACTTCGCTCGATAAATACCAAACCAGTCACGCATTTAATAAATATTTGTTTAAATGTTTCTATTTGTGAAATTATGAAAAGCTGATAGTTTATGTTTAATGGCTACAATATATCTCCTGATTCAAGCAAGGTCTCTGCTGGTTATGTCAACATGTTTCAAGGTTTGCTGGAGCCCTGAATGATACACGCGAATGGACAAAAGACAGGAAGGCAGAGCCCACGCCATTCAGCCTATATTCTTCAAAGTGAGCTTAATGATGAGGATCGTTTGGCTGAAGGAATCTATTTAGGTCACACACATCACCATGTGACTTTCCTAATTCTTGTTCCAAATAAGACACAAGTTGATGTAGAACCATCTTACATGAGAACCCACTGCTCATTAACAGGTCCAAAACAACGGACCTCGAACCTGTAACTGGGCCAATACGGAAATACTTAATTAATAACATTATAATATTGTTTATGACGTCAAGGTGATATTTCCCTGTGTTATCGTACATGTTTGTAATATATCAAGCCCTAGATGTATCCCCCTGTGTAAATTGTTTTATTTTCATTTAGAACTGTTTATTAAACCCCAGCTCTCTCATCAATTTAGTCAGTTTTCCATAATGAATATCCTGCCAGTTCCCATAAATGTCTGCATAAACCTGCACCTGAAACGTATCTTGAAAGCAGTCCAATATCGTTAATGTTCTTACAAATACACTACAGTTGATTAGTTTTGTTTAATAGGAATCACAACAGCAGTTTGCAGTTTCGTTATTTGAGACAATATTTGATTACAATAGTCGTATGGTTCATTGGTGTATATTTAAGTAATGTCATCCCAACATATCAATGGACATAAGCCCACAATTAATTTCAATTAGTCAGGCATTTATCGACTTTTCGACAGAAAATTTAGCCTGGAGAGTTATGCAACGTATGGATGAGGTGATTATGAACCACTATCAAGTCAGTGGTATTATTACGTTTCAGTTTCATCGTCAATACAAACGTCATAGATGCATAGACGTCATAACATTGTTCCCCATGGCAAAGGGATATTTTCACTATGTTATCTTAGATATTATTATACAACATATCGAACCACTGGTGTTTCCATAGGTTTACGCACATATGTTATTATGATGAAGAACTTTGTATTCAGGCCTTTTAAGGGCAACTTCTTCATTGTAATGAAACATGACGTTTTTGAGTATATACTCATTCCTTCATTCAGGTGGAATGTGATTTTTTATTCATCCCATACTTTCTCATCAATTTAGTCATGATATGCAGTGTTCAATAATGAATAGCCTGCTCGTTCTAATAAATGTCTACATAAACCTGCCTCTGAAACGCCCTTTGAATGTTCTACTTCTGTTATTATAAGATATATTTGTTAATAACAGTTAAGATGGAGGTGACCTTCTGGCAACAAATATGTCAGCTTGGGTGAGACCAGCGTAAAAACATTCCTTCAACGTCTTGAACAACCATTTGGTTGATGGATAAATGCGTTCTACAGATGGACATATAATATTATTATACAGGTACTCTGGTCAACTCGAAGTACCCATACATGTAGATGTGGTGATCCTGTGATACCTTATAGAGGTACTGTGAATTTCGTTGCAAATAGTTAATGTTCTTAGAAATAAATATAGAATACTAAACGATGTCCCGTTTGATAACATGTTTATTAAACGAGTGGATGGTTTGGTATTTTAACGAGCGAAAGCGAGTTAAATACTGATGCCATTCACGAGTTTCATAAACATGTTATCAAACGGGACCGAGTTTAGTATTTTATTTATTACTCAGTGATGTAAATAGCGCTGAATTGCAAGAAAATCGTTTTTAGCGACGCTCACTTGCAAATAGGTAACCCGCTATTGCAGTCGCGCGGCTAACATTGTGATGTCAAACAAAAACGACTATGACGTCACGCGTCGATTATGACGTTACGGCAGCATGCGATGGTATCACACATGTGTGTAACCAACTCATCGTTATCTAATGAGTGATCTCACCACGGTTGAGTAATAAACTTAGTTATTGAACATTATAAAATAGAAATAACAACATCAACATTGAGATGCAGATAGCATTATTGCAGACAATGTTTTATTGCAATATTCATATGGTTTATTGGCGTATATATGAGTAATGTATTGCAAACCTTGTGTCAACATATCAACAGACAAAAGCCAACAACACATTTCAATTAGTCAGACATTTATCACTTGTCGATGGACAATTTATATCCAAGAGTTATGCGACGTATTGATTAAGTGATGATGAACCATTATCAAGTCAGGTGCATTCATTCGTTTCAGTTTCGTAGTTAAAAATTGCTTCAAGATTGTGTTTTACATTTTATTGCAAATGTTCAAATTGCGTAGTTCTATATACATTAACAAATCCTAATTAAAAATTATATTTTTATATAATTTTACAGTTATAATTTTAATTATCAGTCGGTTAATTGAATACCCTCAAATGCGTACTGAGAAGATGATATCATAAATGTAAGTAAAGCCTGATACAATATCTACATTTCATAGACTTTAGTGCCTCATAATATACACACTGACCTAGTCATAATACACACTCTTAGCTTTCAATCGCTATCTGTGCTTATACATATTGTACAAGTACATCAAGTATTTTCTTCAATGAATTTCTCATATGATTTGATAGTTTATGATATGTAATAAATGCTATTATATCTGCCATTTTAGGAACTCTTGGTTTCTGTCTTGGCGACACCAATTATTGGTTGTACAGATTGTAAACATACCAATTCATCTCCAACCATTTCATTCGATAGTTTATGTTATGTAATAAATGATGTTTTCCCTGCCATGTGGGTCAACATATAACTGAGAGAGACATAGTCTACTTTCCTTTAGTCCGGCCATGGGTTTATCGACCATTTTGTCCTCAGTTGAAGCAAGGATGGCAATTTATTTACCAATGTAATAAGGAACGTGACTGATATTGGCTTATGTAATTAACAATGTATCTAATTACCTTTTACTAACAAGCCAGAGCCTTAATGAAACTTTGAAACTCGTTTCCTTGTCGTCGTTAGTTATTTGCTCTTATTAAGGGAAACAAAGTTGATGCTTAATAAGTATAAAGAACACACATGTGCATGATATATCTTTTTTGTCATTTACAAGGTTATTTGTTGCATTGTAACGCATGTCTTGCAGATATAATATTATTTTCATATATCATTAGTTTTGTAAATAGATCAGTGTTTATGGCACACTAAGAGGTCAAGTGTCTGGCCGTCTGCACACCTACAAGTCCTCATATTACACTAGGTCTAAGGAATTAAAAGGTACATTAATTCTTTTGTTAAAATAACATGGACTCAAAAGTTGTAAATTTCAAAATAAAACATCTGTTGTTTTACCATTTTAAAGCTTATCATAGGTCACATAACTACCGTGTATGTAAACAGGATGAATCATTTCGGTTTCTGCACATGTGTAAGGCAGTTGCTTGAATTTAAATGATAACAAGTATTATAATATCTTTAACGTTTGGGTATGAGTATGCAAGTCGTGTGAACTTATTTTTTATTATTTAAATCAGAGCAAATGGTATTTGGCATATATGAAGAGCAAATAAAAAAAAATCAAAAATACTTAATGTCAAAGTAAGTTATTGGTTTGGCTACACAAGAGGGAATAACTGGAAAATATGGTGAACCTCTGGTTAAAGCTACATAATTCAAACATTAAACAAAATGTTCGTCCTGTTTTGGGGAACTGATACTATACTATAGAAAAATCATATCTTGTGGTGGCACGTGGTCCTTTGCATAGCTCAGTCGACCACTATCAGTTTAGTTCAGCAACAACAGGCGCAGCTCCATTGATGGGTTGGTCACCGGCTTCATTGTTTGATAAACTGAGTTTCAAGGGTTGATTCCCTGCCTCACTTAGAGAGACCTATGGTGTCATCCTTGGTTAGTGACTTCATTCAAAATGTGCCTGTGTTCACCCAGCAGCAAATGGATACCTGGTAACAGTTAAGACGGGGGTGACCTTCTAGCGACAAATATGTCAGCTTGGGTTAGACCAGGGTAAAAATACTCCTTCAGTGTCATGAGCAACCATTTAGTAGATGGATAAATGCGCTCTCCAAATGGAGGTGAGATGAGGTGAGTTAGGGTTTAACGCCGCTTTCAAGAGTATTTCACTTATATCACGGCTGCTAGTATTATTGCAGGGAGAAAGCTGTGGCTATGCATTGCGGTGAAACCTCCGAGCAACGGCTAGAACTAGCGAACCATGGTTGGTACTGCACTGAAATTCAGTGCAGCGCTCTCCAAATGGACATACATACCCATACATGTAGATTTGGTGATCCTGTGATACCTTATAGGGGGTACTGTGAAACTAATGATGAACTTGTGAATTTTGTTGCAATATTTAAGACGTGTATATTTTTGTCTGTATTCAGATGAGGAAAAAAGAGCTGCGAATGTATCGAGGCTAGAGTTCGTTTCTGGAACACAATTGTGACATGCATTTGAGGAAAGTGGTGAGCTGGATGCTTTTGATAGTTACATTACATTTTGATAATGTTTGTTGCTACTTTTTGGAAGATAAAACTTCCACTTATGAAATTCCGAGGGCTGGGTTCCTTTACGGACCATAATATCAAATCTGTTGAAACTATTTCAAGGAAATTTGATAGCATTTGATGCAATTGTTGAGCTTGTGCATTAGTGATTTTATTCGACAGTTTCTTTGTATAAGTTCAACAACATGTTCTCAAATGTCACAGCCAGAGATGTGAGAATGAGTAAAACGTAAACGCTTCAACTTATATTAAATATGAAGTCTTGTTTAAGAGGCATTTATAGGGCGGCTAGATGAAGGAGAAATGAGATATATTAATGAACAACGTCATATACAACATTACAGAACTCGTTTTTCCTTTGTATTACTATATTCGGTAAATTATATATAAACAATATGTTTGGTGTCATATATATTATATACTGATAATTCACTCTTAGCGTGTCATGATAAAGAAAACATCTCCTTGGGTTGCCATGGATACTAATGAAAATTTAGTCTAATCATGGTGAAGCAAGCCATCTATTTGCAAGGAACTAATGGCGTATCTTGACAGAAGGGTTTGACATTATTTACTATATCAAGTCAAGCCTCGAACATAATTTATCATTCCGAATTCTCTAGAATTACACAGATGTCAAGGAAAGTGCCCTCAAGAATATAAATTTGGTGTCCGTGTCCATGTTTATGAATATATGCATACTCGCATGCAAAAGAAACGTCCCACATATTATGAGATTATTCAACAAAATGCTGCTGTTGGGGTAAGTAAATTATGAATGCAATCGAGCTACTTCTTTAATAAATACGTGATCACAAGTTTAGAGTATGATATATAAGAATAGGATACTTATAGTTTTATGTCAGTTCAAATACACTTGGAATGCCAAATTTTCTTTTTCTGCATTTGTTATCCCCTTTTTCTTCATTATCCATTCCATATAACACATATTTTCCAGTACAACATTGACAATGTTCAAGTTGATATTATTTATAAATGCTACATTAATTGATTGGTTCAAATTGAATGTTGAGGATCTTTTTCCCAAGCACAAGTCCCTCCCTCATCTCAGTTTTACAAAGATGATCATTTCGCAGATGTTCAGTCACGAAACCAGGTTTCAGCACGGTAATTGTTAAGCTCTACCAGAGATTGCAGATTATATCCCGCCTCTATGTACACAAAGTGTATTAAATCAACAATGTCTGCGCCTATTGTGATACATACGGATGTGATCAGACAACAACAAATATCCAACCATAAACCAAAATTGAGTTAAACAAATCAACGACATTTTCATGCCTGATTCCTGATTCGATCCTCCTTTATTTCAATAACAATTATTTTGTTTCAATAATCTATGCTGTTAGCTACTTGAGAGTTGAATTAATCTACAACTGAAGCAAAGACATGATTGTTGTGTGCACGTTTTCTTTGACAGAATATGACTTAATGCTTTGACAAAGGCCTTCTGTCTGAAAAAAAAATCTAGTTAAATCTATTATCTATAAATTTCCCTTCATTAAAGTTTAATTTCAACTTCAACGTTTATAAAAGCTTAACTTTATTTGTCTGTGCTTCACATTTAGTGAATCTTTTGTAACTCAGACTTTTATTTTAGTAGCTGTTACTTATTTATTGTCTCAATTTTGTTGGGTCAGTAAAGCTTAGATATTATTTTTAAGAAGAAGTGATGTGTATTGCTTTTGTGTTGTTTTCCAAAAAAGGTTGTGTGCTCAAGAGAAGCATGAATATTTCAGTTACCAGCCAAATAATGTCATTCATGTGTGACACTTTATCATTAATTAAAGGTACAGTACGAGTTAGTTATTCTATGGAAACGAAAGTTGAAGTATTCTTTGTTGGATAAGTAAAGCGAAACTTGTATTGCTTTTTTGTTGTTAAACAGTTTGTGTGCTCAAGATAAGCATAAAGATTTCAGTTACCAGCCAAATAATGTTAATCATGTGTGATACTTGATAATTCATTACAGTATGAGTAAGTCTTTCTGTGGAAACGAAAGTTGAGGTATACATTTTTTTTAACAGGAAACTGGTCCAACTGAAATATGGCGTTATGACTGTCCTGATGATGACATCACCATCACATACTTTTACTGAGGAGATAATTTATTTCATCAAATCTACGTTAAACTAACAAAAAGTATAAAACACAGTATGTTTATCTCTATTCTACCCGTTATCAGCGTATTGTTAACGTGTTTCTCTGACACTGTCAAAGTAAATTTGGTACATGGTAAAATGGTACAGTAATTGGTTGAATCCATTTTTCGTCAGGTATGATGCATCTCATTCCAGGTATAATGCATCACATTCCATTGTTTTAGATGCGGTAGCAATTGAGTAAATAGTGAAATTAACAATTAATTCATATTAAAATATGAAAATTAAGTGACCAGATATTTTTTCTATAACCTAAAGGTTGTTAAGTCTCAACGTTTCACTGCCTCGAAATATTTTCCTCCACCACTTATCAAATTGACGCGACCATTCCCTTTGACGTCATAACTGATTGTGCTTATGACGTCATTGTATTTGCAAACGTTAACCAGTTCGCTGTCAGCTTATCGTCGTCATGCAGTTAGCATACCGCTTGAAATATGTATGTTTTCTTTCAAAAAAGAAACATAATAATGATGCGATCACTTGAATTAGTAGAAAAGTGTAATTAAATCTTGGTGAAGCAAGTGTCACTCAGTGTTTGAAGCGACTTCCGAATCGCGCACACAGTCTCAGAGACCATGCCGACCCCCAGTGAAGGATCCTGATCAGCTAAGTGTAGTTTCACTATTTAAAACATCGGTCCAAATAAGAATAATTTCCAAAACAGATACACCGATTGAAGGAAAATATGATGAAAACCTCTGAACAGAACTGATTTACTCATGTTTATGTCAATGACATAGTTTGTCCAAGAATGTTAGGCCTTCGTCATAATGTATTCAAAGGCAGTAAATTGCCTTTCACAAAGATCGTGTTCCAACCTCCGTTTGACAATAAAATAAACCAATCAAAAACAAGGATTTTAAAATGACATGGTAGAATGTCCCTTAAACTGATTGAATATAACTAGCCACATCTAAAATCACATTACACATTGGCAATAGCTATTTATGACTGTGACAGTATGAACACAAATATGTCATTTTCGAATGATCAGTGCAAGTTAACAGCGCCAATGTCATTTTACCCGAATCTTAAAGATTGTCTGTTTTAATCTGAAATCTGGCTATTGGGATTTAAGAGAACCAAAGCCTTTTACTGCTCTCTTCCCCTATTATTATTAAATTATATTGTTTTTTAATATCCCTTGCATATCATATCATTTTGTATCAATACATTGTTAGAAAGGATTATAAAATAAATCTACAATGTTATCACACAGTAAAAATGTACAATGCAAAACCTCAATGTCATATTTATGGAACTTCGCTCGATAAATACCAAACCAGTCACGCATTTAATAAATATTTGTTTAAACTGATCATTATTTAGCAATCTATATTTGTGAACGTATCGAAAGTCTAACTTTTATGTTTTATTACTACACTAACCAGTAGTTCATTTTATGTCAAGAAAGATTTTGTTGGTCTTGTCAACATGTTTCAAGATTTACTGTGAACACTGAACGAGACACGCGAGTGGAGAAAGGACAGAAAGGCTTAGTCATGCAGCCTATATTTTTCAAAGGGAGCTTAATGATGAGGATCATTTGTGGAAAGGAATCTAGTAAGGTCACACGCATCATCATGTGACTCTTGTTCCAAGACACAATTTGATGTAGAACCATTTAAAGGCGCTGTAGCACGTTTTTTGCAAATTTTATTTTTTTCAAATTTCCCATTTATAATGATAGTTTATGTCATTTATATTTACTTTAGAGGGTAAAACATCTTATTACACAAACCAATTAACCGTAGTGGTAATAACGGTGTTTTGTATAATGCACAAAATACATGGCGGCCATTTTATTGTGAACACATTTTATTATTTCGAATGACAAAACCGATAGCCGTGGCTTTACGGAACCATGTACACTCATTTGTAACTTGTCTTTCCGAAGAGAGAAGGGTGTTTTACTATTGGTGACATTATTTTTCAAATACATTTCATCGACTTATTTGAGCGAAAAAACGTGCTACAGCGCCTTTAACACTCCCACTGGGGGTATTGATAACAAGAACCCTGCTTACAATAATATTGTCCGTGTTTATGCCCGAGTTCTTAAATTCAAGCTATACAGTTGAACTGAAGCCTCACAGGAGATACAAATAGGCCACTCAATACTGTTATCAGAGATGGGTACACTTGATGTATAATAGCTCCAGATATTTCGTAACTTGAACCAGAAATATATTTGTATATTATCAAAATTGATGAATTGAACTTATGATGAACTTACCGAATTTAGATGATATGTCCTGCTTTTTCGATGTTGTAGAAGTACATAAAATTCAACCCGTATAATGCATAGATCTGCTCTATTTTAGACATCAGCTGGTGACAGATATGCAATGCGTTGGCAATGTCAATGACGCCATATTAATAGCATAACAAATGCAGTGTACAAATTGATACAGATAGTATGTTAAAAGATGTTTCGTTAAGGAACACCAATGTCAATGTCAGAAAGACGTATATAGTATGATAACTATAAAATTAATATTTTGATTGTTTAACTTTCTGACAGACACATTCCTTTGAAACGACTGTTACTGTTCTTTCAAGGGTATCATCATTAAAACATAAGTTAATAAGATATTCCGATTATTTTTACTATAACATAAAACCTATAAAACAGCATATATTTTGAATGTCCATGTCATCTTATGCCTACAACATGAGTGCCTGAAGATTTATATTTCAAGAGCGACAGCGAGAGATATACTAGTATTCCTCCACAAGTGTCTTTAAAGGCGCTGTAGCACGTTTTTTCGCTCAAATAAGTTGATGAAATGTATTTGAAAAATAATGTCAACAATAGTTAAACACCCATCTCTCTTCGGAAAATCAAGTTACAAATGAGTGTACCTAATTCCGTAAAGCCATGGGAATAGTTTTTGTCATTCGAAATAATAAAATGTGTTCACAATAAAATGGCCGCCATGCGATTTTGGCTTTATACGCAACACCGTTATTACCACTACGGATAATTGGTTTGTGTAATAAAATGTTTTACCCACTAAAGTAAATATAAATGACATAAACTATCATTATAAATGAGAAATTTGAAAAAATAAAATTTGAAAAAAACGTGCTACAGCGCCTTTAACATAGTATTGTATGGATATTCTATTTTAATGTGAAAATACACGGTTCGGAGTATATACTCACTCCTTCATCAGGTAGAATGTGCACTTTTTATTCATCCCAAACGTTCTCATCAATTTAGTCAGGATATTCAGTTTTCCATAATGAATAGCCTGCGCGTTCTCATAAATGTCTACAAAAACCTGCATCTGAAACGTATATTGAAATTCATACTGCTGATGTATTTGCTTCACATAGTCTAATATCATTTATATTCTTACTAATACACTGTAGTTGTGACATATTGTGTAACATGAATTGCAACAGAATCATTGATTTGAATCCCTTTGTGTCAGTTTTGAAGCAAAGTTTAACAACGAGACAGAAACGTATTAACCAACCTGACTTGATAATGGTTCATGATCCCTCTATCAATACGACGCATAACTCACTGGATATAACTTGTCCATCGAAAATTCGATAAACGTCTGACTAATTGAAACTAGATGTTGGCTTTTGTCCATAAAATTGCCCATATGATTGGATAGTTTATTTTGTAATAAATGCTGTTATATTGCGAACTGTTTGTTTCTGTTTTCAGGACATCAATCCCAATCATTGCTTATACATATTGTAAAAGTACCATTTTTCCAACAATCATATTTTTTATATGATGCAAAAGTGCATTTTATGTAATAAATGCTGTTATACTTGTCATATGTATCAACATATAACTGAGAGAGACTTGTTCTGCTTTCCATCAGTCCGACCATGGGTTTATCGACGTTTCTGTTCTCAGCTGAGGCAGGGATGGTAATTTATTGACCAAAGTCATAAGGAAAGTGAGTAATATTGGATTCAGTACTAACAAGGCAGAGCCTTAATGAAACTTGGAAAATTGTTTTCATGTGGTCGTTAGTTATTTTATTGGATCTTATGTCATAGTTTACAAGATCAGTAAGGTTATTCGTTGTATTCGAAGAAAACATAATTGCTGAGTGCACATCATTTTATATGTCATTAAATATTTTTTATAGTAATCATTTTCAGGAGTGCATATCTTTCTGTGTTCTGATGAGGGATATATATCTTCGAATATATCGAGTTTACAGAGTTCGTTTCTGGAACATAACTTTGACATACATGTGAAGCAAGTGGTGAGCTAGTCTCTTTTGATAGTTACATTTTGATAATTGTTCATTTTCTACTTTTTTGAAGATACACGCTCCACTTAAGGAATAAAAAGGACAGACTTCGTTTACTGACCATGAGATCAAATTAGTGAACGCTATTTCAAGAAAGTTTAGTTTGAAGCAATTGTTTAGCTTTCTGTAAGTTCTCAGATGTCTCAAATTGAACGTTTGGTGAGTAACAAGTAAAAACTTCAACTTATATTAAATACAAAGTCTTGTATAAGAGGCATTTAGTAGTTGGTTACATGAAGGAGAAGTGAGTTATATCGATTTACAACTGCCTATAAACATAATAGAACTATTTTCTCCTTTGTATTAAACATATTTAATATACTAATAATTTACTCTGAGCGTGCCATGATATAGAAAACATCAACTTCTGTTGCCATGGATACTAATGCCGAAGCAAATTTAGTCTAATCATGATGTAGCAGGCCATTTCTCTTCGAGAAACTAATGGAGTATCTTGGCAGAAGGGTTTGACATAAGTAGTTACTTTATCAACTCAAGCCTCGAACATAATTAGTCCTCTAGTGTGACACAGTTATTGAGGAAAGTGCCTCCAAGAATACAAATTGTGTTTCCGTTGTTGTGATAGTTCATGTTTATGAATATATGCATACTCGCGTGAAAAAAAAAAGTCCCCCACATTTTAAGAGATGATAGCATGAAATACTGCTGTCGGTGAAAGTAGATGTTGAATGCATTCGATATACACATGTTTAATAAATATGTGCTTACAATTTCAGAGTATGATATGTCTGAGTATGATACTTATATTTGTATGTCAGTTCAAAGACACAGCGAATGCCCAAATCACTTTATGATATTTTTGGGGCCAGAAAGTTTCGAATTCAAAGTTATAATTCATAATATGTAGAAAGGTAAACATCTACATAAATAACCTGCTTGGACTTTTTTACTCTTCCGTCTCATGTAGTTCGGAGGGATTCGAAAACGACGATTTCTGAAAATGTGTGTTTCAGATCACAGATAATGTAATGAAAATTCGAATTTAGTTTAGTACGCTTTTGACGACTTGATGCAACTTTGCTTCAGTTATATATATCACTTGTGGATTGAAATGTCTTGTACTTATATGGCGCTTTTTCTGTTTCACCTGAGTTTATTTTCACGTGAAGTTGATTGATGATTGTAGTTTATATTCCTCTGAGATGTGGATACATACAGCTGCTGAACAAAAGTTTGTTACATTCGCAACACTCGTAACATTTGTTTCATTCATTCCCAAAATAACTTATAAACATGTTCTTTTCTTTTCATAATAAAGTAGTCAAAACATTTTAAATGCAAATGAAGTTTGAAAATTATTGATACTATGCAGATATTATTAGATTCTGATTGTATTGAAATTAGTGCTATAGTTGCATAGATGATTACTGTTAGTATCAACAGTCTGTCTCGGTGAGGTCATTCCATTTTTACATATGAACTTTAAAATGTTTGGAAATATAAAATTGCAAATTTCTTCGACACAGAAAGTGCTTTTGAATGAAAAATATACATTATTTAATCCGATATGAAGTTATTGAAAAATTTTGGGGGAAAGATTCTGAACAAATGTTTCAGAACTTGATGTCTGTTATCACTTAGAATTTATATTGTCAATGAATAATTGTTCTGCTTTCATTTTCATTTTCAATTGTCTCAGATAACTGGTTATACCAACGTATGAAGCATTGAATATATTGAAGCGAAGAAATTCATCTTTTAGTGAAAGTACCCGGATTGTCATCATCAGGCACAACCGAATGAAATGCTCAGTGCACGTTAACAGCGCCATTGTATCCCAGTATTAAAGATATAATGTTTTAATGTCTGGTTATTGGGATTTAGGAGCACCAAAGCCCCTTTCCATATTATCTTCAGGACTTGTATGTAGTATGCTGTATTTGTCAAACGATATTGCTTTTAAATAATCATTGCATATTATATCATTTGAATATATCTTTGAGGTCATATTTATGAAACTTGTGAATGATAATGCTATCCCATTCGCTTTTTACTCGATAAATACACATTTAGTCGCTCATTTAATAAAGATGGTATTAAACGGGGAACATTGTTTACTGTTCTCAATTCACGAAATTATCAAAAGGTAAACATTTAGGTTGTAATGCTTCAATAACCAACAGTACATCTCCTGTTTCAACCAAGTTTTCCTGCTGGTTATTTCAACATGTTTCAAGGTTTGCTTGATGCCTTAACAAGACACGCGACTGGACAAAGGATAGGAAGGCTGAGCCCACGCCATTCAGCCTATATTCTTCAAAGGCATCTTAATGATGAGGGTCATTTGTGGAAAGGACTCCATTTAGGTCACACACATCACCATGTGACCATCCTACTTCTTGTGCCAAATACGACACAATGTGATGTAGAACCATCTTACATGAGAATCCACCAAGAGTATCGGTAAGAAAAACTTGAGTGACAATAGAAGTGTTTTTCCGTGTGTACATGTATGACCAAATCCTAAAGTTACAGGGTTGAAAGATACAATTACGACACCCAATACACTTCTCACATAGGGATCTTCTTTTCACATAACAGTTCTAGATATGTGATGTTGTAATTAAACAATATTTGAACTAGAAATATATTGAATGTTACTAAAAATGAAAACGAATTACGCCCCATTTGCACCAATTCAGATACTTTGTTCTGCCATTTTGATGTACGAAGTGCATGCCATGTTTCAAACATGTTCATAATAGGGGGAAACCATTTCTTATATATCAATGGTATAATTACTCTTTTAAAAGCTGTTTTTGTAGGAATACCTTTTCAAATATATGAAATACATCTAACAAATAGCGATATCATATGCATCAAACTAAAACTTTAGCAAATGTATTCATAAACACATTAAGCTTAATTTGCATGGGTATAAACTATGTTTTGTATATGGCTCTTGAACTCTTGTCTTTCGATGACAAAGTTTCTGCATGGAGCAAATTATTTAAACCACATATTGATTATAAAAATATTTATTAGTTTAGTTCAAGTAAGGGGTATATATAGCTTACATCATACGCATCCCACCTACATGTAATTGGGGAAAATTTAAGTAACAAGTTAATGCTTGTCTTCAAAGGAGAATCTCGAAAATAAATGTAAAAAACATTTATATTATCACTAATACAATGCTTCATAGATTTGAATCATAACACTTCTATGTCATAAGATTGACATTCGTCACTGAAAGTATCGAATCAACATGTTCAAACCGTTTTATGTACTCTTAAGCAAACGATTCCATCCACTGACTGTACTGTACTGTGACAATCAGATTTCCAATGTGTACTGTCTAACAACTACGGTCTCATGCGAGACCCTTGTCGTGTCCCGTGATACTCATTATCCGGTTCTTTGTGAGCAGATTTCCCGTTAATTCTTTGTCTGTATAGGATCAATAAGTCGGTCAAGGTAAAATAGAAAATTTAATAGTTTTTGTAACACAAACAAGTACTCTTGAGACGTACACTGGTAAAACTAGTATAAAAGTATACACTGGCATTGTTCATGTTAGTTTGAAGTTTTGACTACAATGATTGAACTAATCTTGACTTTTAATATAGTAGACAATTTAATTGATCACCTAGTAGATCATCTAAATATATATGTGTAATAATCCTTTAACTTTTTTAAGTCAATCATGAAATGGATGATGTTCTGTTGATGTACGAGAATTTATTTTTACGTATGGCCCAGTGAAGGTACTGTCAGAATACATTTACAACGTACAGCAAATCGCATCATTAAAAAACATTCTCTACTTTCATACTTGATATCTCTGGTGATACTAGAAAGTGTTTTAGAGATAAGCTAGAGATTGATATAGACTCAAAAATAGATGCAATATCAGCATCGCCATCTTCATGAGTCACTGAGCATGACGGCACATTTTTCGGTGACATGCTATATGCAATTTCATTTTAAATCGTGTAAACGTTGGTATTTTCAACAGCTGAGTAGTGAGTATTTGAGATAATTAAAACATTTTGCTTTCGTAAACGGCAGTAGACATAAACACTTCTCAAACTATGAATGTGTATATTATAACATATGAATAATTGTGTTGGAATAACTATTTTATTGTTCTTAAATATAGAGCTGAGTATGATCTCCTATTATAAGATGCAAACAAACGGAAACAAATTCATTTAGCAAACGTATTGTGTCCAGAGTAATCAACAGCTTCCAACAAGCAGGGCAGAGCGTAGAGAAAAATATCTACGCCACAGGACAAGTGCCTGCTTATGACAATACTCTGTTAATAAGTTGATGGTACCTGAAATGAATATGGTTTATGTCTTATTGATTGGGAGAATCAATCGGTTCCATTTGATAAAAGGCTTTTAGGAAACGAAACATGTTAGTTGATGTTTATGGTTTTATTATTCGTGTACAAGCGATGTTAGATACATCATGTGCTAATACAGACAATATGTTAATGGTGTAAGATTACCAGTATACAGAAAGAAAAATAACTATTATATAAATCAATCAATGTCGCATTTATCACGCGAAGTTATTGGTACATTCCACCAACCTCATTAGCAGTCATCTGCTTTAGAAGTTGGTACTTATGAAGACAAAGATTTGACAAATCATCAACCTCTTTGTAACAGCAATGGTGACTTTTTGGTTTGGATCCTTACAGCACATAGCACCTTCAAGCATATGATACTGCTTGATCAGGCCAATATGTTTCCTACGTCATTTTTTTTACAATTTTTGGAATTGATTCAAACATGCTCTAACAAGGGACATGTCGTTTTTGTCAATTTCAATGAAATCAAACAGGCATACATTTTACTGGTTACTTGCATGAATGGGCATTTGCGGTTCATTTAATTTGGTAATTGCATTGCGTATCTTTTCAGTGATTTCTGATAAATGCAAAGGATTGTTGAAGTTGAACAAATCTGATCATGTGGACGACTATGGTACATGCCACTTTCAAAAAGTTGTTCCCTGGTACACTATGCTCTGAGTGTGTAAGTGCTTCGGACAAGGGTATAACAGAATCACAATGGTTACAAATATGTATGCATATTAAGATTTCTCATTATGCAGGTCATCTGGCAGAAAGTGGTTTTGACTTAATTAATGTCCATTTACTAACAGGTAAACATGTAAAAATTACAGTGTCAAGGTACATATAACTCATCATCAATTCATTTATTTATTATGAATGTTTTTCTCAACGACATCTGCTCTTTGTAGTTATTCACGAAATGTCATGAAACCAGGTTACATCAAGCTATTAACAGAGGCTGCAGATTATATCAAGAATACTTAAAGAATATATATATATATGATCTATTATGTAGATCTTTTGTAATAGATATGCTGTATCATGATACATGTGGATATATACAAAATCAACCCTACTTCCATTCTATTACTTTCTAGTAAGTGTTCAATTAATTTACTGAAGAGTATGACTAATGTATGAATGGAGCATTCATTGTTTTAAACAACAATAGAATGATGCTATTTTATGAGATTTTAGTTACTTGAAAGGAGAATAATCCAAAAGTCAAGTAAAGAGTTACTGTAAGTTGGATTGATACGATACACTTCAAACTAAAATCAAAATCAATGAATAATGACGAATAAAAACTCTAGTAAACAGTGTACCTGCATATATAACCATAACAATAACCATAAGTATATCCCGTGAATACATGTCCTTAATTCTGCAAAAGTGTAAGCATGAGTTTGAATTTTGAATTAATAATGCCATATGGTCAACATTCAAAAGAAATTATGTTAAAATGATGTCATATATTTTACAAGATAGGTAGTTACTGCAGATAAACACTTTCATTTGCTCAAATAGAACTACACATGTCCTTACCACATTATCAATACAGTTCTTGATGACAATTACCAGTGCCATCGATAATCGACACTTTTCATTTCACAAACATCAAACAATATTGAGCAGCTTTCACACCAATGACATGCTAGGGTTAACAAACGATTTTCCTGACTGTGTCTGTCTAACTGTCAATGTTTATGATGGAAACATTCGTTCTGTCAAGAAATTACATTTCATTGTTCATACATATATATATATATATATATATATATATATATATATATATATATATATATATATATATATATATAATTTCGGTAAAATACATACGAATACTGCGAAAGATTTTGAAAATCAGTCAAAGTTGTCAAACTTAGAATGTCAAAACATCAAATATGAGAATAAGAAAGAGAAAGTGTTAGGGACATATGCAGTCGGTATCATGTCGGTGTATCAATGTATAGATGCAGGCTCCTAAGATAGTTGTAAGTACCATTCGTTAACATTGGCTTACGACTTCCATTGTGCGGAGTGAGTTTCGAAGGTCTAGGTCCTGTCCTTCTTTAAAATAATTGTTCAAGCCGAGACCGTTAAGTTAAATAACATTATTTCATTACAATATTTACAAATGTAGTTCAATGAACATTTGAAACTAAGATGAAATACTCGGAAACCTTCTTGAAAGAATTTCCTACTTCATACAAGTAAATTTACCAAATGTCCATATGTTGACCACAACAATATAGTTCCAATTATGATGTGAGACAGGACGGAATGACAAACGCCTTTCTTCCTGTATCCTTCAAAGGCAGCTTAATAATGAAGGTCATTATGGATGTTATATATAAGAGCAACCCGTCATCGTGATCTCCTGACTCCTGTTCCAATTAGAACACATTTTGCTTTGGAACTATCTAACACGAGGATCCCGTGGGAGTCTAAGTCACAAGGACCAGCCTCCCGAACTAGTGTCGGTATTCATACTGTAGTTCTTATCTTTAAGCTGATTGTGTTCAACTAAAACCCTTTGGGAGATTCACATTATCACAGCTGGATGTCGATTTCTAATAATGGATTTATGTATCTGTTGTGCAGATACTTTCACCCTTTATATATCTCAACCAAGAAGATGTCCATTATTTCCCCACCGGTATGTAAAATCGTGAGATATAGTCGTCGTCCTGTCCGTCTGTCCGTCCGTAATCATTTCGTTTCTGGAGCAGAACCCGAAAACCGTTCATGATATCTTTCTGAAACTTCCCATGTGTATTACCCACCTACTGAAGTGGTGCCTTGATATTTTGAGATTTCTGAAAATTATATTTGTTTCGTTTCCATAGAAACATGTTGAATTTGGACTTTGTTCAGAGACAGGTTCGTTTCCGGAGCACAGCTCCAAAACTGTTCATCATATCTTCCTGAAACTGTGCATGTGTATAACCCAGTAACTGCAGTGGTGCCTTTTGATATTTTCAGATTCTGAAATGGTTTTCTTTTTGCCGTTTCCATAGAAACGTGTTTGATTTGGACTTTGTTCAGAAATAGGTCTGCACCGCGTACCGGAGCAGAACTCCAAAACTCTTCATCATATCTGTATCTCAGCATGTGTTTTACCCACTAACTGAAGTAGTAGATATACAATTATCTGTCAAAGATGTGTTTTTAAAATTATGTGGGACCGCTGGGATATGTCATCTTTCGATGTCTCTTGTTACACTTTTAAAGAGTTGACAGAGACAATAAGAAGTAAGTGACAAAAATAAGTCATATGAGAATTATTCTGAATTTCTGTAACGTCTTCATTGAGTTGTGTATCATTCCTTTAAATATTTTAGATCAATCGTATAACGAGTTTGGAACAACTAGGAACAACTTTTCTTTAGAAATACATATTTATATTTGTAATATAAAGAGGATATCTGTCTTTTCTTGACTAATACCATGTTTATCTCATCGAGTGAGGAAGAAATGTTATTTTTTCACTTTTTTAACTTTTCTACCTCACGAGTATTCGTCATATAATAAAAATGCATATAAAATGTTTATGGAACCAACCAAGTAGAATATTTTAAATAATTGCCATAACAAAACAATCGAAATTGCAGATAGCACATGATCATAGATATGTGGGTCATTGCTAATTAGTAGCTAATAATGTGCTTACTTTTAGATAGCATTATTTTACTTAAATATGGAACTGCCTCGGATCTCCTTTTGACGGTTTACAAATTGTTAAATAATCTTTGTTTGATATTTAGCATTAGTGTCCATAGTAATCAATATCTTCCATTCACTATCACTAACCCCCAGGGCAGATAGCACAGATCGATGTCATGGCCGGAGAGCATGTACTTAAACCGATCGCTTGATTGTGATAATTCTCTCTGCTAAGTATATGGTGTCGCCTTCAGTAAGAATATGTTGTTATTTCTCATTGAATGGAGGTATACATTAGATCGATTGGGTCTCGTTGGTATTTGGTTTTTGAGAGATTAGTTTTGTTTGTAGATATTCATGGTTAATATGACTTAAAATAATAGTGTTATTCGTATATATATATATATCATACGTAGTAGACATTTTATAATTACATTAGCACCCGTGCCACTCATGAAACTAAAAGGTTCTACTGAACTCAATGGAGTGTGATAACAGGAGTTCATTATGATATAGTTTCGGAGTTCACGGTTATAGTTATTTATTTCCCACATTAGCCATGAAACTTAATGTCATACAAATATCCCCTTAACGTGTCTCTCAGTAACAGTGAACTGAAATTGGAGCTAAACCGTCTTACCATCCTTGAAAGTTATGGTTCCGATGCGACCATTTAAAATGTTTTATGAATAATGTTTCTTTCATGCCTCCTATGTATTCAGTTGCCAAAGTTTAAATATTATTTTTGGGCAGAATTGTTGTTAAATGTTGCGTGTGGACTTGTGTACTGGTAAGATTTAACTAACACCTCTCGGCGGATGCACGTCTAATTACAATACCCAATGCTATATGTCAATTTTGAATACTACTTCTAGATATCAAATGTATACAGAAAGACAGACAAATAGCTGTATGTCAAAACAAGGTCAATGTATACAGAGATGCAGGACTGATTACAAATATCACAGCCGGATATCCATTTTGAATGATATTTTATATTTGATATCAGGCTATGTATTTATATGTTTTTGACCAGAAACAGATATGTTTATTGTTTCAGACAAAATTAGGTTTGATCCATTAATACAAGATTTAAATGTAATGTCCTGCAATTTTGATTTGATGAAGTTAGCCGACATTCAATTGAACCTGTTTTATCAATCTGTGATGTTAGGTTAAACTTATTTCAGTCATTATGGGAAGTGATAAGGAACCAGTTCTGAACCTTAAGATATCCCCAACATGTTATATACATGTATTTAGCTGATTTATAGTTTGACAAATAAAGATGACAGACAGTTGACAAGAAGTAGTATACAAATAAAAATGGACAAAATATAGTATTGGAGATGAGATTTTTTAAAAGTTATAAACTCTCTTTAGAGGTTGATTATCATTAGTTTAATTCATGTTTATAAATATTTTGTAACAATTGTACAAACAATAAGCATTTCACTAATTCATGTCCTAAGACTATTAAGTACATCTCAGAAGAATCTTATCAAACGTGTGAACTACTCTATATATCGTGCTTTTGTATATATAAATATATGTATATATATTTCAAACGACCAGAACATCATTCGGATACAAATCATAAACTATATTTCACAAATATTAAATATTCACCATTGGTCTCAATACAAAAAGGTTGTTTTGATTGTCCTTTCGTTTTAGCCCTTGCAATTTACTTCAAGAACATATTAAATGTATTATTCTAAAGTGATTACCGTAAACCGTTTTGAATGAAGTCATTTGCAACTGAAATATTAAGAATAAATCAAATAAAGTGAGTTTTGTAAGTAATAAAAAATCCTCTGTCATGGGTTTAAAGTTAACATTTCTGAGTATCGATTCAATATCCTTCAATGCAAATGTTTATGTTCAGTCATTGCATTCTGACAAAAATTTGCAAAAAAAGTGCTACATTCCCTTTAAAGGCTCGATTCAATATATCCACGTTATGCTCTGTTTAACAATCGCTTCTACATTGATTGTCCTGTGACTGCAATATTTTACAATGCTTTCTGTTAAACAGGTCTGGTCTAATGAAAGACCCTTGTCATCTCCCGCGACGCTCTTCATCCGTCTCTTTGTGAGAATATCTTCCTTTAATGTTTCTTCTGCACATGATCAATAATTCGGTCAAGGTAAACTGGAACAAATAGTTTTTTGTGAGAGCAAAACGTCCATTCATACTTCCATTGAGAAGAATGTCGTTTTTTTGTCTCTCTGTTCCTAATAATGAAACCAATGCAGAAATCGGCTAAATACTGTAATGATTAATATATGTAATATCGTTTGTATTATTAAATTGTCGTTAAACTACTTAACATAAGAAAAATGTGATCTCAGTTTCAATAGATAGATTTTACATTTAGTGATGAGTTTTGGAGACAATGCAATATCCGGGCCTTACTTTCTGCATTTGAAAAACATATATTAACAGTTGATTCCAATCCAAAATGTCTACGAGATGGGGTGTGTTGAAAAAAAAAGACTTGGCATGTGTTAGATAAAGGATGTGATTCTCTTGAAAGACTGATCCTTATAATAGAAAATTATAAACAAATGCAATATCAGTCAAAACGATTTTCAGGCACCAAAGTCCAATATAATTCAAAATAACATGTGCAGGTCGTCATGTCATATGTGATAACATTGTAAATTCAATAATAATAAAAAATGTTATATAAATTATGATATATTTCAAAAGAAGTTCTTACTACGATATTTGAGTTATACATTTAGATAACTATGGCAAAGGAAAGCTATGTTATATTATCGATTCTGAATAATTAGCTTGTTAGGAATACATTTCTTATTGTTCTTAAAAATGGAAGATAGTCTGATATCTTATTGATTTTTTACAAAAAAAATGCTGACATTTAGCAAGTTTATTGTGTCTATAGTAGTCAATAGCATCGACCCAGAGGGCAGATAGTCCAGATAAATTCCATGACTACAGAACAAGTGTTAACAAGTGTTTGTCAGACTATCTGCTAACTACATGGTGTCGCCTTGACGATGACTAAGTTTATTGTATGTATCATTGAAATATATATAATCAATTGGATCCACTTATTATCTAGCGGCCAAACTTGGACTGAAGTGATTTTGCATATCAAGGGTTAATCAAAGTTTATTTCAAGATTGCATGACATGTGTATTTTCTTACATGTATAAAATATGTCGAAAAAAATACTCATTGTGCCAGTTTATTCATCATAAAAGTGGTTTATGTATTTACAGAAATCAGTATATCTGTTTTAAGTTAAGTCCATTAACGTTTAAGTACATGTACATATATATGTTTTAATTTGTTTCAGTCGACATGTTTAATATGTACAAGTACAGTTTAGTATCTTGCCAAAATGATTTATGAAATGAATTTTCTGTTCATATATGTGTTTAGTTAATAAATAAGTCATTCTCAGCTGCTACTGTTTTGGACAGGGAGTATTACAGTTGCAATGGACACAAATACGTAAGCATAGTTAGATTTATTATTGTGAAGGAAGTCATTTATCTGAAACAACAAGAGTATCTTGACATAAAGTGTAAGGGACATAAGAAGTTACTGCATAAGTTTCAGGATATGACATGACTTTCTGATATTAAAAAAAACATCCACCATATAAAGTCTTTTTCTGGGGTAATTGATAATTTATTTTGGTGAATAACGTTTTTTTTCAACTTTAAGAGAACCTACCAAAGTTGCATGTAAGATAGTTGATAACATTAACTATACAATTGTATGCGATCCATCGTGTATGATTATATCATTTTTTTAAAATAAATAATAAACATTTATAAGCATTTATAAACAATATTTAGAGTTCTATTCTCAATAGTTTGTTATGTTCGTGAAGGAGCAGGTCTTCAACTCTAAGAAATTACACAATAGGATGAAATATTTTAAGACGATTTTGAGGTGAGGTGAGGTGAGTTGGGGTTTAACGCCGCTTTCAAGAGTATTTCACTTATATCGCGGCTGCTAGTATTATTGCAGGGAGAAAGCCCGCAACGCCATGTGGCTATGCATTGCGGTGAAACCTGCGAGCATCGGCTGGAACTAGCGAACCATGGGTGGTACTACGGACGATTTTGATTTAGTATTCCAGCATACACCAATATCTCAACAAATATGATATATACATTCCCTTGTGGAATAGCAAGTTGAACCATGGTTACATACCACAACTGACCATGACAACATTCACCTGTAAATCACAGTGCAAGAGTGCAACAGTGCAACAGTTGAACTAATCCACAACTGAAGTAAAGATGTGATTTATCATCAGTAGGATTGATCCTGGCAAGTTCCAGTTCCAGTTAACTTATTACAGTTTACCACAATTATAACATTAATATATCTTACATTCATGAACATAAGGTTCACCTGGAGCCAATTTATACGAAAATTAAATTAATGTTATTTAAATTCGAATACACATAGAACCAATTAATAATTCTGTAATCTCTGCCATGTAATCGTTTTGGTAAAGTTGATAAAATATTCGTGTAATACTGACCAATTGTGACCTATGTATAGCATCCAAAGTAAATTATCTTTTAAGTTTCAGGTATACCTAGGGTAATTGTGGATATCATACATAATACTCTTCGATAGTGTAGATAGTTCTGAATTACCGAATATAAGAAGTTGTAATTTGTTAGATATAACCGCTGATAAAATGACGTGTCAATTTATCAAAACCCCATAGGCCTGTTGCAGCGAGCATCATAAGTGTGAGTTTGAATTTATAACACCCTTTAATTTGATCAACATTCAAAAGATATTCTGTTTAAATAGTATCAAATACAATATAGATAGATAAGTAAGATAAGATATGTGACTACCATAAGAATATCCTCGAAATTGTAGACAGTTACTACAGATAAACAATTTCAATTGCTCAAATAGAACCACACAGGTCCTTACCACATTATCAATTCAGTTCTTGATGACAATTACCAGTGCCATCGATGATCGATACTTTTCATTTCACAAACATCAAATGGTATTGAGCAGCTTTCACACCAATGTTATGCTAGGGTTAACAAACGATTTTCCTGACTGTGATGGTATTACTGCCAATGTTTATGATGGAAGCAGCCGTTCTGTCAAGAAATTGTTTTTCCTTTTATGATGGTTCCTTCATACATCCCATTGTTGGGAGATTTCACTTTTAATGTTTCCGGTGAATGGAATCGATAATGTCGTTTACACAATGTGCCTTCAATACGTATATTATATGTATTATGAATGCACTTAACTAACATATGTTTTGCATTTTGTAATTCATGATAATAAAATGTGCACAGAAATATGTATTTCGTTGATCAAAAAATTTCATAATCCAAACTGACATCAAAGATTTTATAATTTGGAAAACCACTTCTCCGATAGGATACAGGTTACAGATCATATGACTGCTAGTGTATACATGACATACATGAACATCAATGAAGCCATTTTTCATTTGAAAAAGTGCTAACACTAAGAATTAAAAAAAAAACTGTATATGTAAATAATTTACCCAAATGTTCGGTGTGCATGTGGTCGGTGACAATTGTAGATTAATGAATAGGTCAAACTGACTGAGTGTGTTTTAATGAAATGTTCAGTCACAGTTTAGGAAATGTAAGCTCTAGAACATCTCAAAGTATATGAATGTACAAGGGGAAACATTTATTTTAGCATTTCTGAGGAAATTTTTACTTTTTAATGAATCTGGGGGTGATTATTGAAATTCGTATGATATGTAAAATCGCTTTCAATGTTTTAGAAACTGTTTCATTATAGCATTTGCGATTCCTTAAGTTACCTGTGTATACTGACAACAGCATGGAATGTATGATTTTGATATTGTTCCCCACTCTTTAATCTATGTTCAAGTTATAAAAAGCTTAAATCTTATTTGATTCTTACAATAAACAACAGTTTATCTCCCGCTTCTTATGATATCCAGAACAGTAAACACGATTTTAGTCGTTCATTTAATAAAGATGGTATTAAACGGGGAACATTGTTTACTCTTCTCTACTCATGAAATTGTCAAAAGCTAAACATGTAGGTTTTATTGCTTCAATAACCAACAGTACATCTCATGTGTTCAATCAAGTTTTTCTACTGGTTATTTCAACATGTTTCAAGGTTTGCTGGAGCCCTGAACGATACACGCGAGTGGACAAAGGACAGGAAGGCTGAGCCCACGCCATTCAGCCTATATTCTTCAAAGTGAGCTTAATGATGAGGGTCATTTGTGGCAAGGAATAAGGTCACACATATCCAAATCAGAAGCAATTTTCATAATGAACAAAACATTGGAATCCACTGCGAGTCAAGAACCCGCTAAGTATATTAGTGTCCGTGTTGAAGTCCTTAATTCAAGCTATAGGGTTGAACTAAAACCTCACAGGAGTTACAAATACTCCACTCAATAACATTCTCAAAGTATACCATCTGTTATTATGTTATCATCAGTATTTCCAATGGTATTCTGTGGAAACGAAAGGTGATGGAAGGACAACACCCTTTTCCAAATATCCTTCAAAGACAATCTAGACTATGGTTAGAAAGAGGACACACTTTGCTTTCGAACCATCTACCATGGGACTTCTCTCGGAGTCTTTGTAACAGTGTTGGCATTCATGACCTAGGTCGTCTCTTCAAACTGATAGGGTTCAACTAAACCCTAATGGGATCGGAGATGCTCGACAAATTAAAGCTCATGAGCTGCATGTACTTTTGAATAATGGTTCTAGATGTCAGAAATACAGACACTATTCCTCAATATATAATACAAGTGCATACCTGTGCCATACTTTTAATTAAATTAATGTAAATGCAATTTCGTCCATGCAGACCAAACTAAGAGGCAATTTCCAGTCAGTGCGTTGTGGTGGATGTTGATGACAATCAATTGAACCTTGGTTTAAATCTGTTCTCTAATATTTTTTTAAAATGCATTTCAATTATATTAAGTCAAATCTAGTATGTGTTGTGTATCTCCGAAAACAAACTTGCATTAATGTTGTTCAATTTAATTGCAATTTATAGTGTAAACTTTGTTTTGAAAATCTCAAATATGTCTCGGTGGTGTTGAGGTTTTAGTTAACCTTTTAATTTTATTTTTATGAAAATTTATTGAAATAATTTAGAAGTGTATGCTTTCATTCAACTTAGCTGGTGCATGGGTTTTGTTCAGCACACATCACCTGGTTATTTCGAATAAGTAATGTAACTAGTGATCGTTTGACTACAGATGAATACAATTATCAAATATCTATCTTAAGGCATGTATATTAACATTCATACTACAAACACAATACAAGTGATTGAAATACGAATATTAAAGAATCGATTCAATTTATTTCAATCCATGTTATGCTCTGTTAAGCAATCGCTTCTCCACATTGATTGTCCTGTGACTGCAATATTTCTAATGTTTTCTATTAAATACCTCTGGTTTAATGAAAGACCCTTGTCAACTCGCGTGACGCTCATCGTCCGTCTCTTTGTGAGCAGATCTTCCGTTAATGTTTCCTCTGTACAGGATCAATAATTCGGTCAAGGTAAAGTAATAACAAATAGCTTTGCATGACTGTTAAGGCAGTTCAGAAATAGTATTATTTTCCCTTGTGTGTTTCTAATTTTGAAACAGGCAATATTTCTGTGAATCTCAGAATCTGATTTCAATCTATAATCGACTTTTTATATAATCTTATGATTGCTTTGAAGCAGGACTCTAGGAAAATTCAAATTAGTATTTGTGACATTGCTTGTAGTGCCTAGTTTCAAATATGCTCAAATTGACATATTAAGCCCACATGTATGCCTTATATAAAATACAATGGTTCTGCTATACAAAGGAGTTCACTTTGAGAATAATCTTTGGCAGTATAACGTTTATCATACCTGTTTCAGTCTCAGATTATAATAGTCCTACAATGGTATAAGAATATATGTTATAGAAGTTCATAATTGAAACTATAGAATTATTACCAGTTTAATTTTATGAATGAGAGAACAGTGTTATCTATAATGTCATTTAATCCTTGACAATTTATCAATCAAACTCAAAGAGCTTTATATTTATATCTTATTCGAATCTCAAAAAGTTGTATTTTCACATCGAACACCAGTATATTGCTTATATACTCTAAACTAATCAAAAGCTTCCATTCACTAACATATCCACATAGGACAAATCGATGACACGAGCAGCGGTAAAGCCTGTTGGCTGATTGTGATAAATCCATCTCTGCTAATTACCAAGTATCGCTCTGGTCTTTATCTCTTACTGCTTGGAGCAATACATTTGCTAACTGGATTGTACTTGACAATAGACTGTTGAGAAAACATTTATGTTTATATTTAGCACATGTCTAATGGCTAGTTGTCAAAGAAGAAGAACCTGACAATGGCATTGGTACACTAAAGTGTAACTGGTGTGAACATTGCATTGCGAAACCAAAAAGTTGGCTATTCTTTTATTGATGTTTATTTATCCTATAGTAATATGATTTTAATGCCGTAAAATGATTACCAATTATTTCTTTGCGTAAAAGAAACTTTGATTTTCTTGATTTTCCCATATTCCATAATGTTTACCTGATTTATACTTGTTAAATATGTACATACATGTACGTTAATGATAATGATTTGTATTCGTCACAAATCATTATTATCCCTCATGAGAAAATGAAAGGGGGAAATAGAACTGCTTGTTGTTCGTCCGCTTGTCTGATATAATTGGATTATAACTTAATTAACATTGATTGTAGGTAATACAATGACATTTTGTGAATTCATTACTTTTCAATTTTGTATGTATTTTGGAACTTACATGTTTTAGTAAACTATCAAGCTAAGGGTTAATGTATGTACAGCAGGTTGAAGCTATCAATATGACATTTGGTTAACATCTGTTGCACATGTTAAACCATTGCCATTTTATGGTAAGAATCTTTAAAACAATAACATTTTAATAAATGCGCAGATTGGAGTATGTCAAAGTGTTTGTGACTTACATTCAGTATGTGTTGCAATACTCAACATTACTTAGAGATGTTTAACCAGTTTAGGAATAATTCAATATTTGTGTCTTTTCGGATAATATATGCATGAGAAATATTTTAGCTGCTTAGAAATATTCGTGTTAGCCTAATGAGTGTTAAATTGATTACCTAATAATTAATATACCAGAAAGCGGATTGAATAATGTACACTGAATTCCATAAATTCCAGGTGTGTCACAGTGGTACAGTGGTAAGCACACTGGCATCTCACACCAAGTCAAAGGTTCGAATCACAGTGGAGACATTCACATTGTGTGACCTCAGTCTCATACTGTGTCCCTGAATAAAGAACTTCTTCCACAGTACTCTCAGTAAAACCAAGTTGTTGACATGGGTACCATCCTCGGTTACCCATGGTTTTATATATGCTCCGTTACTCTCCACTATATCACCCATGGGAAACCTTATCAGAAAAATCTGTACTCAAATTATCCGCCCATTAAATCCATGGGTAACCGAAGATGCATGGGTACCGGAACACGGGATGTGTGAACCTAGTAGCGACACGGTAAGTACACTTCCCTCAAGGTTAAAACAATAACTTAGTGTATAAGTAAGAGCGTTGGAGCATGTTGCATCCATTAGTAATGAGAAATTTAGGTTAAATGTCCAGTTAAAAAAGTAATTGCAACTGAAAAGCAAACAATTATGGTCCTTATGCTTCCAAAACATCTCCAGGGGATACATTCCAACAAAACTTTACTCTCAAAGACTGATTACTGATAATAACTACTGTTATGGCTTCTCAGCATAGCCAGTAGGTCCATCGCCAGACTCCAGTGAAGAATCGTAAGTGGTTATGGTGGCATCATTAATTTAATCAGTATGTTAAACCTCCCGACGATTTGATTATCAGGAATCAGCATTGGTAGGTTAAGTAGCTATTTACGTTTCTATGTGTTTTTATCATATAGTATAAGTTCAAACAAGGATTGTGCTCTTGTTATAAAGTATATTTATTCATATTCTAACTTATATAATGGTACGTCGGAAATAATTAGATATGGAAGGCAGAAATAATTAATCATAATATCCAGTACAAGGGATGGCTCACCTATCTGCTCTACGAGGTATTTCGGCCTTGTTATTCCGATACTTAGACAATAACTAACGAGTGACGAGATAATTACACAATTGATATAACTCGGGAAAGATAATTTATCATAGCCCGTCTTTGTTATTGCTTATATTACCCATATAACTTATTAAAGTAAAAACGCGAATATTGAAAGTCAAACATTTCTCCAAAAGGATCAGAGAAGAAGGGGAATTCCAATATCCTTACCAATGCGTGTGACGTGGATTCATTACTTACGTACCCCTCCTTGTTTACTACGCGCTGTTAAAATGTCCCATGCGAATTAATCTTTCACAATAAAAGATAGATTTGGTTGTTGTTAAAACTTTTAATTTTCTTCCCATTACTATCAATCGATGATCATGTGGTATAAGTTATTACAAATTTCATATCAAAATGTCTGCGAAGCTCAAAAGCAGGTTGGCTCAAACCGAAAACCCCTGTGACATTACAATCGACACTGTGACGTCATAACTGCTCGCGGTTATAATAGTCAATCAGTAATTGCTAGTTTCTTTAATTTTCTAACAATTTAACTGCTTCCTTTGACATTTTGTGCGTCAGCACATGTAAGAATGTGCTAATTTCACCTACTGAAACAAATAAGTCACGTTTAAATGCAGGAGACAGTTTCGGGATAATTAAGAAAGATGAATGAAGTAGTTCTGGCAACCAATGAAATCATTCTTTTCTGTAACACCCAATCAGAAGCCAGATAAATGTGTAACTCCCATATGGCTTACAGAAATGATACAATACTGTATCCGTCTTCCCATATGGGTAATATTATACATTATACCATTCCTTGGATCTTCAATCATAAAAATTCGAGAATATTTTAGTTTTTTGTTTGTTTTTTTTGTTGTTCAAGCCAATGTAACTGCTGTGTCGGTTGGTCTTGTGTCCTCTTAAAATAATTCTTAGAGCAGGCTTTGGTTTTGCATTGCAGATGCTTGTAACTCTAACAAATCTCACGTTTGTTTGAAACAGAAGGCACATTTATAAAACATAAGCATTTACAATAAACTAAAATTATTTGAACGATTTAATGTACCAAATGTTTTAGGCAGACTTGATGCATAACCAGAAACCGATTTTAAAAATCCATAATCTTAATATCATATCTTTATGTTATTACAAACGAACTGTTTACCTTATTTAATACCATTTGTTCCTTTAATACCTAAGATTTGTAAAACAAAAACTACATGAGAACAGAGAGTTTTAATATGTGCACTCTAGTAAGAACGTAGATGCTTTGTATAATGTTTACACTGCCAGTGCTTGCTCATATAACCATTCTTCTAGAAGGCTGGATCGATCCTAACTATATTATATTCATCGGAATTACCAATTTACCCAGATGATTGGCAGGAAAACTAAATCTACATGATAGTAACCATGTCATGTACATCAGAAGTAAATCCTTTACCTGACCTTATTGTACAGCAGGGTCACTGTGTGTGTGTGTTGTGAATATTATAGATGCATGGGCAAGAGCGAGATTGTTGGAAAATATAGCATCACGAAATATGAAAATATATTGCTTATGTGTCAAGTACATATAAGTGATAATGATAATAATAATGAGTTATCATATATCTATCAATGATATGTGATGTTTTGCATATGTGATAGAGGTTATGAAATTCCACTCATATTGTTGCCCGGTCCGCAAATCCATTTCAGCCATATTAGCCCGGTCCGCAAATCCATATTAATATCAGCCCGGGTGACGTTAGGTGCTTACAGGCCACTAACAGGCATATATGAAAATATCCCTAGAGCATTACCACTGTACTTTCACTGCAAAAAAAAAGATGAGTAGCACACACTTTAATCCTGTCAAATTAACATCAACAAGTGCAGTAGATAATTAATTTATTTTACTCTACTAACGGAGTCAGAACAATATATTTGGATTTTATCAACTGATGACCTCATTTTTACTGTGTCAGATCCTGCCATGATATTTTATTTACTCGAAGAAGCATCTTATATCACTGAAGTGTCAGTCACCTGGAAAATAAGGTCAAGGTCACCAAAATCGACGCGGGTGAGGTGAGGTGAGTTGGTGTTTAACGCCGCTTTCAAGGGTATTTCAGTTATATCACGGCTGCTAGTATTATGGCTAGCGAACCATGGGTGGTACTACGCTGAAATTCAGTGTCGCATTTCACCCTAACCTTACTGCGTGTAGAACAGTTCTCTACTGAAGACAAAGTTGCCGTGCCCCTGGCGAAATTCGAACCCCGGACCTCTTGATCCGAAACCAAACGCGCTAACCAATGCGCTATCGACTGCGTCATCCCCCAATGTAGACTGACACCAAATATGAAAACATTGGGTCCATCATGATATATCGCATTAAAAGGACTTTGAAAAGTGGTCAAAGTGTCGCGGTGACCTTGGACATAAGGTCAAGTCATTAAAATCGACTGGTGTCTGCGTCTTCCCCTAGTGTAGGCTGACACCTAATTTGAAGACTTTGGGTGCAACGCTTCATGATATATTGCGTAAACAAGAGTTCAAAAAGTGGTCAAAGTGTCGCGGTGACCTTGGAAATAAGGTCAAGTCATTAAAATCGACTGATGTCTGCGTCGTCCCCAAATGTAGACCGACACCTAATTTGAAAATATTGGGTCCATCCAGTCATGATATATCGCGTTAACAAGACTTTGAAAAGTGGTCAAAGTGTCGCGGTGACCTTGGAAATAAGGTCAAGTCATTAAAATCGACTGATGTCTGCGTCTTCCCCCAGTGTAGGCTGACACCTAATTCAAAGACTTTGGATGCAACGCTTCATGAGATATCGCGTAAACAAGAGTTCAAAAAGTGGTCGAAGTGTAATGGTGACCTTGAAAATAAGTTCAAGGTCACCAAAATCGTCTGGTGTCTGCGTCGTCCCCCATTGTAGACTGACACTAAATTTGAAAACATTGGGTCCATCCAGTCATGATATATGACGTTAACAAGAGTTCGAAAAGTGTTCAAAGTGTCATGGTGACCTTGAAAAGAAGGTCAAGGTCACCAAAATCGACTGGTGTCTGCGTCCAACCACAACGCTTCATGAGATCGCGTACACAAGAAATGGACGTACGTACAGACGGACGCCGCTGAATACATAGTCCCCCGCAAAAATCCTACTAAACTCACATATATTAGGCGTTGCGGGCTTTCTCCCTGCCATAATACTAGCAGCCGCGATATATAAGTGAAATACTCTTGAAAGCGGCGTTAAACCCCAACTCACCTCACCTCACCTTATAAATGTCATAAAACACGGCAAAACTGAATATGAACCAGATTCGCTGAACTCCTTCCATTCGAGTCTTTGTAGATATTCGAAGCAACATCCTGCTAATATTTTGACCGACAAAACTTTTCAACATTCAAGAGATATATTGGGTGCTAAACGGGAGGAACTAAATCACAAGAGATAGGCAGCAGACCCGAACAATGATGTTTTCCATTGTTATGTTTATTTTTTGTTATTAATAAACTGTTTACTAATTCAGAGTAGTTCTATCATTTTCTTCATATGTTTCACAGTCACAGATGTGGTATATTATAAAAAGGTTACGATATGACAGTTGTCCTTTCGCCGGGAATATCAACCCTCGACTGTCATATCAACCCTCGACTGTCCTATCAGCCCTCGGGCAGTCTCGGGCTGATATGGCAGTCTCGGGTTGATATGACCGGCGAAAGGAAAACTGTCATATAATAATCTTTTATGCTCAAAGTGTATATTAGTATTGATAGTAAATAAATCTACGACCAGTGTGTCAGCTTTCATTTTATTTTAAGCCTTGACAGTTTATCAGACACAATCATCGTACAGGTATGTCATATCCGAATCTTTGTAAGTTATATTTTTATTGGAAACATCTGTCAATGTATTTCTGCATGACACTTGACAAGTATATTGCCATAAAATGATCAATAACTGCCATTCACTAACATCTACACAAAGAACAGATTGTACATATCGATATCGTCGTGATCAATAATAAATCCTGTTTGCTGATAGTGATAAATCCATGTTCTGCTTAATATCAGGAATCACTATGACCTTTATATATTAATGCTTGAAGCAGTGCAGTTGGTACTTGGATACACTTGCCAATTGACTGTTGAGAAATTATGTATATCTGTAGATACCTAATGAGTAACTTTATGCAGAGGAAGAACCTGGTAATATACGCAACTGTACTGTTATAACAAAACAAATTCAAATTGTAATTTATCATACTCATTGTTTCTCAATTAAAGCATCATGTCAACTAGTTTCTGTAAGGTGCTGCACCAGTTTAATGAAATGTCCACGTTTCAAATTAGAACATATTGACATTAGATTGTGGTTCTCTTCCATGACGTGACCTGACGAACAATAATTAAATATGAATATAGAAATATGTATATGAAGTGTGGTATAGAGAATAATTGAAACGGGTTGAATCTATTGTAATGACATGTTATATATATATATATTAAAATCAAGCGTTGAACTGACGCTCTGAAATGGTTTTTAATAAAAACATGTTCATGAACATTCTTCAGTTTACTTGTCAACACCTGGAATGGGAGTGTATATATATTTAAAATAAGGTGTTTGTTCAAGTGTACAGTCGGTATATATTCAAATGGTAGTTGAAAGAATAACTAACACCGATTTCCTCCTACATGTTTCAACTTTATCCTCAGGGAGGTTTACATTACAGTGATTATGCATAACCAACTACCATTTTAATATATTAATGATATATATATATATATCATTCTGTTTCTGATATCTACTGCAAATGCGATACTGTATAGTACAACCATGCACTATATGTTGCAACTTAAATACAGTATATGTAAGTACACTATATGAAAGCGATAAATTAGATGCATAAATGTTACCCTTGTGTGTGTGTTACCTAATATTCTGAGCTTAGACGCCGGAAAGAAAACACATTATATAATGATTAATGTTCCAGAACGCTTACAAAATAGTGAAGCCATGAATTCGATAATCTGTAAGGAATGCATTCTGATAAATCCCTACTATTCCCTTGATTCATCTGCCCTACTGACTGTTAACTAATCATACACCACGTGGTGTGGTTATTAGGTCAATGTCAGCGGTATTTATTTTTAGTTAAACGCGCTAACAGCTAAGATACCCAGCACCTTAAGAGTGGTTATCAATGAAAGTATTTGGAGTCCTCTGAGTTTACAAGTGCCCAGCAGGTCACGATCTCTTCTCCTGATATACTAAATTAAAAGGGATTTTGAAGTTGAACAACTTGTGCCAAAACCGTTCCCGAATTACTCAAATATGTAAAATATATCAAACTTAATGTTATGGAAGTTGAGGCTATTGTTCAAATTATTAAAATATATTCTCTATATACGTCTATAAAGTGTCCACATTGAGACTTCAGAATGCAGTGTTGTTTGTTTTGATTAACCTAATTGACAAATAAATCACGCACAGTGAGAATGTACAACGATGCAGTACTAATGTAGCTTCAAGAGGTCATCACTGGCAATAGTACAGTCTGTGGTGTATTGGAGCAATCTAAATGTCAAGACCTCACAGTGGAAGCAAGAATGAAGTTTAATTAATTCGTGTTGCTGTGAAACACAAGTGATTTAAAAATGAAAAAGTTGATTTGACTTTGATGAATTTTCTGCTAACCTGGTAAAATATGTCACTACAAGCACATCATATATTTCATGCCCAATATGAGACTATTTCCTGATCACACCACATTTTATAGCTTAAATGTCTATTAATTAATTACTTGAAGCACTTATTTGAGAAATTTAGATTTACAAACACGTTTCAGTATTGTATAGGATTAATCAATTGAATAACAGCAATTAATGAATTTAACTAAATAGGATAAACCAGTTGTAAATAATTATGTAACTAGGAAAAACTTTGTTTTTAATGTTTTTTTCTTTTTCTTTTTCTTTTTCCACATTAAAGTCATCAACGATCTTATAAAAAAAATTAACATGATGTACAATGTCAATCGATGTCACGTAAATTTGATCTAAAAGAAAACACGAAACTCACGAAAACTCTTTCAGGTTGATTAATTCCTATTGTCAAGATGCCAGCTTTTGGAGGCACCTTTGTAGCTAATTACACAGGAGCATGCTAGGACTTTATAAATGTGAACCGCTTGTAGAACACGAACAACATGTCATCATGGGCACATTAAATACTGCTTCAGTCGGAATAAACTGCATGTTGTATTTTAAATTAAAGGAAGGTGGTGTCCAATCAACACAGTTAATTCGACTTATTGTTAAGCCCTGTTTATACGACGAGCGTTTGCATTTGAGAAAATCATTACACATATGCAAATATGCTCATGTGAGCAAAACTCGCTGTATGGACGCATTTGCACATATGTATATTTTACTACTGTAAGCAAATGTGTCACTACCGAATCAATTTTACACCTAGTCAAGGGCAGGTGCAAATGTTAACAACCGTGAGTTGTAACCGTGAGAGTATTTTCATTATTACATAAAAGTTCGTCGAATACAAACAAAATTACTTCACACAGGTTGAGAACATATATTATTGGGGTTTTTTCAAATTGTCTATATAGGATAATATCTTTTACACGCGATGACCTTCGAAATCCAACTGACTGTTCGATGTTCATTATAATTTGGGCTATATATATATGGGCTACACATAACGGAGCCTATCTCTTGACAAAATAACGTTTTACAACAGATAGTCGTTACCCGTAACCGGCGTAATGATCCATTGATGTTCAGTCAGGGTCTCGGAATACAATCAAACTATATTTGAAATAATAAACAAGTGATTTTAGTTCAAATAACACACCAAATATAAGCTTCTCCGAATTCATCCATCACACTATACAATGTTTTAGTCAAAACAAATTTGTCCAAGGCTTGTGTTTAGTATTCAGCGATAAGTGTGCTTTGTAGAGAGAACCCATTTCTATACAGATCATCTGTATCCAGTGACTCTTTATGATGTTCCGTCTAGCCTGTTCGTGTGGCTCTTGCTATTGTCTTGTATAATAATTGTATACATAAACGGCTGTGTCTCGTTTTATCCAATTGATTGAACGTGGTATAAGTATCTCTTTAGGAATCGGTGAACAAAGTAGAAATTGAATATCCACAAAATATGTTTCTTTGTTACGACTTTTAAATGGTAAATCAAACAATTTTAATAAATAATTGTCACAAAGTTTCAATGTTTGGAATTATCATTGTTAAATATTCATAAACATATATTTAAATACATAATTTGATGAATATGTTTTCATTAATAATTAGAATAGGTTGTCATATGAAAATAATAAACATGTTATAATTGAGTTGTATTACCAATTATTTATTGATTCAGGTTAGCTATTATCGATCTTTATATGGCAAACGTGACAAGGAACAGTCTCCTTCCAATGTCTTTTAAAATCAAACTGGGCTGGTTTCTGTTGTTGTTACGTCTTTCAATACACTGCAGTGACTACACAAAGATACGGAACTGCTTTAGCGGAAATTATACTTTGTACAATTACTGGAAAATTGAGACCTTGTTAAAGAGGCAATATGACTGATTACCGAGATTGCCGTCATAAACATGATGAATTGGTGCCATTTCAGTTTGCAACAAATGCAGATAACCTCTTGGCACGCTATACTTTGTGTCAATCAGATTAATAATAATAACTCTTTATTGTCCTCAATACATTGTACATCGGAAATTCATTTTGTACTTTCCGCACCCGGCAGCCACTGTGTAGCGCCAGTTCAAGCGTTGTTCTGTCCTTATAATGCTGAGCGTCAAGAAAGGAAGCAACAACTCCCATATTTTAACGTATTTTGGTATGACGCGACCGGGAATCGAACCCCGGTCTTCCGGGAGATGACTCTACCAACTGAGCTACATCCCCTAGAATTGTTCATCATTCTAGGATTCATGCTACTCAAAATTAAAACTGGTTATCAAAGGTATTAATGATCGTTGATAAACAGGTGTTGACTCGATTATGTTTAAATGAGGTTGTTTTCTTCATAATGTTCCTCTTATTCTTCACAATTTCAAAATCGAATGATGTACAGATTAAAACATAGTTGTGTTAACACTAGTTCAATCTTGCCCTGTATTGCTTCCAATAATGTACAATCCAATGGATTTCAACTAATGTACAACATCCTATAGTATACATTGTTTGAGGGTTGCCTCTTTTTCATGGTAGAAACATAAAAATTAAAAACTAAAAGTCATAAAGCACTGACAAGATAAATGAAAATAAATATGTATCGATGTTGAGAAGCAAACTCCATAGTTCCATCAGGAAAGTTGATTTTAATGGATACCTGAACTGTTCCAATTTTTATCTTTATTTATAATCAATGCTTTCTGGCGAGTGGGAAAGGGATATTTTCTACATTATGATAATCATGTGTTTATCTTAAACGACTTGAAACACAGGACAAAAAGTGGTGGAATCTATTTACCGGATCCTTCCGGATTCTCCTAAATATTGAGGTGAGGTGAGGTGAGTTGGGGTTTAACGCCGCTTTCAAGAGTGTTTCACTTATATCGCTGCTGCTAGTATTATGGCAGGGAGAACCCCCACAACGCCATGTGGCTATGCATTGCGGTGAAAGCTGTGACCATTGACTGGAACTAGCTGAAATTCAGTGTAGCATTGCACCAAAACCTTACTGCGTGTAGAACAGTTCTCTACTGCAGACAAAGTTGCCGTGCCCCTGGGGGGATTCGAACCCCGGACCCCTTGATCTGAAGCCGAACGCGCTAACCACTGCGCTATCCCGCCCCCTCCTATATTGAGAAAATATAAGAATCTTTAAGGATCCGGCAAGCGGATTCCACCGCTTTTTGTCCTGTGATATATGTGTACCATATGCAACATAATTAGAAAGTGATCACTTGTATGGTTTGGAATATAACGTGTACACAGGCAAGTCTCACTATCACTATATACATATATATGGTAGCATGTATTTTACATAAGTCCAATTCTAATTGTCTGCACCAAGGGGCAAAGGAAACTATACTACAAAAATGCAGGATATATTACTATCCCGTGAAGAAAACGACTGAAACATACGAAGCTCCGAAACTTTGGGTCTCGCCTTTCTCTGTTCCGCCTTCTCCTCAGCATAAATAAAATGGAAATTTTTTTGGACAATTTTTTTTTCATTATTCAAGTTATTCTAACAAGTTGCATCATCACTGGGGTCACTTTTCACAAGTTTGTTCTTAAAACCTATTTCTGATTTCAAAATTGGACCAAAGGATTAACATACCTCATGACCTTGGCCTTTGACCTTCAAGGTCACACCATCAATGATTACTTTTCATTTTGTATAACAATCATGCAATGACTCAAAGTGTTCATTGTTAACATAAAGCATTCACAATAGCATGCTTAAGTTGTGACCTTGCTGTGACCTTGACCTTTGACAGATTTTAGCGAAAACGTTTTCAAATCTTGGACTCTCTCCATAGCTGATATATATCAAATAAGAGCCTGACAGCACAAAAATGTTTAAAGTTATCATGTTAACAAGGATTATTGTAGTGATTTAAGAATTCATGACCTTGACCTTTGACCTTGAATGTGATCATGTCAAAATCATTCACCAGATTTATAAGAAAGAAGCTATGTATATGAGGTGTTAATACCTTCTTGGAAAAAAGTTATTTAGAGATTTCAGAACTGGTCACCATGACCATATCTCGTGACCATGACCATTGATCTTCAAGGTCACACAGTCAATGATCACTTTTCATTGTGTATAACAATCATGTAATGATTCAAAGTGTTAATAGTTAAAATAAGGCATGTTAGCAACTGCATGCTTAAGTTGTGACCTCGCTGTGACCTTGACCTTGGACAGATTTTAGCGAAAACCTTTTCAAATCTAAGTCTTTCTAAATAGTTGATATATACCAAGTTAGGGCCTGATAGCACAGACGTTGTTGAAGTTATCGTGTTTACAAGCTTTTTTGTAGTGATTTCAGAACTCATGACCTTGACCTTTGACCTTGAATGTGAGCATGTCAAAATAATTCCCCAGGTGTACAAGAAAGAAGCTATATATATGAGGTGTTGATACCTTCATGGAAAAAAGTTATTTAGTGTTTTCAGAACTGGTGACCTTGACCCTATCTCGTGACCTTGACCTTTAAAATCCAAGGTCCCACAATCAGTGATCACTGTTCATTGTGTATCAAAATCATGTAATGATTCAAAGTGTTAATAGTTGAAATAAGACATTTTCGCAAAAAAGCATGCTTAGGTTGTGACCTCGCTATAACCTTGACCGTTGACGGTTGTTAGCGAAAACCTTTTCAAATATTGGCCTTACTCCATTGTTGATATACACCAAATAAGAGCCTGATAGCACAAATATTTTTCAAGTTATCGTGTTTACAAGGATTTTTTTAGCGATTTCAGAACTCGTGACCTTGACCTTGAATGTGAACATGTCAAAGAAATTCCCCAGGGGCATAAGTGAGAAGTTATGTACATGAGTTCTCAAAACCTTCCAGGAAAAAAGTTATAGCAAATACAAAACGCGGCGGCGGCGGCGGCGGCGGCGGCGACGGAAACTGCACAAAAACTGATAGCAGCTCCGACTTAGTCGGAGCTGCTAATAAAGCTCAACCAGTGATCTATTTCTGTCAGACACGAAAGTCTCCCTATTATGCCTGTCTTTACTGTTAGATTCGACAAACATCAAAGAACGAATTCTATGTAATTTACGTCAGTTTACAGTTGATGATTAAGGGACCAGGGAAGTTACTTTAAACACACAATTTAGCTGTCCAGAAGAGCTATCGATGTCTCTGGTCGTAAATCATCTTGTTGGTTGTTTAAATATTTTTAGGGTTTTGAAGCACGAATTATCTTCATTCTATGAAATACTATTGGCAATACTCATGTCAAAGTATACAATTAAATATAGAATAAAACTTCTATATTTAGAGTAAATGAGGTGATGTTTGTACAAGAATTGTATAATATTTTATACATAAAGTGCAAGATGGTATAAAATATAATTAAAGATTACCGGTTCTCGTCCGATATAGGGTTTATTAACAAAACAAATACCATGGCTATAGGTTACATTACATCACGTCATTTGCTTTGTTTCAAATGGCATATGTCAGTCTTGCAGTGAAAGTGCACGTTGATAGGCAAATCAATAGGATATTTTAATCTATAGTAATTATGGATAACGTTTATGACTTCAATTGAAGCGATTTTGTTATAAAAACATTCTGAGGTATATATTACTGATTAACTGAAAGGGAAATGTTAACTCATTTTGTTTGACCTCAGATTTAACAATACACCTTGGTTGCCAAATATTCCATTCCAAGTACCATTTTATTTGTATTTTTGTACTTTGATACTTCAAGACTGTTTTTTTTTTCTCGCTAAATTATTTAATGTTATTAGATTGTTCTGGCATAATTGCTATCATTCTTTTGAAACATCAGTATATAATCGGTCTGATCGATGATTAAGATATGACTAATACCAACCCTCAATGGTTCATTTGTGATAGGATATGTCTACCATCGTTCTAATATAATTCCTGAAGGCATCGAACTGTAGCAAGGAAGGAACAGGAGGAGCTTGAAGAAGAATAACACTGTACCAAATGTACACGTCTTACAATGCGTACATATAAACACACTGTCTAAATATCGCATGTAATATACAAACTTGATATTATTTGGTAAGAAAGAGTAAAGGTTAGTACATATCAAGACACTATTTGAATTGGGAAGATTTCCTATAACGAAAACGCATGTAAAGTCATTGGGGAAAATGCATTCTCCGTTTAAAAATATTTATGAAAATTCAATCTTCCACCATTAATTAAACAAAAAACAATGCCAAAGTCATTGGGTTTATGAATACAATATTACAAGATGTTCCGTGAGTTGTAATTTGTACTCCACTCGTTTGATGAAGAACAAAATTATTTAAATTTCTTACGATACATGACAACTCTCACATTCTGATAGTTGCCACCTCTATTACCAAGACAAACAATTCTGATTCTTATAACTTTATCACTGTCGATAGTTCATTTCGAAAGTTCATACTCTTCATTCACCAGGATAAGTTATGTAAAAGGTTACATTCGTTCAAACACACGGTTGCTTGTCATGAACACCTTATTTAAAAATTTCTTTTTGACAAAATGCTTGCCATTTCATTAAAAAATAACAAAATATGGAAATTCAGTTAATACGAGATGATGTCGACGTACCTTCTTGGATTAGCAATCGTTGACACATCTTTTTTGTAGGACATCATAAAACACGCAAAATATCACTTTCCTTTTCCTATCTCGTTCAGTGTAGGAGATTTCAAAAGGACGAATAGTAACAGGGATGTTTTACAGAAACATGAACAGATAATGTTTAACTAAAACAGTTAAGTTAGCTTCTAGAGGTATTGTGTTACTTTCGAATAGTTTTTGTCACTGGTGGATCAAAATATCTTGCGTTGTCCACCTGACACATTTGACTGATGCTTAACACCCGTTTCTTATATCATTAAGTAGCAACCTTTAGGTTAGAATTACAAACTGTCATTATGTTTAGTTTACCGGTAGTCTTAGCCTCAGTACATACATGTACGTACAATGCATACATAGGTTCTCATTACAGAATGATAATCTCCATTGAAACACTCACTTTATAGCCATTAAGTCTATAGTGATTATAAGTATTAAAATTATATCATGCAAGTCATCGTCTGCATTCAGTATTCAACGAAAATGTGACTTATAAGTACTTTGGCACCCCATTGAGAGTAATATTTTCTTTATGATTTAATATTTCTTTTAAAATCGGCATAATATTTTTCATGTGCATCTACCAAAGGAAAGACGTCACGTTAAAATTTTACATGTCATCAAAAGAAACTAAATACAGGAAACATTTAACCGATATTTAACACCTGTTTCTTATATCCTTAAGGTGCACCCTTTACGTTAGAATAACAAACTGTCATTATGTTTCCTTTACCGCTAGTCTCTATCGAAGTAGATAAGTAATTCTTTACTACATGTTTATCAATACAGACGTACAATGTATACATAGGTTCTCTTTACAGAATGATAAACTGTATTTAAGTAAAACACTCACAATATAATTCACTTACACACTTGCAATCTATTTTGAAATGACGGTGCGCATGATCACATATAATTAGGATAAACTGTATTTATCAAAGACATATTTGATGTCCACACGTGGAAGTATACATCTGACGTTTATGTTTACATATCAGGATATGTTTATATATGCGTTTACATTAATACATTAGGAATGTCATGTTTTGTAAACATGAGCTCCCCTTACAAGCTCCATGTCAGAATTTGACATGAGTTACATAAATACAGATGAAATAAGCTATGTCCTTCATATTTCGTCAAATTGAATATTGAGTTATTCTTCACATTTACTCTCTGATAGAAGTATAACACTGTGAACCGATGGTTCAGTTCAATGTCCCAATATCAATAACTCTAAAGATAAATCTATCAAGTATTTGGCAGTTCATTTAATTTGCGATGTTGACTTTAACTGTCATAGTGGGTAATGTCTGCAGAAGATGAATGTATACTTTGTCACTGGTGTGACTAACTTATGTCACCACTGTGTCTGTTTTATTGATTTGGCAATGGACACCTCGTTTATTTTCAACATCACCAGAACTAATTTTCATGAGAACCCTTTACAAAAGTTGCAAAATCGTATTGTATTATCGGTAAGGTTCGTCTGACTGGGCTATCAAATTACAAGTTACAAATTCAGGTGATTTTTAAATGGTTATTCGAAATATAAAATTCATCATTCTGTCAAAATTGGAAAATGATACGCACTGATCAATTCAATGAATGCCTTGTTCTGTTCAAATGATAGTGATCATAGTTTTCTCTCCAATTTCGAGTCTTCCAAATTCCTTTAAGGAGATTTGAATCAATATTGCCTTCTTTATCAACTAAAGTTGTATTCAATAATAATTACACATGCCATAATATGCCATCAAAGTTACATAGTAATTTGCTTATGGCATTATTATTACTAATGTCGATAGATTTTTAAATAGTTCAGTGACCCCATTTTTTTTACATTTATAAGAGACAGAAAACAGTTGCTATTCTTGAAAAAATCCCACAAATGTAAACGTTAATTCATTCATCATTTCAACTCACTTAAGCAAGGCCTCTTTGATGAAAAGGTAAATTGGTGAGCATCAGTTTCATTGATGTAGATAATTGCAAGATGGAAGATGGATTGTGCAAAATACGCCTGTGCAAGATTACAGGGTAAGTTTTAAAAGGAACCTTAAATGTGGTTCTTGCATTTTTCACGAAGAGTATAATCTTTAATTTCGCCCACAGAGCTTCAGTACCTGCTTTTTAGTGATAGAGACGATATTTATTATTTTGATTTTATTGCAGTGAAGAGGGCGGTGATAATGGAAAAGATAACCGGACTCAAAACATTTCTGCATATAAACTAGTTCCAATACCTATGTGGTTTTCGGGAACTTTCAGTTATTATCATATATAAGGTAAAACTCTCACAACACTGCTTCAACCATTCTGTTACCCATTATCTGAAATTGAGTTGATGGAATAGAGATATGAAATTATTTTATTCAATAGGAAAAAAATACCTTATGATTTCGATATAATCCTATTTTTCTAAAGTTTAATTGAACACGTTTAGGAGCTTATTTTTGCATTTAGCGTAAGGGCAAACGATAGATGGAATTGTCGATTTATAACTTTTGGTCGTAACAGTTCGTGTGACTATGAATGATATATCAGAATGTAGTTTTGGTAAACCTACTTTTCAACACCCTCCAATCTTCAGTACAGATTACTTATTGTATGCAATGTTTAAGTCAAACTCAGTATAAATATATAGGATATTTAAATTAAACCTAAATTAAATAACTGTTTATTTCAAAGAATGTATTGTATTGTACATCACAAGTATATATCGACGTAGTAACAGTCATTTATATAATTTGGTTACATAATTAGTGTTCATGTTTTTATGTTCAAGGGTTGCACCTTAGTATGTAACGAGATACCTTATCAAATTTGCAAATTGATATTGATGCTAGTTTCAGAAGCCCTCTCTAAACCCTTTGATCGAGTCCGATGTTATCAATTTGTCATAACCAACCTGTTGTGACCTCAATTCATCTTGCTATATCAGTGTTATTAAAAAGAAAGCCCATGCCCACGCATACCCAGAATAAAATTTACAATATCAGAGCGGATACGTATCCATAAAAATCAACATTGTTCGTACCAATATTATCCGAAAACGAAGTAAATTTGTTCAGTTCAAAGACATGGATTCGTGCGATCCTTAGTTAATGTGAGCAGCATATTTGGATTATCTATCCTATATGACAATCTGAGTTTTGTCCTTAGATCAGGAAGATCTATAGAGTTATTTATGCTTTGACATTATAGCTCATTATAGGTCATGCTCTCATCTTGACCTGAACTTGAACTTGCTTGACATAGATACTGGCTGGAAGCCCAGCAGAGAAACACCAGTGAAGTGAAATGCAAACAGATAACCGAGGATCGACGTGGCTTTACAACAAAGTGGAATCGATTGCCGATATCATCTTTACAAATTAACATGTTGTGTTAGGAAGTGGCCATCGGTCAAGGGGACACTAAGTAGCCAAGATACTATGCATTATGAAGACCGTAAGTCGACGTCAGACAATGCTGTTATCTTGATATCAACCTTACAATTCCAGAGGCAATGAATTGGGACCTTGTGAGAGATTATGTCTTGGTAGCAGCGGTTAGCTGAGAAACTAAAATAAAGGATTATTAGTGTATATTCCATTGTTAGGTTTTCATTAGTTGAAATCGCTAAAGAAACTACAATGGTGTTTACAAATGTAATGTTACGAATTTGATTTGTAAAATACTAGTTTTCTCTATTACAGTCAGCTCACTGGTTACGCATTGCAGGTTAGACCTATGAAGAGATTTCACATGTTCAGTATGTCTTCTACTGTCAGGGAAACTTGAGGGTATTGACATTGTTAGTTACAATTTTAGAGATATGTGATATTGTCAGTCATTGTCAGAGATCAGAGATCGAGCATCTGTAAACAATTCAGTATTTGAAATGATTGAAACAAGACGATCGATTGCCTTCGTGCCTTTTATAGACTTGTCAGCACCTCTTTGATTGAAATCGATTGTTCAATGTAAAATCGTTAATGTTTTAAGTGTTGTTCAGTTGATGGCTCAAAACCAATTACAAAGGGAGAAGCTTACACAAGAGATATTCATTCACTTGAGTAAATGAGTGAGTGAGTGAGTGAGTGAGCGGGTTATTGTTTACCGCCGCTTCGGCAGTACTGCAGCCATTAGCGGCGAGATATTTAATTTATTTGCCTAATTTAAAAAGAAAATTGCAAAAGAAAAACAGAACAGGACACGAAGGCCGTAAAAACATCACCATATTATCGCAAGTTCAATAACAGCTGATAATGAAAAGTTAAAATTTACAATTTGTCAATAAGGTGTATAGACTTTAAAAAGTCTAAAATACGATGCTCACCGAAATGAGTAAAAACTTGACTGATTGAAATAGTAGGATAAAACGTTTCCTGATATGTGCAGTGTCCCAACACTCTCATATAATGTGTTTGATTGTGAGGGGACACTGACAGGGTATACATACCGGGGGATCTTCCCCCTTTAAAAGACTTGAGTGTGTAAGATAAAAGTGTCCAATACGATCATCCAACTTGTTAAGGCTATAGGACGGTAGTTGGAATGATCCTTCCCAGGTTTTGGGATAGGCACAATAATAGCATTGTGCCAACAAGATGGAAATTCATCCGTTTCCCATATATGATTAAATACCTGAAGTAGAACCTCAGGGCAAGGTTCCGGTAAATGTTTTAGAAGCTAATAATGGATTTCTTCAGGGCCGGTTGCTGTATCATGAGCTTTAGAAAGTGCAGTTTTAAGCTCTGACAAGGAGAAGTGTTCATTATAATCTTCTCCATTGTCGGATTTGAAATTAAGTAGTCGTGTTTTCTGTAGCTGTTGGTACTTTGGGAAAGCAGGAACATAATTTGCAGAACATTGGCAATGTCCGATTTTGATGTGAGAAGGTCATCATTGACCTTAAGATTTGGAACTTTGATTCTACTAATCATATTCCAGACTTTGCTTAGGTGTGCTGGAACTTATCTTAAGAGCCTCTCCAAGATTCGCGTTTTTGTTGGTTGGCTGTGCGTCGAGCTTAAGCTCGAGCTCTTGCGACAATTATCTAAATTGATTCTTGAAGGTCGTTACTGAGCTTGCACTCAGCTTTTTTCCGGGCCTTAATTGCAGAATCGCCGGTTTCATTAAGCCATGGCTTGTGAATGCGTGGATTTGCCGAGGTTTAAGGGACAGTTTCATTAGTCAGTAGTCAGTAGTCAGTCAGTCAGTAGTTTCAGTAGTCAATGAGACCTTTAGAAAAGGCTTCAACAGGATCAAATGCATTAACTATTTCATCATATATAATACGATCACGGCACAGGGCAGAAAATGTACACCAATCAGCCTTTGAAAATTTCCAGCGAAGAGTGTGCTCCTCGGGAATAGGTGATGAGGGTTCTAATACAATGGCTAGCGGTCACTTCCACAAGTATCCTCATGGGTTGACCATGAACACTCTTGTAAAAGGGATGCATCATTTACTGATAAATCTATAGCTGTATATGATCCTGTAGCAGGATCTAGATATGTGTTTCAGCCATCATTGAATAGACATAAACATTTTTGGGTGAAGTCTTTTTCCTCTAGTATCAATGGTATTGCTACCCCAGAGGGGATTGTGACTGTTGAAATCACCCATGATGAAAAAGAGGTTTAGGTAATTGAGTAACAAGTTGATCAAGATCTTTTTAGTAAGATCTTGAGATGGTGGGATGTATCAAGAGCAGAGAGTTAAAGTTTTAAATAATGATAAGCTGACAGGGACAGCTTGTAAAAGCGTTGTTAATGGAATTTTCCTTGGATAATTCCATCATGCACTAACATTGATGCACCCCCTTTAGCCCTTTCTCAGAAGGGGAGAAAGAATTGTAAATGGTGAATGGTCACAATGCAACTTTATCAGATTCTTGAAGGCGAATAGCTTGGGGATTGTGCTTTTTGGCTAGCAAGCCCAATTCATTAAAATTGACCCTAAAGCCTCGACAATTCCCTGGATACTCAGGGTCAAAAGATCCATACCCATTGTAGACCTCGACCACACTCCTTTGGCATTAAGCTTACTAAATAAATATGTTACTATGTTATCATAGAACAGATAAACGCTGATGAGGGAAATTATCATTATTTTCAATAATGTATTCCTTTCAGAATTTTTTCATTTTGATTAAACTGTCATTAAACATATTGCCAAATATTGTAACTCAACCAGGATGTGGCATTTCCGGCCAATAAAGCCAAATCCTAGTAACTGAACAAAGTGTAAATATTGTATTAACGTGTAATTCATGCCACGGTCTTAGAATTCTCTTCTTTTATTTTTTTGCAAAGTGTTACTGATCATGCTTCATTGGTCATGGTTGTTAAAAGATCAGATCAACATTTTGTTAGAATATGTACTCAATGTGTGATCATTGTGAACATTGTTGTAGTCATATGCCCACTTTATATAGTTTTAAACTCGTTTCCAAGCTTCACTAACAAGGATTATTGTGTATAGTATTGACATTTCAATTCTGTGTCTATTTACGCCTCATATTATATGTACTTGTCTAGGCTATTTAATAGAAATCATCTGCCTCTAGCAGCTTAATACTCTCTAATCAACTTATTCTCACAATTCTTCCCCTTGTCATCTGATAAGTAATAGCTACATTAGCGGCAGCAACAATGTTATATGTCTTCTACAGCCATTCTAGCAAGAGCGTCAGCACAACACAAATAACGTTAAGTTTTTTAAAATCTGAATGTGTACTTTAATAAACTGAATAGACGTTGTTGGTTTTGTGTCTATTTCCTAGAAATAAACTGATACCACACAATTGCATGGGTATGTTTTGTGGACAAGTTAAGTGCCACAAATTGGAGTTTTTTTCATGACAAATAGTCCTAAGCCTTACTCTACTATGGTTACGTGTTTGGATCTTGACATTAGACAGTGACAAGTTTGGTTGCATGTAATTTTATAATTACTATATGTTATCAATGTATAATCAATGATTAGAGAAATTCAAATACAATATAATATGTTATGTTAAGTTAATGCTATAAGACTGATTTGAAATTTGTTTAAACTGTAAGTACAGAATACGTGAAAGTGACAAAATACATGATATGTTATATAATAGTATGCACGTTTTGTTTACAGTAAACTTAAAAATATGTAACAAATGGAAATAATTTTTTGCTGATATAAATCATTTAAATTGTTATATTTTATTTCATCAATATGCTTCTCATTATATCTGTCTTAATTATATCAATATTTTGCACCAAGAATTGTTGAAGGTAAAAATAAGCTTATATACATTTGCATACAATGTATATGAAATATTTTGAACAAGTGTACATGTCTAAGCCCTTGCCAAGATTCAGGTCAGGAACAATTTAAATAGACGTACAGATTAGCACCGAACTACTGCACATGTATGACCATGATAATTTTCCTAACAGTATCATACCATCTGTCTCTAGTCTTTATTCCAGGGGAATAATATGTGTGCGATTTTAGTATGCCCCTTCGTGAGTTCAGTGCAGTATAAGTATCATCATTGTTATCATTATTTGTTTTTCATAATTTTTAATCAGAGGCTGTTTACTGTGATCGGGGTTCAAATACCGCCAGGGCACGGTGACGTTGTCTGCTGAAATAAACTGTTCTACATGCAGTAAGGTTTGGATGCAAAGCGCATTTCAGCGCAGTACCAGCCATGGTTCTTTAGTTCTAGCCGATGCTCAGAGGTTTGGCCACAATGCATAGTCATAATTGTATTTCTGGTTTTCCTTCTTAAATAAAACTAGCAGCTGTAATATATGTGAAATACCATTGAGTTTACATAAAACCCTAACCTCACCTTTCAATCTTCAATATCTCAACAGTATCTCCCAAACATGTGGCCTTGTGCATTTCACAAGAGCTTGATATATAGCATTTCTTAACTTACCAACATTTAGTATTGTCATTGAAGTGTCGCCCTGATGGTTAATATAAGGGATTGGATGAAGAATTGAATAATTTTTTGGAAATTGATTTATGATTCAAATGAAATTGACATGTTTTCCATGTCACATACTTGGGTCATAACCGTTGACCTTGTGACATTGACCTTGGTGTAGGGTGCTTTTACTGGAAAAAAACATACCCATTGCCATACTTGCTGATTGTTAGGTTATATGTCTTTAACGTATGTCATGTTTATTCATTCAGACGACGTCATACTTATCAAGCTGATCAAGGGCCATCTCCTGTTAAAGTTAAATCTAGTTGATAAGATGTTTCGTAAATAAACCTTACAGGTAAAGTGTTTATTTAGAGGATAGTTTGTTCACAAATTGGACAGACTCCGGGGTTATTGGGCCGCTAGAGCACTAGTGTTTAAAATGTAAGTGCTTATTCATCCCAATAACTGTGAAAGGATGGCCAACAACTTTACTTGAAAAACAAGAATAATGAAGCAACATTAAGAAAACGTAACTGTTAACCAGGTTATACGTCACACCAACTCTCAACTATAATAACAATCCGTGACAAACAAAGTTTTGAAGCACGGTGTTATTAAACTAAAAGTATTTCTTCTAAAATTTGTTAATGAACATATTTTAGCAAAACTGAATTCAAACATGAAAGTGACTAAAGGTAAGTTCGAATCTGTGTACGCCCCTTACATAGAATGTTTGGTTTCACACTTTTTTTAAAAAAGACGATAAAGTAAATTTGCACTGTACTACTAAAACGTAATGCTTGCCCTACAAAGTTTATACTTTTGGGTAACTTAAAGGGGCAGTAGCACGTTTTTTCGCTCAAATAAGTCGATGAAATGTATTTGAAAAATAATGCTACCAATAATAAAACACCCTTCTCTCTTCGGAAAATCAAGTTAAAAATGAGTGTAAATGGTTCCGTAAAGCCATGAGAATCGTTTTTTATATTCGAAATAATAAATTGTGTGTTCACAATAAAAAAAAGGCCGCCATGCAATGTTTGCGTTATACGCAACACCGTTATTACTACTGCGGACTATTGGTTTGTGTAATAGGTTGTTTTACCATTTGAAGTAAATATAAATGACATAAACTATCATTTTAAATGAGAAATTTGAACAAATAAAATTTGCAAAAAAAAGTGCTACAGCGCCTTTAAGGAGAGATGGGACGATGAAACAAAATATTTTAGAATTCGTTTATTTTTTTCAAAATAGAAGGTTTATTGTGTCTTTTATCCAAAAATGTAAGAACATTTGGGGGTCACCGAACGATTTAAAGAGTTATCGGCATTAATAATAATACTCCCGTCGGCAAATTACGCCATTTTTTACTGATTTGATGTAGTTAAATGAAGCGCTGACTTTCAACGAATAAGCTCAGAATTCTTTCAAATACATTTCAGTTATATCCGGGGATGTATAGCAAGTCTATATTTTGAAAAATAATGACACTGGAAAGAGAGACAAAATTAAATTAAGCACTTTTTAATTATAAACGGCATTTTTCTCATCGTTTTTCGCATATTCAACAGTATTTCTCACTGACACACATATTTTAGATATTGCTAAAAATGCAATATAATGTGCACATTTGAATAAACACACGAATTCAGAAATAAAAATAGGGGGTCACCGGAGGTTGTTCATCACTTTAACGTCATTTTTCAAATTACCTTCATAAACGTAAAATTTTAATGCACGGCAATTTTGATGGTTTCAAGTGTAATTTTGACGGCCTACCGTGTAATAATTATTGAACGTACTATCAATCTAGGAGTTCATCATGGAAGAATAACTATCAGTTGATTATACCAGGCGATTAAAAGTCGTCAGTAACTACAGTTACGTATGTAATTCGAATAACACACATAGTAACATATTTACCGCGAATATAGGTGACGATAACGTTATGCGGCATGTCGTAAAATGACCGTTAAAAAGGCGTTACGGAAAATTTAAGCACTTTCCGTTAGTGTATGGATAAGCGTGTGCCCCAAACAACGTAATCCATATATTTGTAGACTTATTCACTACAATCATTTGTTGTCGCAAAATGTTACCATAAGTGAGTTCGATTTCTGGGTCCCATCTCTCCTTAAGTAATCTTTGTATAGGTAATTGTTTTGGAGATTACAACAACAACTTTTCACACTCGTTGTAGACATATGCATATTTCATTAATCTTGTATATGATATCCTCAGCCATATATTTCATATTGGTTTATATTTTTATAGAAAAACCTACACAAGAGATGTGACCTATTGGCATATGACTGATCATGGTCAAACATGTCTCTGTAGACACGAAAATAGGTCTTCAAGAATATATGTGTCCTCAATGCTACGGGGAAAATGATATTAAAGAACCAATGTGACCTTTGCAAATACTTTGTTTTGTCATATAAGTATGACCAAGATTGACAAAGCCAAAATAAATCCAATATAACTTACGTTACATTCGCCAGGACACTTCGTAATTAGGTAATAAACTACAGTCTAGTCTTTCATGCCAGTGGTTGCTTCAACTACGATGGTAATGTAGTTTACAGACTAAGAAAAGAAGCTAGAAATGAGTCCTTGAATAATGGTCAAGAGATTATATGACATTATCTCTGGACACCATACCTTTAATGACAACCATGGTAATAGTAGGAGTTCCTCTGGACGTTCTCAAGGAGGCTAGAATTTAAGTCATCAGACCTACATTTTACCTTACTTGATTCACAGGCGTCTACCTGGTAATGAGACGAAATCAATCATGCAACATTTAACTGTAACATTACAGCCGCACACCAATAACAAGATGATTGAATTCTGTCTGGCAGTCAGTGAACTTGTCTATTATTCTACAATGACTGTAAATTATTGAAATTTGACACATACATTTAGAATGAAGAACACAACAGTCGAGTATATTTGATGAACTCTTCCTTAGAAGTGATTTTATCAGTTGAATGTCTGGTTTCCTGTTCACATTTCGGCTAAGTTGCCAAGCTCTAATATGGACACAGGGGAAAGAAATAATTCAGTATTCCAAAGTAATCAGTTTAATTTGAGAAATCAATGATAGAATTTAGTAAGGCTTCCATATTGAGACTTCAGAATGCAGTCTGGTGTTTTTATGATGATCCTAATTGACAACTAATTTACTCATAGTGAGAATATAACTAGCCTCAAAGATGCAGTCCTAATGTTATTTCAAACTAGTTCCAGTCTTGCGTCGAGAGCAGTAATCAATGGCAATAGTACGGTTTTCTATGGATGTACTGGATCAGTCTAAATGTCAAGACGCAACAGCTTAAGTAGAAATAAGAATGAAGCTTTCATGATCCGTGTTTGCTGTGGTGGATGATGGTTAAATATGAATAAGTTGATTTGGTTATGATGAATGTTCTGTTGACCTGCCAAAATCTGTCTTCGCAAGCATGTAATATGTTACACTTAATATGAAACTATTTCCTGATCGCACCACCTAACCGAAGAATGTAAATGGCTTCAAATTACATAACATCGGTTCAGTAATGTAAAAGATTAATCTAATAATGATGTAACAATTTGAATAACAGTAATTATGGAAGTACCAAACTAAAGGTTTATATCAAACGAAATGAATCACTTTGCATGTCATTTGTTTCTTTTTCAACATTAAAATCATCAACGATGATGAAATGTAAATCGATGTCACTTACCCGCAACTTTGGTCTAAATTGAGATTCTTTTTCAGATTGATTAATTCCTATTGCCAAGATGTCAGTTCTTGCAGCACCTTTGGAACTAATTACACAGGAGGACTTGATAAACGTGAAACGCTTGTAGAACACGAGCAACATGTAATTATGGGCACATTAGATACAGTCACAGTCAGAATAAATTGCATGTTGAAACGTAAAAAACTATTATTTTGAAACTGACAGAATGTAGTGTCTAATCAATATATTTAAGTGGACTTCTTGTTTGTTTCCTGGCTGTAACTATACGGGGTGTTAAGGTGTATTCAAAACCATTATATTGCAAATATAAGAGTATATTTGAAAGCTTCAAATATTCCATCATAGAATTCCCTTCGCATCTTAACAATGACACTGAGTGTTAAAATTCAAAGTTTAATAGATGAAGGATATGCATAATGCATGATAGTGACTATAAAGAAGCAAATGCAACTTTCGCAAAGGCGAATAGTTTTGTCTTACTATGACGACAATTACTAACCTAGAAAATACGAAAGTAACAATCTACAAAGTGACCGACTTCGGTTTAGAATCACTAATACGATTACAGACTATTTTCTGTCTGGCTCAGAGTGGCAAAACCGGTAGTAATAGTGCTGCAGTGTGGCGACAATGTGACTGACCAAAGACATGTCCTGTAGATGATGTTCACAGAGGTGAAGTTTGGCCTTTAGTATTATTTTCTACAATCTGTCGTGGTCATCGATGTCAAATAGAGCAAGATCATAAGTCAATACTTTTCGTCATGAATGGTTACATGCAAGATCTTATAACTGTGTCTTATACATGTTTCTGTGATCTGATTTCACCTTGACTTTGAAAGGTACATTCCCTAAGGTTTGGAAAATCAAGATTCTATTTTGGAAATTTGCAACGGTGAACAGAGCAGAAGCTAAATATCCATACAATCGTGTACATTATTACCATGATAGCTTCTAAATAAGTCAAACAGGTTTTTAAAAAAATACTATTGACGTACTTTCGACACTTTTTTATATACTCCAAGCTTCATTGTTGAATATGTTTCTAATAAATAACCACAAAGGGTTGTCATGTAAGTAAACAAGCATTATGCATGTATGTCTGACAATAATGTTATAATTGTTTATATATACAGTCAAATTTCTTTTTACCATTACAAAGACATCAATGTACTTAATGCATATGCATGAAGATATCATCAAATGCAACCGATTTGGTCATAAAAATGGGTTTGGTGATAATATTTCTTAGAAAAATGTAGTATGCGCAAATGCTCAAATATGATATTTGTTATGGCTCGGGTTATGAGTAATGAATATAATTAACTTAAGTTGGTTTGCCTCTTTTGCATTGATTAGACAAAAACTAGTTTGAAAAGACAACGAACATGATTATATATAATTACGTTTCAATGTATGAGTAAGTAAAACAGTATTTATACATATTTAGCTTACTCGTCAAAGACGAAGTTGACTTCTGTTGAAAGTACAAATCTGACGTTTTCGTATACTTATCAGAATGTGTTTACATATATGTTTACATTAATACAATTAGGACTTCATGTTCTGTATACTCGACCTCCCCTGACACCATGTCAGTATTTGACATGTGATAAACAAAAACAGCTGAAATCAATCTGACGTCCTCCTTATTTCATCAAATTGAATATTGAGTTATTATAACATTTACTCTCTGATATGTTTAGTGAAATGCTTAACCAACGTTGATGTCTCCGAAGCAGCATCTGTTAAACATTTCATAATATAGATTTTGACGGAAATGACATATGCACAATATCATTGGTGTTAGTCAGTTGATAAGTATGTACTAACTTGTTTCACTCATGTATCTGTTTAATAAACATCCGGCCCGTTTATTAATTATAAAAAATCAAAATCAAAAGAACCCTTCTTTTAAAAGTTCTAACATTGTGTCCTGTTGTCTGTAAACAAAATCTGGCTCCATTCTTCAATTTAGAGTCACTCAATCGTGATGATTTTGAGCAGATAATGTGCAATGGATAATGGATAATGTCATCTTTTGAAATTCTTAATAAAGATTTTGAATAGAGAACATAATACATGCTGATCAACCCAATTCATATTAACTGAATAGTCTGACGCTAGTTTTCACATATTAAAGAAAACGTCAATTGACTACACCTTTTTATTTAACCGAGCCGTCTCTATGACAAGTCCTCCACAAATCATACCACGTGCAAGTCTCGATCTTTGGCTAATTATAAGGCATTAAGTTAACTAAATGCACATTGAGACTTGTTATGACTGGCGAGAAAGGTTGCTTACATAACATAACATAACATAACATAAATAAACTGTCAGTGGTAATAATGGTATAAATAATTTTAGACTGAAAGAGTAAGAGATAAACCTTGATTGAAAATGTCATTCAATTAGCATAAAATTCAGGATTAATGCTGCTCCATGTATTATGTATTTCAAAATAGTAAAGTATTGTTTCAAAAGATAAAAGTACCAATTATAGTTATGGATAGCATTCTCTACAATCTCGAGCGTCTAACTACTTTCAGGAGAGTTGAATTAAACTTGCCTACTGGTAGTTCTTCTACTGTACACTCTTCCTTTGATAGTGTATTCAATAATGATTATAAAGTGTGCCGTAACAGTTACACAGTATTATTAAATAATTAATTCCAATAGGTCTATAAATCGTTAAATGACCCCACACATTTTTACATTTATGAATAAGAGACATAATAAACTTGCTATTTAAAAAAAAAAGATAAGTTGTTTCATCATTTCATCTCTCCTTAGCAAGGCTTCTTTGATAAAAAGGTAAATTTACGAGCGTAAGTTTCATTGATGTACATAATTGCAAGATGGATGATGGTAGTTGAAATTACCCCTGTGTAAGATTACCAAGGTACAAGGTTAATATAAACAAGAATCTGAACACATGATAACGTGACAAGTTTTTAAATTATTATCATATGTAAGGTAAAACTCTCACAAAGCTGATTCCACCATTCATTTAGTTGCACAATATCTTGCACGCTGTTAACTGAAATAAAGTACTTTCATGAAAATGTGATGAAGTTTTACCAATGGCTGTATAATAATCCCGAATCAATAAAAAGAGTTCTAAAACGAATGTATACGGTTTTGTTTATCAATGCGAGCAATTTCGCTTCGAGCCGCCAGTTTAAGGTATTAACATTAAAATGGCCACTCAAAAGTTCAATTGATTTGTAGCGATACCTTACAGTAGTGTTTTAAGTATGCACATGAGAAAAGTGGTGGAATCCGCTTGCCGGATCCTTCCAGATCCTTCAGGAATCTTGAGGATCCGCCAAAACTTGGGAGAATCCGGAAGGATCCGGCAAGCGGATTCCACCACTTTTTGTCCTGTGATGGTACATGAACGTCAACCATCTTGCTTTCTGAACTCTCAAAATCACATGAGACCTAAACATCTACCCCTCACCCTGAATTGTCACTTTAAACATCGTAACATTTTCTTTCAAAACGGATAACTGTTTTCTATGGATATTGCTTTTCGGGTCATGTAATAAGATGTTTTACACTCTAACAGAACAATATATTATATATACTTAAATAATAAATAGCGAAGTCGAGAAAATAAAAAATGCAAAAAACGTGCTTCAGCACCTTTCAGATAATGCAATGTTCGTTGCACAACTATTTAATGATTGAAAAAGCAAAATTATTAGTGATTTATATTTAGTGATTGAACAGCAACATCTCGGCGTCATGTTTTAATAGTTTAGTCTCTCTGAATTCCAGCATCGTTTCTGTCAGGTATGCAAAGCGATGGAGTGTGCCAATTGACAGACAATAAGGAATAATGGGAGCATCCCCAGGAGCGAAATATTAAGAATAAGACAAACTAACATATGTGCACATTATATTTCTGAATAACGGCAAAGTGTTGTGTGATCCTTAGCTAAATGTAAACAGCATATTTGGATTATCTATCCTAGTGACAATTTCCTTAGATCTGAAAAATCAATAGAGTTAGTTATGCTTTGACATTAGAGCTAGCATTTGTTTCCAGAGTCCAAAGTCATGTTCTCAATTGTTCGACACTGTTGCTTACTGGAGACCAATCTGAGAAACATCATGAAGTAGAATGCAAACAGATAACAATACTCTGTAATAATGGATTTACGACAAAGTGAAATTTATTGCCGATATCATCTTCACAAGTTAACTTGTTGTGTTAGGAAGTGACCATCAGTCAAGGGGGCACTAAGTAGCCCAGATACGCTGCATTATGAAGACCATTATTAGACGTCAGACAATGCTGTTATATTGATATCATCCCTTACAATTGCAGAGACAATGAATGGTGACCTTGTGTTTTGGTACACTTTCAGTCATAGCGGCGGTCCCATGAAAGATTGAGAATATAACAATTAGACAGTTTTGGTTCCATCAATATATCAATAATCAACATATATTGACGTTAATCAATGTATGATAAACCATTAGACGAATACAAATACAATACAATATGCTAAAATGATATGTAAAATGTACAATGTATGTGCAATTTGTTTAACTGTTAATACAGAATACTAGAAAGTGAAAAGTGAGTGACATGATACATTATATTTAATATACTTATATGCGCATTTTGTTAAACGTATGTGAATATTCATTAATACACATGGGGATTTCGTTCTGCACATACATATAATTTCATTTGTTATTTTTCATTTGTGACATTTTATCGACATTAATATATTTTTCATTATATCTATCTTAATTCTATTATTCTTGTGCACCAATATTGTTGTAGATGATAATAAGCAATGAAGAACTACACCCCCGGCCAAAAGAAACGCCTACTAGATGTCTTTTCAGATATTGTAAAAACTGTTATGAACACTTTAGCAATATTATAACATAATGAAGTTGCACCATTTCTGCATTATATATTTGAATTTCAAAAGTTCACGTCACGGAAGAAGGGCGATTGTTGAAATGAGAAAAAAATAATTGTTCAGTTTTCGATCAGTGCTTGATCAGAAAACATTTTTAAAAGATTTTCATACAACCACGAGCAACAATACAGGCACGCATTCGCGTTAAAGTGGTGATGATGCTACCGATGTACGTGGTTAAGGTGCGCAAGTGAATCAACCGAAAATAGCAGTCTTCATTGGGCGTGGTTTTCATGAATGTTATTGACTCGAATCACAGTTTTCCACGATTTCAATGGACTTTCATATTAGTTTTTGCTTCAGCATAACGTGGAGACCGCCATTAATTATATTTAAGAAAGTATTGCATCTTTCATTTTAAGGAACATAAAGTAGGCGTTTCTTTTGGCCGGGAGTGTATATGCATATATGAAATATTTTGAACAGGTGTACATTTCCGAGTCCTTGCCACGTTTCAGGTCAGGGACAATTTAATTAGATGGACGGATTAGCACTAAACTACTATATGCTGGGTTATCTTTGATAATTATGAGAACCGTGGAACCTTTCGAACCTCGGATAAACACCTGCGTTCCTTACATTATACATTATGCAGTAGTTCACATATTGCATTTATGTATTGAATCTTATCTCAGATCATTACAACCAAATATGTCTGATAAAATCTCCATGTTGAGTACGCAGTGTGCCACTCAGTTGTTTTATCTATGGTTATCGCTTTGAAAATAGATGTACCTGAATATAGACAGACTTGCACATACGAAACACCTGGAGAAACGTGTTAATAACTGGCTCATTACGGACCTGGCAAGCCTAGATACTGCATTCGAATGAACTACCATCGTAATTTGAACATTAGTTGACGAAAGTGATAAGCTTATTTCATAACCAGTTTAACACCTTGACGACGAGGTTGGTAAAATGCAATTGTTTATATGAGATTACACATCAGACTTCTTCTCTTTATATCGAGCACTTTATTCAAAGTCAGTTACTTTCAATCAGATCATAGTGTTTTCTTCGATGTGCTCTTTTAAAGATATGTTATGGGAAAACAAGGCCGGACAATTGTAATGTTATGTATATTGAATAAACATATTTCAAAAATAAAAATTAATATAAAGCCATGCTTGATTTAACGTAAATACTTATCATTAAAACAAAAGGGGTCTGATTTAACTTATTCTGTTGATCCTGTCTTCATGTTGATTCTCATGTTACAGATTGGTGATGAACACATCTTTTCACCTAACTCAGGTGACAAGTGACAAGTTACAAGTTGCAAGTAACACGTTTATGTTGGTCTCGTGATCCCTATTGGTAACACAGAACACACACACACACACACACACATATATATATATCCAAGTTGTTATGGTATCAATTTAGAATCTACAAAGACTTAAAGACTTTAATATACTTTAATTGAATGCAGCAGGTACCGGTTTCAAAGCAAACATGTATTCGGAGATATCGCCTGCCTGTCTTATGATCACATTAAATAAATAAAACTGTAATTCGTCTTCATTACAGTCGAGAATTTGTACGTAATGCCATAAGATGTAAATTTCTTTTCCGCAAATAACAATTTAATACAGTATTTTCATTCATTTTATATGCGTGTGTTTTTCGTAGAAGTTTTCAATATTTCCAATATCAACTTTTCTAAACCAAATGTCAACATTTTAATATTTACATAAGAAAACATCTTGAATGATCAACTCTTATCTGCAATTCAATGCAAATATTCCTAAGTCTTAATCAATTAATGCAGATATGAAACATTTCAGATATCATCTTAATAATAATATTAACATTGTATTCAAGTTCTTCTTTGTGCGATAAAAAAAATTAAGTATATGATGTACCATTATATCAATGATGAACAAGAAATTATGGCATACACTTAACACTTTGAAAGTAATCACAGCAAGTGTTGTGTATTCTCTGGTAATAACAATATGGCACATATGGGAATAAACCAAATGCAAGTCACGCACTGTGAATAATATACATGTCGTAATTGTTTGGTTATATGAATAATTGATAAAATACATATTATATTTACCTTCATCAATAAAGTATAAACGATTTTCATCTCGTGTCCGTGTAATCTAAAACTGATAGTCGATACTGAGATGATTAATTTATACAGAATATGCAATTCGCAGTTAAAGATGGTAGATTTTTAAACGATAGCTAATTTGGTTTATATATGTGTGTATTGTATATATATATTTATATATATGTGATATATAATTTATTTATTTTTTGCCTGAAAACAGTGTACAACAAATTTCCAATGGACATTAAATAATTATTTTATCTTATCTTATTATACCCCCGCTACGAAGTAGTCGGGGGTAAATAGCGGTCAGCACGTCCGTCCGTCCGTCCGTCCGGTTTTTGTTCCGCTCATAATTCTGAAACCAGTTGCTAAAATTTTACGAAACTTGATATGTACAATCACCATGATGTGTACATCTGCCTTTTGTATGTTTCATACCCTCATTTGCATAATTTATGCAAATTTTCTCTGTTTTTCGACTTTGCCATTCACACTTTTCGTTCCACTCATAACTCAGACACTAATTGTTCAAATGTTACGAAACCACTGATGTGTACATCTGTCATTTTTATATTTCATACCTTCATTAGCATATGTGTATGTTTCATACCCTCATTTGCATATTTAATGCCATTTTTCAAATGTTTCGACTTTTACTTCTAAAACATGCTTACAAGTGTAATACTTACTCTGCTTTGATAATACTTATATATAATGGTCTGTTCATATAAAAGGTTAAACGTTGATGCCCTTTTGCTATTTTCAAACATTTCTCTTTGACCAATGTTTAAAGCGGGGGTATCATGAGTGAGCTGAGCTAACTAATTCTCTTGTCTTAAAAGTTACAGTGCAAGTTATTATTGAATACAACGCATGTATGCATTACGTCTGTGAATGATTAGCATGTTTATTTATCCTCTAATAAGTGGTTCAATAAAACAAGTTTGCATGAAATCAAGTATATTTATCTTCCAAATTTACGAACAGAAACATAAAATGAAATGTTTTGCTGCATTCACGCTTTTGGGTGAACTATGTTTTAAGGTTAATTATACAGTACTTTTCAGTCTATATGAACTAGGAAACTGTTTATCAATGTCGGTTACTTGCAACCTTTTCACCTCACGTTTCGTTTTATGTTCCTTGCAACAAAGTAGTGTTTTAGTGCCGTAGCGGAACTAGTTACATAATATCACTAGAAGTGGCTTTCATTGAGGATTCTTTAAATTGGATATATATGTTCTTTATTCAACAAAAACCTCTAAACAATTTACGATGAAGTTTAAATATATATTCATGAAGAACGCTATCGTTGCGCAACAGGCAAAACATAGTATTGACCAATATCTACTGGATACTAACAACTATTGATTGCTTAACACTATAGAAAAGTGCGTGTCCGTAACGTCAGGTTATTACCAAAGATATTGCTTTAGGTCAGACCATGGCACCAACTGGGATTGATTTTACCTCACACGTTCCCAGCAGCTTCTAACTGAACCTATTAGCTTGAAGGTTATAGCAAGGCTTTTATAACCTGATAATGTGTTATCGATAATATAGACTGTGCTATATTAGTCCCAGTTTCACGAAAACGTTAGATTAGTGATGGACAGATTAATGATGATTTGAAATTTGTGAAGAATGCGGTCAAATAGGTCAATAATGTTTCTAAAGCGGATTTTCGTGGAAAGTTAAATTTCTGAAGAAGAGTATTCCGATCACATTCACTTTCCCAGTCAACTTTACAATCGATTTTTTTTCAATAACGTAACCCACAGAAGTATTCAAATCAACCTAGATCTACTTTAGTGCAGTAATAAAATGATGTAATCACCTTAACCCTCAAAATGCGTTCTGACTGTAGACCTTTAAATTTTGCATTTTATTTCTTTATACATTTAAAACATCGTTTCGAAAAAGAAGAATCAGTTATATAATGCAATATAAGGAGTTTAATTTTAAGCCAATCATTATGATATTGTTATCCGTAACTATCGCAGTTTGTAATGCATGAAACTCTAGTAACATTAACATTCATTTATGTTACTTGTATTTTCTTCCAACAAAAAATGTATAACGGAAAACTGTTGTAGAAACGAAATAGTAATGTTTCACTATTTGCAGGCAATGAAAAGTTACACCGATATGAAAATATTGTGGACAGGTGTATGTTATAGACTTGCCAAAATATCAGGCCAGGGAGAGTTTGCAGATTAACAGATTAGCACTGACACATTGTTATCTTTTATTATTACAAAACTTGGAGAAACACCTGTGTTGCTTACATTATGCAAGAGTTCACATCTTGTGTATTGAAACTCGAGATATAAAGAATGTGATTTTGTTTCAATGAATTGATAAACTAAATGGTAAAATTGTGTCAACGATCTTTCGGTTATGGGCAGATGCTGTGATTATACCATATCAACTCATAAAAGACTGCAGTAGACTAAACATAATTTTTATCGGTTTTCATTACACACTAATGGACGTATCCAAGCTATCATCAAAATACGAGATGTGTTTCTATAACATAATGATATTTGTGAATAATTAATTGAAAAATATAAAGCATGACACAGTATTTAAATCTAAATATTTGTTTATCAGATGGTGTATCATAAGTATAATCATTTAGTTCGTTTTGCAATATTCATAATGAAATGAAACTCATCATTAATCCATTGTATAGGGAACAATTGAAATGAATCAGTACCAAAACCATACAACCCCATCATATAAAACCAGTTTTTAGTCCGCTGATGAAATCTTTGCAGATCTGTCTCGAACAAAACTGGTGTACAAAAGAAAGTACACGCCTCAGGTGGTTTTGTTTAATTCAATTAGGGCACGATTACTGTAACATATATCTGCAGTAGCTTGAACAAGGTGACTCCTATCATCCTTAAAATGTAAAAGTGTAAGGAATGAACTTGATTATTGATTGATGGTATCTATACTATATGTTGATAAAAAAAAGTTGTCTTGTATTCAAATTAATTTCGGAAGACTTTATAAAATAAAGATTTCATTCCAAATAAAATGCGTTAAATATTAACTGTTGATTTACTTCTGCACTACTTAGTTTTAGAGATATCTAATTGAAAAAAACTTAAACTGACTAAATATGACTAAAATTAATGAATTTGACCAGGCTCTGAACATCTCAAAAGCTCTAAAATTGGATAGAGTGGTAACGAACTGAACATGAGAAAAGGGAACATTTTATATAATAGTATTTTTTGTTTAAAAATAATTGTTTTAATGTCAGTGTAAACATTATACAAGAGTTAATTTAACACTAATTTACATTTACACAAGTACACAACCATATCATGAATATCAATACCATATAAATGTGGATGTGTTTAAATCGTCTTTGTTTTCACACTTGGCTGGGAAAAATAAATGTATGATCATTTATGTTAAGGGCATTAGTATGTTTGTGCTCTTTAAGTTAGTTTAAGTTCCTTAGCTGTTTTTCACGCTCTTTATACATAATGTTTTCTCATTATAATAATGATGACTCACCTTCAAATTCTCAGATTATTCATCCAGTAGGCGATTCTTAAAATCAACATTCTTTTGAGATAAACAATGTTTTTCACAGAAAACTAAAATATTACCATTACATAACAAATTAACCTATCGAATTACTGTTTACCTTTTTCACGTTTGAATGCTAGATATTATTCAATGACCAACATTTTGTTTTAATAAAATTACCCAAAACACCACTTTAAACTTTTGTGAAATATATTAAAGACGCAAATACTAGCAAAACATATATGAAAGTTTTTTGTAAACAGTAGAGAATTGTTCGAAATATCTGCTGCAGTGTTAAAAAAAAAGAAAAGTGGTAGTTTCTCTATCTGCAATAGTCTCTTTAAGTAACTAAGTAATAAATTCATAACTTTTGTTTATGAAAAAGTCTACCAAGATAAGGATATGTGAAGTATAACTGAAGAACGTCTGAAAAAACAGTGCCCAACTCTGATATCTCAACTACTATTGATTGTGATGCAATAGTGCTTGAGCTTAATGTCAAGTACCAACCAAACAGATTACTGGAGGTCATAAACTGGAATTGATTTTATCGTACATGTTCCCAACAGCTTTTAGCTCAACCCATTAAATTGAGGGTTATAGCAAGGGGTTTATGACCTGATAATGTGTTATCGATAGTATGGTCTGCGCTATCTGTGTACCTGAGTGAAGCTCCTGTCGGATGATTGGTGGACAAATTAATGCTGATATGAAACGAGGGTTATCGCGAATGCCGACAATATCTATTATACCGTTAGTCACTACCCATGGCAACTTGTTAAGTTTCTAACCAAATGTTTTCTAGTTATATAAAACTGAAATGCGTGGTTATAACTGCATATTCTCATGTACGTGATGATTTACTCATGTTTACTTTCAATTGGAATTCAATATATGCAAACGTCTTTCGGTGCTTATGTAACCTTTCATTTTCCATTGCCTTCTGGTCAATTTTGTAATTCAGATAACAGATCTAATGACAATTATATACATTAAATATAACGATGTTAGAAATGAAAATTACACAAGTGGGAGGGTAAACATAAACCTCTTTACAATAGTAACATCAATTACAACATCGGATTATATTTCTTCTGACAAAGAGATTGTGCATCACCGGTACATTTCCATAACTGATTGAAGCACAGCCTATTTTGATGACATGATGACATGTTGTATTTAATTTTCAATGCTACACATGGTCAATGTTTTTATCAACAATCCGAAAGTAATTTTTTAAAAACTAGCATTTTGATAATAATTGAATTTAATGGTATTTATGTAATTTGCGGAAATATATTCATATTTACATGAAGTCTACCACTTAGATTATCTTCCAGTTTGCATTGTTCCAATTTGTTCTTCTTAATGCTTCAAACTTAAACTTACTCATGTAGTTTTAAGAATGTACAATCTTCCATACTATCAATGAATGCTATTCTTTATTGGTGTTTATTTTTTGCTGATATGAATAATTTAAACATTAAAAAAATGTATGATTATCTGTGCCTTTCTACATAAAGCTCGTATGCTGTTATCTGTAATTGAAACATGTTAAACGGTTAATTCAAATATAAGTTGCAGTGATAACATTTTATTTCTGTTAAATATTAAAACGGTAATGTATTATACATATTAATCATAGTAATGATAAGTTGGTGATAGGTTTACTTGTTCAATTACTTATCAACCAATCCTAATGTCATGATCTCGATGCTAACCTGAAGTTGAGAATCCCTATAGAGCACATGTGCGAATATCAAATAAATAATCACCTGTGTATCCATACTCTTATGGGTGAGATCTATGTTTGTGTATTACTCTTCTTGAATAAATACATTGTACATGTCACACCCTCCATACTGAAACGTGATGTATAATTTCAGAAAGGATGTCTCGGTTGTTGATAACATAGTCAAGAAATTATTTAAGGAATTACTAGATGTCACAGCATGGCACCAACAAGAATTGATTTTCATCTACCTCATCCCTAGATTTTTACAGGAACCTATTAACTTGTAAGTTATAAGGCTTGTATAACCTGGTAATATTTTATTGATAGCATGGTTTTCTTGGCTCAAGAGCACATGTTAGATGATTGATGGACGACATACTGATGATCAAGAATAAGGGTTATGTAGAATGCGGCCAAGAGCAATGATACCATTAGTCACTTATTTTCAGCAAGAGGCAATTTATAGATTGAGAGATGTTTCAATTGCGACTGCGAAATTTGAGAAAATTATAATAATAAATCTATGATAGAATATATAAAAAGATTCATTTTTAACAGAATGACCTATTGATAGTTTGTGTTTGAATAAATGTTTGAAACAAGATATATGTGATATATTAACAAACATTTATTTTTGAAAAGTTAATCTTCAGCATTTATTCATGTATCTATTCATATTTTTTCTATTGTAAATATTTGCAAGCGTTTCTATATAGATGTACTTTTACATATTTTGAAATACTTATGCATATTTTGAAATACTTATAAACACTTTTTGTGCTTTTTTGATTAATATTTCACTTGAATACAAAATAAAAATGTAGATAACCCATCATGTTTGAGTATCATTGCTTCGTTGTCAGTTGGCTTCTTTAGATAATTGATCCATAATTAAATATATATGACGTAGATGCATAATGGTGAAAATAATTACCTATTCATAAAAAATGTGCAAAAGATACGCAATGTGTCACTTTAGAGGAAATCTCGGATTATAGAGATTTGGGGTCAGAGGGAGTGAACATTATATTATGGCTACTTTGATCTGAAAATCCTGTATCTATTCCAGTCTAAGTTTTCCAGTATAAGTGGCGGTCTAGACGACTAAGTGGGTTGTATAGAAATCACCAACACCTCCTAGTTCAATACTCTGTCATTAGCTTCTTCTGATCAATAATCCTATTGTCATGTCATCAGACGTAGCTATATTACTATCTATATTTAATATGATATGCCAAGTCAATCTACTGCCTTGGAACAATGGTAGAGCACCCGTCTAGTAGTTCGAAAGTTATTCAAGTCTGTTCCCCAGTAATAGTTAGTAAATGCTCAAATAACAACAACTGTAGTACCGATGTTCCCTCAGACAGATGCAGATCCGGTCACGCAGTTTGCTGGTAAGGGTTGTAATCATGAACTTGTTATGTAAGGATCAAAACAGACGTAACTTGTCTTATTCCGAACCAAGACAGACATTGTATATGAATTTACGCTCAAAGGATATGGAATACTTAGAGAATAACCAACGAGGTACGAGTGATTACTGGAAATATGCACGAGTCGAAATGATGTTCACAGTCGCGAGCCTTGGCGAGCGACTGAACATCATTTCGACCAGTGCATATTTCCCGTAATCACTCGTACCGAGGTGGTTATTCTATATATTACCCATAACATTCAATTAAATACACATTTACGAACGACAAACATATTTTAGACTGTAGTAAGTGACATTGATCAGCTGATTTGTATTCATGCGCGTGTCACACCAAGTATCTCCAGTGGTCAAACAATAATACAACATATTTCTTTATTAAAACGACGAGAAACTAATATAGTATTAGTCTGTTTGTATAACCCTTACCATAGTTGCCATATATGATGCACTTTAACATTATAAATACATGTACGATACAACCTGAACTTCATTATGCCTTACTGCAGTACCAACAGTATGAATGACCGACGTGTGTGAGTGACTGAACAGCATAGCGTTGAACCGAAAATTGGAAAAACCTGTCAATTTTTTAAAACGAAAAAGGTTAAAAGTAGTAATGTCCACAAGAAGAATCTACAACGAATGCATAGAATCAAAGTTGTATGCCAAGAACGTCAACCAATCTGAAGGGTGATCAATATTTCGTCTCAGGAATGTGGATTCAGTTCACGTCGGCCATAGATCCACAACAAAGAACGATAACTCTAATCGGGAGTTTTACTGACGGTGAAGTGGAGATTACGATTACAACAACAAACCATTGGACCCAGGAAGTGTGTACCTAGGGAAATATTTATTGTAATGGATGCCGAATGTAGATACACTGCGCGCAAAGAGACGCCCTTGTGAACGATTCTTTCGATCATGGCGTGAATGAACTGCACTGTGACTGCAGTCCCAATGTCAAACGACAGGTTTGATTTCATTCTGCACATTTATTCTGATTCAGAAACATCGAGAATAGTGCACAGATTGTCCAATATTTTCTGATGTTGTCTCTCGTTGATGGTTAGGTAGATCTAATTATTTATGGATTGAACATTCTCGTGTCCGGAACTGCTCATGGTTTTGCTCTGTTGGCAGCCATGTGTGTTTGCAAACAACGACGATCAACGCGAAGCCGTTGAAATTTAAAAAAATAATCGTCAATAATTTGTCTCAAAAAAGTAACTGTGGCAATGTAGATACATACACCTATTATATTTTGTACATAGAACGTTTAAAATCGAACCAGTGTGTGACTGTGAGTTCGGCACGTTCTATTTATCAATGAAGTAAGAAAGTAGTACCGTCAACCAATCGTGTTGTCATTCTCTGGCTACTGACCAATCAGCGTTGAGAATCACTAAAGAGCACATGTGCGAATATCACAAAAATAATCACCTGTGTATCCTAACCCGTATGGGTAATATAATTGAATGTATTAATTGGGATTAATATTCCCATAACGACAGACCATTTGTCACTACAGTTACAAGTCACACTTCCTATACACGTTGACCCTGACCTATAAGTCAAAGTTAAGTTAATGAATTCCAATTCTTAAGATGTAAAACGTAAGTATGCATACTTCTTCTTTTGACATTCTTTAAGTTCCAAAATGAGTTTCAATCAATGAAAAATCGATGCAGATGCCTTCCTTTTCAGTATTATTTAAAACCTTGGAGGGACATTAAACGACATTGGATTCATACTACATTTGGTTGAATACAAAAACTGGATTTCTGAAAATAAAGTTATAGGAAAATTAGGCTTCTGTTCCTTAAACTAAGTTAAAGACTAACATTGAGAATTAGGACATTGCTCATGTGGTCTCTTTTATGTGTTTGACTGTTATCAACTCTACAATTCAAAACCTTTATTGGTGGTACAAATTTGAACTATTCTAGACCAGCTTGAAATACGATTTCCCACTCCGCCATCAAACAACACTACACTGTAATACTAGGGCTATGAGGAGAAAAAAGGTACTCGAGAGGATCAATAATATACTGGCTAATTTTATTGTTGATGCTATAGACATAGACATTGGTTTGATTAAAAGCTTTGGTTGCATCACAATTTTATCAAATCCCTTAAAATGGTGATTCAAGTATTGTTGGGAGTAGGGTCATGATATTAACAAATCTTAGTCGCCGTTATTACAATATTCCTCATATACCTGCCATTACTACAGATCTTAAGGAATATTTGAGGAGGGTACAATACCAAAGCCTCAACCTTTTGTCTTGATGTAACAAAGATGTTTGTCTGAAAGTTTTGTTACCAAGTTTTGTGGCAACTTGTTTCGGAGAAGCAATCATTTAAAGATTTAAGAGATAATTTTAGGTCCATCACTGAGGGGATTAGGATATAACCGAGATTCTGAAAATGACATTCCTATGTCAACAAGTTTCGGAGAAGAAGTTTAATGTCTTCGGGCAAACTGCCTTCCACACCCATATTTGAGAGATCCTAGGTTCAAGGTGCCTCGCAACATAAGTTCAGCTTTGGAGGTGCAGCTGTTCTGGAGGAGACGTTGAAAATGTTGAAAGTTTACGAATGATTGATGGCGCACGACAACCCACATCATCCGCCCTTTAGCTTTATAGGTCAAATATAAACAAAATATAAACAAATCACTCTTCTGTTACCAATAAGACTACTTACTTAGCGTGCAAAAAAAATTCTGATTGAAACGAAACATTTTTTTAATATCAAACTCAAGAGAAACAGTCGTAAACTGACATGTAATTTCATACATGATTCCTGAAGGGTAACGCATACATAAATGTTCTCTTGGTTACACAGGACAAGACTCTAGAACGAATTAGGTTCGAGGCAACGCATAGGCTATAAAATGATCGATGGTTTGTTTTAAAAATCACTTAAGCAAAGGAAGTTCTTTAATAATTTTTAACAATAGAATTTGCATGTATGTGTTTTACTTGTTAGTCCAAATGTTGATTGTAATATGACAGAATACTACAATCATACTCCACATGTGTAATTAAGTAATAAATAAGGATTGTTCTAATGAAAAGCTTAAAGAAGTAAAGTAAAATGTAATAGCTCCCTTGCCCAATATTGTTAGTGCCATTTTATTGAATAAAAATGCTGTCTACATTTTAACCACAGGCATATAATACAACACTCATTCTAGTTAAAATTACTAGAACACTAGAAAATTTATCAAATCTAACTTTGAAAGCGTTCTTATTGTACACACTTTGTAACATCCTTGTTTATTTTAACCAGGACCATACTTCACAGGCTGAGGTAATCGTAAATCCCTGTTTTAACTCTGCACTATCACACAATTTATCTAAGGCCTATCTATACATGTAAGTAGGAACTGGTAATGTGACCTTCATCGGACGGGCTTTATTAGGGAATTGCCTTTAATCTAAAAGAACCCCTATAAAGATAGCCCATGACAAATGATTTCTGTTCACTGTCTACCGTATCATAACGACCTCATCTAACTCTATTCTGCCACAGAGAATAATTGAAAGGTTTGAAAGAACAGGAATTATCTAATCACTAATAGTGCGAATCAAAGAGGAGGAACTGAGGAGAGATGGAAACCTAAAATGGCCATTTTTTTATAAATGTATCATTAGACCGTTTGCTACATTTCACGATAACTCAAAAGTGCAATGAAATCATAATATTTCTTTGACCGAAATGTGTTTTTTAAAACAAAGGATGAATCATAAAATTAGTTGTCCATAAAACATAAACATAATATATATTCACTGCAATACATAGCACACATAGGAAATTGAAATTCATTATCTTACTGTAAACATTGTATATAAAGTATCCGAACCCCTCTATGTTAAGGATTGACAGTCGCCATCTTGATTCGTTATTAAAACTCCGACTCGACTATATTTGTGCCTTATATTCTAAATACACGATGACATCTGAAATAACTTACCGCCGATTTTTTCAAATGTTTTATACCAATAGGAAAGGGACACATACTTTCTATAACTTCTTACCTTGCGCCAACAATACGACGATAAGTCAACCCTACCTGAAAACAGCATTGCTATACAGTGATGGTATGGAAAGGAATCAGAGAGCTACTCGGATCTTAAGATTTTAATTCTTTTGAAGACCTCCTGCATGAATGGTGACATCAACATAACATAGATGTATGCACGATTGATTGCCCTTGATTTAAACATATTTATTCAATTGAAAGGATTGGGTACAAGTTATCCAACTTAGTGAAACCCTCTCCTATGTACAGTGCTGACATATAATATTGAAACGCAATATATGTACAATGATATATACAGAAAAGAGAAAGATATGTTCCATATTTACAAGAAAGAAAGAAAACATAAACATGTAAAAGAGCTAGAGAGCTACTCGGATCTTAATATTTTAATTCTTTTGAAGACCTCCTGCATGAATAGTGACATCAACATAACATAGATGTATGCACGATTGATTGTCCTTATACCAACGGGGAACCCTGATCATCTATATCAGCTACATTCCCATGAGATTTAACTTAATTCATACTTTTAGAACACAACGCATTACGAAAACTACACTTGTGTTGCAGTAAAGACCTTTTCGGAAAAGAACTTCCCACAGGGTGATATATGGATGGCAGAATGAACTAAACAGATTGCCGTCAATAACCACTGTAATAAAACTTACAAATGAGAAGCATTGAATAGTTTGTGTTTATGTAGGTTCATGGTTATGTTATAAGAATGCACTGTTATATTTGGTTCAGAAAACGGTCACATATTCAAGTTGACAGTGCGAATATAATGATTATTAATAAAATACCACAAATTCTGCATCATGTATCAACAATGGAAGATGTTTTTATATCACTCATCAATAAGAAAAGAACATCAATCGCAGAATGCACTCACAAAATTACAATCAATAATATATCTCCGTCTGTTGTTTTCTCGTATACAAATGAGGCACAGGGAAGACAACCGACCACTAGTCACGAGATTAGAACATTTCATATGCCCTGATTGTTTGATTATATGAATAATTCATAAACAGAATGTCATGTTTGTCTCTCTCGATTGAACGTATGTATGTGCTTCATCGGGGAAAACTGTAATAGAATTGCTATAAACTTATATTAGGAGATCAAATCTCATTATATTGTGAAATCGACATTAATCGTACGTTTATCTTTCAACATGCTACGTTAAAGGGGCAGTAGCACGTATTTTCGCTGAAATAAGTCGATGAAATGTATTTGAAAAATAATGTCACCAATAGTAATACTTCCTTCTCTCTACGGAAAATAAAGTTTGAAAAATGTGTACATGGTTCCATAAAGGCATAGGTATCGTTGCTGTCATTCGAAGTAATAAAATGTGTTCACAATAAAATGACCGCCATGCAATTTTTGCTTATTATACATCATTATTACCACAATGGATAATTGGTGTGTGAAATAGATGTTTACCCTTTAAAGTAAATATAAATGACATCATTATATGACTATCATCATAAAAGTAAAATGTGCAAAAGAAAGTGCTACTGACTCTTTAAAGACTACACATTGACATTTAATAAACATGACTTACTGATTGTACATCGGAGTACTTTCCTCAGAAGCAAGTTGAAATTAGATACATACCACTTTGTCATTACTTTTACATATGGGTAGTTGAGAAATATAACTTTACAAATGGAATATTTATTTTACAACGATGATATCATTTTGTTAACAATTAATGAAAATATGATAGCTTAAAATTAATAATACAGATATGTAACATGATGACAATAGCAGATCGACACGCTTTAATAAATATATGTTCACAATTCATGTTTCTATCTTCTCCATGAACAATGAATTTTGGTCTATGTACTTCAACTATTCACAACATCCACATTGATCATGCTGTACAGTAAGGTCAAGGAAAGGATTTACTTCAGATGTATATTGCATGGTTAGTGTAATGTAGATCCAGTTTCCCTGGCAATCATTGGGGTAAATTGGTAATTCCGATGAATATTATGTAGTTAGGATCGATCCAGTCTTCCAGTAGAAAGATATATGTGAGATCACTGCTATTGTAAAGGTTACACAAAAACATTCATGGTCTTATTTAAAGTGTTCAATAAAAGTCGTCATGTGATGTTATGACTAAAACACTATTGGTTCAGTGTTGGTATTTCTCACAAAATGTTATTAGAGATACTTGATTCGAACAAATGATATTAAATAAGGTAAACATTTTTTTGTGAAACAACATAAAGATATCTAACATAAAGACTATGAACTTTTTAAATATGTTTCAAGTCATGAACCAATTATATTTAGAAAAATGGAAGATTAAATCGTTCCAACAATTTCTGTTTATTGTTAGTGCCTATGTTTTACCATTGTGACTTCTTTTCAAACATACTCACTTGAGATGGTCATGTTTCTTAGAATTACAAGCATCTGCAATGCAAAACCAAAGCTTGTTGTAAAACATATTTTGAGATTCTCGCAGGGGCAGCAGTTTTATTGGCTTGAACAAAAATAATTTGAGTTCGAGTCTTCCTAATTGAAAGTGTTGTAATGTATAGTATCGGGCCTTGAAATCAGGAGGTGTGAAATACCTTGTAGAATAGCTAAGTAAGCAATTCCTTGGACATACATTGATGTTATATTTGAGGATTTCCACCTCTCATCTCTGATGATTGTCTACTTACATATACGTTGGAATAGTAATAAACATACAATAACACGATTATAATTCTTGTTTGAACTTCTGGACAAATACTTTATAACAAAAACACATATCATTCGGAATCAACACCTTAAACGATACATGGCCTAGTAATGCATTTCACCGATAAATGAAGTTAAATTACGGATGCTAACATAACAAAGCCACGTTTCTTCAATAAAGCTTGGTGAATTGTCTATGCTAAGGACCCTACCACTGGCAAGGTAACTTTTATCAGTTATCAGGTTCCAATCTGGAATGGTAGTTGAATTCAGGGTAGGAGTAAAGATTGATCAAAATGTAAAGTCTTGAGAATAATTGGAACATATAAGAATAATGACTGTCATTTTGTGTTTTATCATTGCAAGTTTCTTTTAAATTAGGCGTTAAACTTAAATTTCACGTAGCTAATGCCCAAGTGCAATACATCACAGGCTCGTTACTGTACCATTACCTAGAAGCATTGTACATATGGTGTCACATTAACTGCAATATACACACACTATGACATACTCCCACCTGACATCGTAAAGTCATGAAAATGTATTCAAATTTTATTATTTCATGAATTTCTTAAAATTAGTTTCAAATTTATTCCGACTGGTAATTAGGCATCTACTAACAAAGATGATTTCTTCTAAGTCCATTGTTAAATACATCCAATTACCAAATGTACTGCTTCAAGCATTATCACATAAAAATCCCAGTGATACCTGATAAATTGTCAGGGATTAAAATTACATGGAAGCTTACACTGTTCTTGTTGATTTAATGACTATCATTGATTAAAATCAACTGTTAATAGTTCTAAAGTGCAAATGGTGTATTTTGTTCAAACACATTGTATTTATAATTTAAGACTAAAACAAATAATAGTTTAGTAGTACTGTTATGAGTTATTTTCACTGGACTTATTGTAAATATTCAACATTGGCGCATTTCATTGTCTCACAGACAATCATGGCAAGCAGAAACATTATATTTCATATACCGCATGAGACAATTGGCAACAAGGAGCAAAGGAAGTAGTTATCCATTATGTGTGATCAGCTTATATTTACATGTACAGATAGGCTTAAACAACAGTTTATCTCTTACCAAACATGTTATCAATTATCAATGCGCCAGTTTATTATGATTTGAAATAAGGGTGACGAGGTCAAAAGCATTGGTACCGACAGCAAATTAATTAAGTTATTGGCAAATTGCTGTTTAAGTTTCTGATGGAATGTTTCCAAGTTATATACAATTACAATCTGTTATTATTGAATATATAATATACTTAAAATATGCGTACATGTACCTAATGACATAGTTCACAACTTTAAACGTCTTTCACTTACTATTGCCTTCTAGTCAATTGCGTTGTATGTGTATATGTTTATACAAAACAGTTATATATAATTATACTTTCGATATTCATCTACATATGTATGTTTGTTTCAATTTATTTTTAAAATATTCAAGTTGGCTATGTTTCGCAACGTCTACACGATCAAATATAACAAAAGCAATGTTTGAACAAAAAGAGATTGTAAATATAATCTAAACATGCATTTGAACTCCAAACACTACACGCACATAATACACCAGCATCGGGAGCTTGGCACTTGACATTTTGCACCTAAATATTGGCTCAGATAATAATCAGCAATGTACAACTATCTGCAGGCAATTTACAGGTACACCGACATGAACACATTGGACAGGTGTAATTGTCAGAAGCCTTGCCAAGATTCAGCTTTTTCGTGACTACTACATTATCAGGGTTATTTTTATCATCTTGAGAACACGAGAACTTTTGAATACATTGAATACTGTTTTGTGTACATACTGTTGTCCGTAGCTATCAATGGATTAATACGACCTTTTCATATTTTCATATATATGTTTCTAAAATTATGTTTCTTAATGAGCTGAAAGACTGGCGATAGGTTTGGCCCTACGATCCATATTGCTAAAACAGAATTAAATCACACACTACACCGTTATCCTTTAAAGGCGCTGTAGCACATTCTGCTTACTGAAATAAAGTGCTCTAACAATCAGGCTAATACATCTTAGCAAAGACTAAATAATTCTCCCGAATCAATAAAAAGAGTTTAAAGTGAATGTACATGGTTCGGTTAAGCCCTCCGAGTCCAATACCCATCGAGTGACCATTGTGAGGTCTCCACATTAAAATGTCCACTCAATTGTAGTTCAAATAATCTGACTCAGATAGCGATACCTAAACACTCAAAGCAAAGTTTGAAATATGGCACAATGATAAATGGTCAGCAACCTTGCAGTCTGAACTCCCAAAATCGTATGAGACCTACAAATCTACCTCTAACACTGAAGAATTTGGCAAACTTGTGGCTTTATACGTCGCACCATTTTCTTCCAAAACTTATATCCTTTTTCTATTGATACGGTTTATCGGTTGGTGTAAGATATGTTTAACCTAGCAATATAACAATATTTAACAATATAGTGTATAAACTATTATAATCAATGGAAACTTTGAGAAAAACGAATATGCCTCTGTATACCACTATTTCCGATACGTGCTAATTGTTTGGTCATTCCATGACTAAAGGAAACAAATAAACATAAATATCAAATAAAAAAGTTACTTGACGTGCTTGCTTCTGTAACATAAACGAATCGGTTATCGTTCGAAAATGTTTTATTTTTTTGACATAAGTAAAATATAGAATCACCTACAAGCCGACACTCGGGACTGTGAACATGATGACAACTCCTGCATATCACACGTACCTCGTTGGATATTCTCCAAATAAACACACTAAACATATATACAGTACCAAAAAGCCAAGTTCTGTTACTAATTAATGTTATCCGAGAAGAGAAAAGATAATATGATATCTAAATATGCGTCAAATGATAATAATTTCCTTTGAATATTTCATTCAGTAACACTGTGACAGATGTAAAATTGCACAGGATGCATTAGACACATAGGGTACCCTTAATGCATAGTAAATAACAACATGAAATATAATGACTGAGGTGTTTTACTTGCGTTGTAATTTTAAAGGATACGGATTAAGACAAACTAATGCAAACAGTTCATGAATACACTATTAGAATGAGTTGATGTGAAGTAATATAGACCACTGTTTCACTGAGTGCAAACACATTGGGTTATCTTCATGGAAGGTTAGCTTCAACGAAAACGTGAGTCTGAAACAGTGTTATTACTTTAAAATATCTACAAACTTCACATTTAAAGTCGTTATTTTTACCTTTAAATATAACTTTTGGCGTTTAATAGTAACTAAATGATATTGAAAGGTATGATTGAATCACTTTGAAATTAGAAAACTTATTGATCAAACGAATGAATTCTGTTGAACTCGATCAGATGGCTTGTCATTTGTTTATGAAATAAAACATTATGCAAATAGGTGGACTGAGTTTCCAATTCACATAGGTATGGATGTTCTTCACTAGAGCTTGATTTAGCTCTTTAGTGATCTAGCTGTATCATGTTTATGTATACAGATATATTGTTCGTTGTTCATTTATTAACGATAACTGTTTATTGGTTATACGTCGTGAAACAGATCTATAACAAGGTCATGTCTGCTGGAAACTTCAAATTATTACAACTTGCAAAATAATGCAGTTCAATGAGACATTATATTTAAATTTAAAGCTGAAATTAAGCACAAGTATACACATTTCAGTATATGATCATATTTCGTTACATGTGGAAAACGTATTTAGTCTGTTATTCATGTTTGAACTGCTTCTGAGTAAAGTTTTTAATAATATCTAAGAATATTGCAAAAGTATAATTGTATTAGTGTTTTTCCTGATATGAGTAAACTTGTTGCCACCAAATTATCAGTGTTAATTAAGGAGATAAACCTGTGTTTTTAACTTGTTGTGAGTCTAACGTAGATTCGATACCGATTTTTATCATTCGAAGCCGAACGCATCACATTTCCGTTGTTTTCAATGCGGTAGAAATTGAATAAACAGTGAAATTAAAAATTCATTTATATTAAAATATGATGATTAAATGACAACATAGATTTTAATCAAATAGAACATACAGGTTTGTAAATCTTAAGGTTTCTCCGCCATGAAAGCTTTCCTCCACCACTTGTCAAATTGACGCGACCATTTCCTGTGACGTCATAACTGATTGAGCTTATCACGTCATTGTATCCGAACCGAAACCGGTTCGTTCACGGCTTATCGCGGTCTTGATCGACTATTGTAGTTTCACTGTTTAAGACATCGGTCCAAATTAGAATCATTTTCCAAAACAGATACACGGATAAAATTGCATAGAAGGAAAACATTATGGAAACCTTAAAGTAAAGATAACTGATTTACCCATGGTATTTCAATGACATAGTTTTGCCTAGAATCTTTCGTCATCATGTATCCAAACGCGGAAAATTGCCGTTCATAAAAATCTTGTGCGAACCTCCGTTCGACCATAAAATAAACCAATCAAAAACAAGGATTTTAAAATGTCATGGTAAAATAAATTATTAATATATATAATAGTACGTTTTTGATTAAACGTAATTATTTATACTTACCTGTTGACTAGACCTACAATGCCTTACCTCCTTTAGGTAATGATATTTCAACCTTAACACAGACGAACTTGAACAGTGGAGAAGGGGTGCGTAAAATCCCTTATCCAAGGGCAGGTAAGTCTAGGTGGTCTCGTGACGTCACTACCTGTCTAGCTCACTCTCGGAAAGTCCCAAAAGGCAAGACAGACCAAGTGGGGAGGATAGGAGGGCCTAGAGCGTAGGTTTAGTCAACAGGTCAGTATAAATAATTACGTTTAATCAAAAACGTACCATTATTTAAATACCTATCTGTTGACTAGACCTACTATTCCTAGAATCCCACCGCGTGGAGTCGGGTCAGTAGATACGTGGTAGTGACGAGACCAGCGACAAGCCCTGAGTGTAAGCTAACCTACGAGTCCTCCACCCTGTGGTGAGGACAAGGTACAGCCAGGGAGAAACCATCTCTACCGCTGAGCGGATTGAAGAGACAACCCTGCCACTCAACTTCCGATCAACACACTGCCCCCCCAACCCGAACGGGGGAGGGGGTGTTAAAGCGAAGCTAAAGAAAAAACAACAACAGATAAAAGAGCTAGCAATGTAAACAAAGTTTATTTACAATAAGCCTCCAAGCTCCTAAGAGGGTTGGCCCCTTCTTGGTCTGGTTTAGGGGACCACCTTCGTCTGAGCGAAGACTTGTGGACCCAGCCTAGTGATGCCTTCAAGATCTGCTGTGGAGACATCTCGTAGGTAATGGTTGGCGAAAACCTCTGATGAACGCCAAAAACACCCTGCCATGACATCCGAAACCGCGATGTTGCAGTGATAAGCCATCGTGGCTGAAACTGCGAGGATCTCGTGAGGGTTGGAACGCGAAGGCGGAGGCAGGTCAGCGGCCTTGTACGCATCAATGACCGCCCACCTTAGGTACACCCCCAACGCTCGCTTATCTAGCTCCTTGGTGCTCCTCGGCGAGTGAGGCAAGAACAGACGACGCCTGCCATCCCTCAGCCTGCGGGTACGCTGCGTGTACACCCTCAAGGCCCTCACCGGACACAGAGAGAGATCCACCTCTCCTGAGTCAGAACCTAGAGCCGGGATAGAGAACGTACGGCCAGCTTCATCAGCTGCCTGGTTCTTACAGACAAAGTCGGGAGCCAACCCAAGAGAGGCCGATCCCCCCTCCCTGACCTCAAAACGTAGAAGGTCCGCCTGATAGATTTCCGAAATCCGCGCTGCGGAGGCCATTGCCACCAGAAAAATTACCTTGATGGTGAGAGGGAGAAGGGGCACGTCGGAGAGCGGTTCATACGTGTCGGAGCGAAGGTGGTTGAGCACAATGGCTAAGTCCCACTCAGGTGGACGAAGCCTGGACCTGCCGTCAACCGAACGGAAGGTTTTAATGAGGTCCTTGAGGACCGACACCCTGGCGATCTCTTCCTGAGGACCGACAGGATAGCAGACATGTTGGTGTTGATTGATGACGCCTTAAGATGCCTGGTGTTGCGTAGGTACACCAAGTACTCCGCGACCTGAGGAACTGAGGCCTCTGCCGGGATGAATTCCCTCTGAGCACAGAAGGAGGCGAAGGCCTGCCACTGGAAATCATAGAGCTTCCTAGTGGTCTTCCTATGAGAGGTGGCTATGGCATTGGCGACGCAATTTGAGTACCCACTGCTCCTTAGCCCTCTCTTAATACAAGCCAAGCTTGAAGGGAGAACACCTGAGGGTTCTAGTGCGACCTTCCGCTTGGCCTGCTGATGGGTAGATCTCTCCGTGTCCGAATCGGAACCGGTTCCCGCTGACAGAGCCGTCGGAGAGGAACGACCAGAAGGAGAGGAAGAACCCGAGTTGCTCCTATCTTGGCTACAACTTGGGAGAGGATGGCAGGCGGTGGAAAAGCGTAGGCGTCCATCCCCTCCCACCCTAACGAAAGCGCGTCTAAGCCCATCGCTAGTGGGTCTGGCACTGGAGAGACATAGGTTGGCAATTGGTGGTTGAGACACGTCGAGAACAGATCTATCAGAGGGGTACCGAACTGAAGACACAACCCCCTGAAGACCACCGGATTCAGTTGCCACTCCGTCGGGGGAGGGGCATCTGGTCGCGACAACGCGTCTGCCAAGATGTTCTTGGCACCTGGAATGTGGACTGCTCGAATGTCCAGGTCCACCTCGTCCACCAGCTCGAAGAGCTGGAGTGACACGCGTAGCAGAGACTCTGCCTTGGTGGACCCCTGCTTGTTTATCGACCAATCAGCTGCTGAACTGTCCGTGTGGACTAGCAGACACTGGCCTCTCAAGGGGGACTGCCAGTGCTGAATGGCAAGACGTACTGCGTCCAACTCGAGGACGTTGATGTGTTGGTTCCGATCCCGCCACCTGCTCGTTACCCATATGCGCCCCCCACCCTTTGGTGGAGGCGTCTACAAACAGGTGAGCTGAGGGGGGACGAGGACGAAGTGAACACCGGCGAACACACTCTCGTCCACCCGCCACCAATCTAGGAACCGATGGAGGTCTGGGGTCAAAACAATGTCGTGACGGCAACGCGTCTCCCTAAAGTGGGGATTCAGGAACACCTGTAACGGGCGAAGGAACAACCTCCCCCTGCCCTCAGGGCAAAAGGAAGCCCTCCTGGCTGCCGACGAACGCGGTCCTGCCACGCTGACTTGACTGAGTTGAACCTCCGCGAATGAGGCCACTTCCGATAGCATGGCGATTGAGTCGACCACTGGCGGATCCTCCGACAAACCCATACCCTCCGCCTCCGTTTCTATACTAATGAACGGAGGGTTCGATACGTCGACGAAGCGGACGTCCCGCTCCGGCGAGTCTGGCGAGGAATCACGGGTGGGCGACACGACGTGAAGGGTTGTTAGCAGCACGCGAGGAGGCAGAGGACCCGGAGGCCCTAGAGGACGTAGGACGCGAACCCTGAGACACGACGTCCGCATTGGGTTCACACGGTAGCGTAGTAGCAGGAGTAGCAGGAGTAGCGTGAGTAGCGTGAGTAGGTAAGGTCAGCGGACCCAGACGAGCGTCGAGCAAAGAAGAGACCATATCCTTAACGGATGCAAGAAGGAGGTCCGGATTGACCTTGTCAAACTTGGCCTTCTTGGTCTTCTTCTTCTTGCTCTTGGGCGCAGTGGGTCCGCCGACCTTACGCCTAAGCGGTGACAAACGCCTGTCTGACGAACAAGGGGACAAGGCGCGAGTCCACGGAAGAGAACGTGAACGCGAACGCGAAGGGGGAGAGAGCGAATCTCTCGAACCCCTAGCGGATTCGGATAAGACCGGCGACTCCCGGTCGAACTCATCCGCCCGTTCCGTGAGGACAATGTCTACCGCCTCCTCCGGAGACAGATGACGAATGGGAGACCTCTCCCTACTTTGAGTTGACGACGCACGTTTCTGAAGCGAAGCCCTATCGGCCACGGACTTGCGAATGGCCATGACATACGCGTGGACGTCTGACGCGGAGAGAGAGGCACACTCGTCGCAACAATAATCCTATTCGCAAAGGTCCTTACACTTCCTGCATAACAAGTGAAGGGGTGCATTGAAGAAGGGCACATGTGCTATGTTAAATACATAGAACATGTGCCCTTCTTGAATGCACCCCTTCAAGTGTGGATCCTTGGTGGCAGACTTCCTCCCTCCGCAATTTCGTACAAAAAGCGGAGTACATGGCGGAGCAGGCGAAACACTTACACACGTGACGTAGGCGAAGGTAGTGACAGACGAGTCACTTACGCAGTAGAGCGAAAGACGAGACACTCGCCGTCGTAGCGTATTCGTACAAAAAGCGGAGTACATGGCGGAGCAGGCGAAACACTAACACACGTGACGTAGGCGAAGGTAGTGACAGACGAGTCACTTACGCAGTAGAGCGAAAGACGAGACACTCGCCGGCGTAGCGTAGACGTAGACGAGGTGAATCACTAACGGGAGACACCTAAATAGTGTAGCGTAATAACAACAACTCTTCCTATAAATAATCGAGAGAGTTGAAACAAGGCTCTGAACTCGAAGAGAACAAAGTCAATATCAGGTAAAGGTCAGTCAAAGAAAATGACTGGCGAACAAAGCAGACACTGACTAAGCTAAACACTTGCGAGACGAGACTAATCACATAGTAAGAAAATACAAACCCGAAGGCGAAATACTAACGAAACGAATGACAAGTGAAGCGAATTTCAGGCGAGGCAAGTCACTGGCGAGACGATGCAAGTCAAATCGAATCGAGCCTAACACGAGAGGCGAGCCTAAGACGATGGACTGGCGAAGCGAGTGTCTGGCGTAAGCGAGACACTGGCGAGTAGATGCGAGTCAAGTAGTATCAAGCCTATGGCGAATGACTGGCGAAGCGATGGACTGGCGAAGCGAGTGACTGGCGTAAACGAGACACTGGCGAGTAGATGCGAGTCAAGTAGAATCGAGCCAAAGACGAAGGGTAGGCGTAGCTAGCCACTGGCAATGCGAATCACTGGCGAGACGAAGCGAGTGAAGTTGATTCAACCTAAGGCGATGGACTGGCGAAGCGAGTGACTGGCGTAAGCGAGACACTGGCGAGTAGATGCGAGTCAAGTAGAATCAAGCCTAAGGTGAATGACCAGCGAAGCGAGTGATAGGCAAAGCGAGCGACTAACGAAACGCGTAGACAAGTTGATACAAAGCGTAGGCGTATGACTGGCGAAAGCATGTCACAGGAGTAGTCGAAGCGAGTCAACAACCAACAGTCGAAGAATAGCTCACAAAAGCGTAGGCTTAAGCGAACAAAGGGACTGGCGGAGGGTATGACTTAACAAGCCGTGCGAACCGAGCAGTCAGTGACGACAGGTGAGAGAAACACTAAAGACATGAGCTGCACGTGCAAAGCATGCAACCACCCCGTCAGGCAGCCACAGGGCTAGCACATGTCAACCCAACGGATTTTACGCACCTCTTCTCCACTGTTCAAGTTCGTCTGTGTTAAGGTTGAAATAGCATTACCTAAAGGAGGAAAGGCATAGTAGGTCTAGTCAACAGATATGTATTTAAATAATTACTGTTTTAATAATTAACAGAAATATAAAAAAAATATCATTGCAACTTATTTGTTTAATCAACTATTTGTCTAAAGGTTAGCTTGTTTCAATTACATATATGTGAAGTGTCACACATAATTGTTTTATGTAGAAAGGCAAGGATAATAATTCATTTTTCAATAAGACATACGTGCAAACACTAAAATACTTATATAACATTCCAATTAGGTGATTTGTGTTCGATATTTTCCGATAAGAACCATTTCATAAAAGATAAAACGTCAAGCTTAGCTTTCATTTATTATATGGAATTTTGTGTTTTCTTAGATAAAGATAAAGGTGAAGGGTATTCCTTGTAAACTTTACATACAAATACATGAGTTATTTTCAGTTTGATGCATGAGTTACGAAAAAATGTATATCATTGCTGAAATTTATTATAAACTATTATCAAAAGACTCATATAACATCATGTAGTAAAAACATGGAGCAGTTAAAAGGTTTGTAAAATTTAATAAAAGATGCCATAGTATGCCATTATTCAAGCAAATTAACGTAAACAAAGAAGTATAATTAATTTTAACGAACATGAAAAAATGGCCATTGCTTCATGTAATGGTGACTAATATTTGTTCTAATCATTCCCATGTCGTTATTGATGTCACTGCTTTACTGAAGTTTATGTTTACCCTTCAATATGCTTCATGCAATGGTGACTAATATTTGTCCTAATCATTCCCATGTCGTTATTGATGTCACTGCTTTACTGAAGTTTATGTTTACCCTTCAATATGCTTCATGCAATGGTGACTACTATTTGTTCTAATCATTCCCATGTCGTTATTGATGTCATTGCTTTACTGAAGTTTATGTTTACCCTTCAATATGCTTCATGCAATGGTGACTACTATTTGTCCTAATCATTCCCATGTCGTTATTGATGTCACTGCTTTACTGAAGTTTATGTTTACCCTTCAATATGCTTCATGCAATGGTGACTACTATTTGTTCTAATCATTCCCATGTCGTTATTGATGTCATTGCTTTACTGAAGTTTATGTTTACCCTTCAATATGCTTCATGTAATGGTGACTAATATTTGTCATAATCATTCCCATGTCGTTATTGATGTCACTGCTTTACTGTAGTTTATGTTTACCCTTCAATATGTCTAATCTGTATTTCTAAAAGGGATATCATTTCTTAAACATAAGTTTAATATATTCTTGAATTATTTCCCAGATAGAACTTGATGACATTTTTTTGTAATTAGAACATAGCTTCGTACATGCAGATATAAACCCCTGTAGTATCAAACATACACAAATACTATGTACAGATTTTTATTCAATGTGCTCAAAGGTTCTCGAATTCTCAAAATGATAAAAAAATAACCCTGATTTTGTAGTATTTCAGTGGTAATCTGTAAGTCTGGACAAAGTGTTGCAGTGCTGAATCTTGGCAAGGTATCTAACAATTACACCTGTCCAATATGTTCATATCGGTGTACCTGTAAATTTCCTGCATATAGTTGTAAATTGATGATAATAATGTGCACTAATATTTAGGTGCAAAATGTGCTGGTGTAGTACTTGAGTATAGTGTTTGGAGAAGAAACAGATCGAATGCGAGTTTCAAATATATATATATGATTTTGCATTGTTCAAACAATGCTTTTAATATTTAATCATAAAGATATTGTCAAACATAGCTAACTTGAATAGTATTTCAACAATTTGTAGTTGGTACTTGCTTATTTAGCAACTGATCACATTGTTCCAATGGACATTATTCGTAAATATATGTTCAATTTGATCTTCATATATAACAATATGATTTAGCTACACCATAGAATTGTAACGTTTATTATATAACTAGCAATGAAATATGTGATTATACGATGAAAATATAATCCATATATGCACATAAGCAGTAGAAAGTCATATTTTCACTGCAGTGACTAACATGTGGCCGGAATTACTTTTCATGACTGTCTCCCTTTGAAATGAAATTATCTCCCTTTGTAAAGTGATTACCTCCCTTGCTTTCCACGTCTTACGGTGAACGCCAATGTTGTGATGTTTCAGTCAATGGCTGTTGACCTTTTGTGGTGTTAATATCATATTCAACATTCCTTAACACTCTGAATTTGATTTATTGTTGATATGTTGCTTAGTAGTTATTTTACTCGTAAAAAAACTTGTTGAGGCGAGAGGTATGTGACAGACAATAATGAACGTCACTCGCTGTATGATGTGTATCACTTCGCGTGTGAAATAACAACACAGCTTGCGTTTTTCAATGTCTTAGGTATCTTCACTTGACTAGATGGTACCGTATATAAACAAAATATTTATTTTTTGTAAAACATTATCCTGTTTTAAATGTCGACTTATTTCAGTCGAATTATTTTCTCACTGAATTTACCGTGAAGGTATAACGGGGAGTTGTTAGGATTATGACAATCAAGACCGCTCTCACCTATCACCGACACGTTTTAATTGTTTTTATGCAGATTAAAGTTATATAATAAATAGACTATTTCATTGTTTTTGGCGAATATCATTTCTATCTCATCGAAATGATATTCGCCAAAAACAATGGAATAGTCTCTATATATCACTGTCATTAGATCTAATATCTAACTACACAGTTGACCAGAAAGCAATGGAAAATGAAATGTTAACATAAGCACCGGAAAACGCTTAAATATTTAGAATTCCAATGGAAAGTAAACATAAGTGGGTATATGCGATTTTAACCACGCATTTCAGTTGTATATAAATAGGAAACATTCCATTAGCAATTTAGTTAACACGTATAATAGCTAGTGACCACATTCTCCGTAACCCTAATTTTTAAACCATCATTCATTTGTCCACCAATCAACTAACAAACGCTTCACTCATGTACCAAGATAGCACCGACCATATCAATAACACATTATAAACGCCTTGCTATAACCTTCTAGGTAATTGGTTCAGCTGAAAGCTATCGAGAACATGAACGATAAATCAATTCCAGTTGGTGCCCTTCAGTAATCTGTACTTTAAAACCTGGTATGTATACTCCTTAAGGAGTTTGCCATGGTAACAACTGATTATCTCCTTTCCATGCCATGGTAATAATGTAAAGTTCAAATATTGAAATATGTTCTACAACATTTTGAAATAAGAATGTGACTGTGACAAAATACAAATTAGCTTGCAGGAATAAGGCTGAAACTATTTTGAAACATGAAATATGTTTATCACAAGTATGTTGCTTTTAGTGTGAGATATCTCTAATGCATGAACCATTTCTTATTTCCTCAACCAGTTTGAACTATTCCTTTATACAGCCGTAGTGTGTAGTCAAAATGTAGTTTGTAGTTGATTGATTAAAGCTTAAATGCTCAGCTTGAAAGATTGCCAGAAGATTACTTTGACCACAAGGGAATTTAAACTTGCTAAACAATAAAACTGTAACAAAAAGAAGGCATGTTTGTTTATGATCTCGAATACTGAACAAAGAATTTATATTTGCGAAATTGTGAAATATTCATGGTCGTTTACACGAGGAAAGTCAATACTACAAACATGTTATCTTCTCATTACAATTAATATGTACATTAATCATTTGTAAAAAGGTTAGCTTGATTTTCTCACATATACGCCAAGTGTAAAACACTAATCATTTTAATTTAAAACAATACCGATAACAGGTTCTTTCTAATTTAATATTATGCATTCAGATATCATAATGTTCAAGTTGTGTGAATTTTACTCGTTATCTTACCATGAGCACATTTCATGAACATAAAACAACCAAACAGATTCTTCTCATGCATTGACTATGTCAATTTGTGTAGTTCATAGGTTGATGCATGAAATATAAGTTGCATTTATATTTTTCATGTTTATATAATCATACCCAATATTCAATAAATATTTATTATTAATATCTTATTTAAATTTTGGAACTCTTTATTAAGTGAATCAGACCTAAACATACTTTATATTTAATTCGCCGCGAAACGGGCTCAATCATTCTTAAAGTAAGAGGTTATATATAAACATATGCAACTTTAATACTATGGCGAATAGGTAACATGCCCACTGTGTCAAATATACTGCATATGCAACATTGTCCACAGGGCCTGAAAAAGACACTGACTTCGCTTGTCTCTTGTTATCCTCTTGTACAGGATGCAAAGATCATTAACCTCTTACATAGGAATTCATGGAAACAGATTTGAAACATTTTGTTTTATATTAATTATATATGAACAATAACAACTTCAGTGACATAAATAGACAGTTGTCCATTCATTATGGATTATGATTATCAAATAGAATATAAAAACACAAATAAATAAAGCCTTGCATTCACACCAGAATATGTCAAAGAAAGAAAATTGAAGCAAAATCATTTTAAAAGTTGCACTCTTTTGATATATATATATATACATTTTCAATCTAAAGGTTAAACGATTTAATATGTTAATTATATATGACATTGCTTAACATAACATAATAATAATCCTTACCTAAAAGTTGGTTAATTGTTGAAATGATAGTCTATGGTCAGAACAGATAAGGATATTAATTATATGAGTGTGCTAAAGAACACATGTTTGTATTTGAATATATCTATGGTATATGTTAATCCAAAATTCAATTACACATTAGAAATGCTTGCCATTTAGATAGTGAACAAATACAACATGTTATATTTGGTTTAACACTACCTTCAATAGTACAAATTATTAAACTTTTTCGGACCGAGTCCCATGCGGGATTGGAAACCACAGCCTCAGAGTAAGGCAACTATCGCCAGCATTGACTGTACCAACAGCTTACCACACGACCATTTCGCCTCGGGACAATAATTTTTACTGTTGAAGGTATCGTTATCCAAAATATAACTATGTTATTACAGAGTTGATTGAGAAGATGCATGTTTCTGCCAAAACGTGCCTCTTGCCATAAATAATTGCTCTCAAAACGGATTTCATTGTAATTCACAGCATTTTTCCTAATCTTAAAGAGCCATCACGGATGTTGATAAAAAATATCAAAACATTTCCAAAAATCCATCTCCGTGAAATAAATACACTTAATTTTTCCATAATTTTTCCAAATTAAAAGAAGCCGAGATTTTGCATTAATTAGTTAAGGTTTTTCCAGTCTAAATATAGATCCAGTCTATTATTTTCAAGCGCAAAGCATTATGGTCTAGCTCACACACAGTAAACAAAGACACGAAAGAATAACAAAAAATATGAGCAATGAAAGATATCGAAATATATTATTTTTGGCGGTGATTTATTTACTATTTTATTTAATTATGTATTTGCTACAGATATTGGAATAATTATTTTACCCATCTAGGTATTATTTGTGAATTTTATAATTAATGAGAGTAAACATTTGTCATAATTTGCTTGTCTTATCTCAATATAAAGAACATTAAACAGGAAATAATTTGTATATTCTCAGGACATTTAGAACCATTGTTTGTAAAGCAATCGTCACATTCAGTAATGTGTGACAAGGGTAACTTGCAAGAGAGACACGTGAAGCACGTGCAGCATATGGGTTGTTATGGCGACTTGCGCTAGAGACGAGCCTTCACGCTTCGGAAGCGCTTGCTGTTTGTGTAGTACGTATTACGCAAAAAAGGGGATTCTGTTTATATACGTCAGATACCCTTAGCGCGCGCTAGTCGAAGTGGTACTTCTCTTTGAAACCAAATTGCAATACATTGTCGTGATATGAAAATTATTTAACATATGCCATGTTATAGATAAAAGATTTCTCTGGCGAATGACGTTATAAGTATATTTTCCAAAAAAATTAAATACTAACATCCGTGATGGCTCTTTAATTTCAGATCGTCATTCATTTGTCCATCAATCATCAATCATGTGTTTCACTTTGGTACCAAGATAGCGGAGACCTTACTATCGATAACACATCAATAAAAGCCTTGCTGTCACCTTCACGGTAATTGGTTTAGTCTTAGGTTATGGGGAGGTAAATCAATTCCAGGTGGTACCCTGGTGTGACCTAAAGCAATAACTTTTCTATAGTTTTAAGCAATCAATAGTTGGTATCCAGTAAATATTGGTCAATACTATGTTTTACCCGTCATAATATTGTTGCAAATCGATAGCGTTCTTCATGTATATAGACTTAAGCTTCATCGAAGAGGTTTAGAGGATTACTGTTGAATCCAATATAGAGAATCCTCAATGAAAGCCAATTCCAGTGGCATTATGTCGCTAGTGTCTTTGACGTCATCGGTGATTGTTCCACGACGGCACTTAAAACAGTACTTTATTGCCAAATAACATTTTGGAAAAGCTTGGTCTCAAAACAGGCTAGAATACATAGAATGGATTCAGGGAAATACATAAAATGTTCTTGAATCTTATTCATTATAGAAGAGAAACTCTGCAAGTGTGTTTTAATTGCATGTTTGATTTGATTTTTAAATTCAGAATTTGTCTGATTGTGATAAAATAATTAATACTGTTATGCAAATAAAACTACTAATATTTGTTAATCAGTCTAAATAATGATTAACGCTGCCATTTAAATTTCCTATAAAGAAGTGGTTTGTGTTTAAAGTTTAGATTTATATGAAAATATACTTTAAATGTTTTTTAAATGTGCGTATGGGTTGTTTTATAATACAAATGTTGCAAACATGGTGAGGTTGTCTCCCTCAAATGTAATTCCGTCTAACGTTGGTATAAGCTCTAATATAACCTGCTATCAGTATACAGAAAGTTACACTTGACGACCGAAACTGAAGCTGTATGTAACACAAACCAACAGCATGTTCATCTCATGCGTAAACTAAGTTCTTTCAATAATCCTCGAAACAGGTTACAGAATTGCAACTTCAGTCAAAAGATAGCCAATAACAGTGATAAATAGAACGGTTGATATTGATAATATTGAAACTTTATATTCTATGAAGATACACATACATTTATGTTTAATGAAGAGAAGACTATATAATCAGTGTTATTTCACGAAAGAAACTTCAAAATTTAGTATGTACATACATTTTTGCTAGATTTACATCTGATGACATTATGTATACAGTGATAAACACTTGTATTACCAACTGTTAAGCAGAGAAAATTACGGTTTTATTGATTCGTTTTATCATGAGACACGCAGGCAATATGTCTGACATGCATATCATAACCTTCAAAACACGCGTGATCTCTTTTCATTGAATTCGTTTATCAAATATGACAATGTTCAAGCCTTGCATTCAAATGAGAACATATTTTTTTTTAAATAAATAAATAAATAAATAAGAACAATGAACCAACTGATGTACTCTTTTTACTGGTTTTGAACAAACTTATTTGATATAAAAGTGAAAATTGTTTAATGCTCTGTGTAATCTCACATAAAAGTTGGTTGTCAAGGTTTTAAACTGGTTACGGAATAAGCATATCACTTTCGTCAAATAAATTCCACATTACGATGGTAGTTCAGTCAGTCTCATGGCCCTTCATGTCCATAATCAACCCGTTATTAATAAATTGCTCGAGCTGTTTCTAATATTCAAGAATCTATATTCAGTGTGCGTCTATTTTGAACAGTGATAACCACAGATAAGACAACAGTTTGGCGCTTTTTGTACTCCACACAGATAATATGTGAACTGTTGCATAATATAAGCAACATAGTTTCTTCAGGTTCCAGGTTTCACGAGTAACACAAGTATGTAGTAGTTCAGTGCTAATCTGTTTGTCTAAATCAATTGATCCTGGCCTGAATCTTGGCAAGGCCTCAGACATTTACACCTGTTCAGAATAGTTCATATAGAAATCGCTTCTGAGCACCAAACTGGATGTTAGTGCAAAATACTTACCTTGTAATTATTAGTAGTAGTATCATTTATTTATATATATATATATATATATATATATATATATATATATATATATATATATATATATATATATATATATATATATATATAAGTAAATAAGTAAATAAGTAATATAAAGTAAATTAATGTGTATTGTTTAATTACCTACAACAGTTCTTGGCGCAACCGGTTCGTTGAAAGATGGAAAATGTATCAATGTCCATGAAATGTCACAAATGAAATATGACATTGATTTGCTGAACTAATTTTAATTTGAATGTAGGACATATCGTTAATAATTCACATAAGAAAAAATAAACAGCAAAACGTGCATATTGTATACATAACAATGCACTATATTCGCAGTCACTCTCTTCTCACTTTCTTGTATGTTATATTTACAATAGAAAGAGCATCAATGTTATCATATTGTTTTGTATTTACATTCTTCTATTGATTCTCTATTGATTATTAGGTAAACATAATGATAAATTTACATTTACCAAAGTTATCACTGTCAAGTCCCAAGGACATACGTTGTTAAATGATGCAGTACGTTCAACATAGTCGAATAAGGCTGGATTGACACAAATCGGTTACCATAAGAACACACTAACATTCCAAATTGTGTCACCTAACTTGTCCTCAAAACATACCAGTAAAATGATTTCGAATCAATATTTCTAGAAAATAAATAAAAATGAATTATCTCTATGCAGTTTATTAAATGACACATTCAGATTCAACAACTAAACGTGCCATGTGTTGGGCGGACACCCTAACTGAGTATGTGAATGGCGGTATATAACATTGCTGCAGATCCTAATATAGCTATTTGTTATCAGATGACAACAGAGAGTATTGTGAGAACCGGATATCTAGAGATTTGAGGAGGTAGATGCAGATGATTTAGAAGCAACATACTACGTAAATAGTCTAGACAAGAACATATAATATGAGACGTAAATAGACTCAGGAATGAAATGTCAATGGATACACACTATTCATCGTTAATGAAGCTTGGAAAAGAACTGAAACATGATTTACAACAAATCTCACACTGACTTGAGTACACACATCGAGTATACATTTTAACAAAAATGTAGATCCTATTTTTCAACTACCATGACCAATGAATCCTAATTGATAAGACTTTGTGAAATTAACCGTGAAAGTGTCATTTTACAAGATTTCGAAGGGTCTGTGAAATATACTAGCATATGCCATCAAGCATTCGTTTTAACAAATATGACAGATCAAAGACCTCGGCATTTATTTTCATCAAAAGGAACATAAACCACAAGTCTGGAAATCGGCAAGGTTTGACTGACATCTGAATTCATGTGTACATGAGTTGAAAATTTAATCAGCAATGGAAGGTTCCTCATATTTACAGAAATACTGATAATCAATCAATCAATCAAGTTTATTTCGTAAAAGGCCTTAGGCCCACGTACAATACAAAATAAACAAACATGTGATTACATGGTAGTGGCAATTGACAGTCATGTATACTGAGTTCGTAGTGACAATGCTTCCTTTATGTAATTAGAGCAGTTTGTTGTTATTGAATAATTAGTACATTGTATATTTAAAAGGTATTGCTGATCAATATGATAAGGTAATGTTTTGAAATATTTACAGCGCAAATCATGATAAACTTTACATTCTAATAGAAAATGAAATTCATTTTCTACAAAGTTATCATTACAAATATAACAAAGTCGTTGGTGCCTTGGGGGTCCATCAAATCTACCGGTATTTTTGTATATTGGAAGTGCACCGATTCTTAACATTGTTATTCTGCGCCTGGCATCTTTAGATTTCTCAAAAAATAAATAAGGTTCCATACAAAATACAGTTTTGATATTTGAATAAAGATCTAGCGATGTACATTTATGCATTTCCGAAAATATGAATTGCTTGTGACAATAAGTACACTATTGAAAAGGCTTTTAATCAACCCATTAAAAATGTGTTGTATTAATCAGCATTTGTATGTGGTATATATTTATTTAGTAAGCTTAAGGTTCAAATCATTAGTTTTTTACAGCTTTTGAAGAAGAAAATAGAAGAAATGTCGTTCCTTTTTCGTTATATTCCCAAACTGGGCAATGCTCATTAAGAAAATATGCTTCACTACGTTAATACAATGCACCAATCAGGTTGTAATCTCCATTTCAAACAACTTAATCGATGAACGATTCTCCCTTTAAATGTTTTTGAACGAACAGTATTTTGTCACTGTAACGGCCAAAATCACACTTTTATGCTAACATCTTCCCCGGTGTATTATTTTCTCATTAGCGGTATGCATTTAAACTTTTCTTTTTGGAGTAACCTGCCTTGGGCACGGACTTTTCGTTCAAACATGGCTGCGCCCATGTACGCTGCAAAAACAATTTTCCAAAGTTAGAAAATGCCATTGCAAACAAACGGTAACTATAATTTTATCACCATTTTAATGTAATTCTTTTGTAAAAGTAAATTCTCACAAATGTAGGCAAATTTTAAGGTACATTTCATTCACTTTATCAGTTAAATTGTATTTTTCAACTGGCATTGTGTTAGCGTTATATTTCATGCTATTTTCATTTCAATTCATAGACAAAGTTATGAATTGCAAGTGTAATTTCAAAGTGTTTAGTTTAACCAAAGGTTATTCATTATTGTGTGCTATTTTATCTTTCGTGTCAATATTTTCAGTAAATTTAACTTCAGTGTTTTCACTTTTCTGCAATTACCGTAAATACCCTAAAATACTGTATTAATCTATTTTTTAACAAATAACTTAAGTTTTTGGGCTTTTCTTTGTTTACAAGTTTAAGAAATATTTTCAAGTAAGTTTTTGCATAAATTATTAATGTTTTCTTTACCATATTTTATTGCAAAAGGCAATTATTCTATCACCATTGCATAAGGCAATCCCATTGATAAATCTCTTTGCATAAGCCATTTTCAAGTAATATTCTTCATTGTTTTTAAGCAATCTTTAATTTATATTTTACATTTTAGCATAGACTAGCTACTTCTTTATTTCTCATTGCATAAGGCAATTACCGTAGTGTATCTAATTGCATAAGGCAATTATATTAATTATTTCTTATTGCACAAGGCAAATACTGTAATGTATCTAATTGCACAAGGCAATTATATTTCATCTTTCTAAATTGCATAAGGCTGTTTGTTAGGCATTATAGATTATTACTGTGTAATGCTTTTTCAAGACTAAGAATATTCTATTTTTGTATTTATTTTAAAGCTATTTTTACATGTTAGTAAATAAGACATTTGTTTTATTTTCAGTCAATCTGTAAACTATGAAGATAGACTCTGTAAACTATGAAGATAGACTCTGTAAACTATGAAGATAGACTCTGTAAACTATGAAGAAATACTTTGTAAAATGTCAAGATAAGAAGAATATGCAAACTATGAAGATAAACTCTGTAAGAAAAGAAGACATGAAAAGAATAAAAGAACTTTATGGAAATATTTGAGTTTGTGCACTCTGGATCGTACAGCATTGACGTTTGAGATGGCATCTGCAGATGATAAGGATCCAAGTGCACAGGCTGAAGTCAAGGCCAAGGGTCAGGATCAGGTAGATGACAGTAGCCCAAAATTTCCACCAGAAGTAGGTCAAGTTGAAGATGATATTTTAAGTACCCTGACCAGTAGAAGTAGAAGACTCACAAGTAAAGGACTTGCATATAAGTTAGATTTTAAAGAGAAGATTGTTCGAAAAATATGTCAAAAATTGTCAAGTCTACAAACAGAAATTATATCTAATATCAAGGATGAGAAAGAATATGAATGTGTCCGACACGGTTACAAAAACTGGCTCATAGTCTATGAAGAATATCTTGATTGTCAAGCTCAGTACTTGGACTTAGCTAAGCAAGGTAAAGCCACAGAATTTATGACCACTTTAGAGACTCTCTCTGATACATTTCTCCAATTCAAAACAGAAACACAAAGATGGATCGGTGGCCAAGAAGAGGCACGAAAGACAATGAATAACTCATCTGAAAGGAAGTCGCAACATGACAATGATAATGCCTCAAGAGTAAGTTCTACTACAAGTCGTTCGTCTGCTAGACTTAAGGAAGAACAGAGAAAAGCAGAAATCATGGCACGGTCAATTGCATTGGAGAGAAAACAAGAACTAGATATGAAGAGACTGAGATTAAAGATGGAAGAAGAAAGACTAGAGCTAGACACTGAACTTGCTATTTCGGCAGCTAAAGTGAAGATTTTTGATGAATTTGAGGATAAAGAGATTTGTCCAAGCTTGAGAAGTGAGCATCAGGTTCGACGCAAAGATGACTTTACAAGGCCATTGAAAGAAGAGCGTAGTACGCCACCCCAAACTTTACACCGAGCAAGTCAAGATGAAAGACATGGAAATAAAGTTGATGATCTTATTCTCACAGTAGTCAAGCAGATGAGAAAGCCTCTTCCTCAAATCAAGCATTTCGGAGGAGAACCTCTTGAGTTCAGAAAGTTCGTCCGACAGTTTAAATCAAAAATCCTAGCAAACTCTGATAGTGCCGATGAAAACATGACTTATTTGGAACAATTTACTTTTGGTGAGGCAAATAAGATAGTAAAAGGTTTTGGTTATCTAGATGCAGAAGTTGGATTTGCGGCAGCTATGAAGGAGTTAGAAGAGCGCTATGGAAATGAACACATAATAGTCAACGCATTCGTGCAACGAGCTCTCGATTGGCCTGTTATCAAGGCAGACAACCCAAAAGGACTTGATGATTTCTCAATCTTCTTATGTGAGTGTGAAAATGCAGTCCAGTGTGTACCTGCTGTTGGTGTTCTTGACTACACAGAAAATATCAAGCGACTCCTTGGGAAACTGCCGTATCATTACCAAGAGAAATTTAGAAGTGTTGCACAAGCAGTAAGAGAAACCAGTCAAGTTGTCAAGTTTCGCCATCTCTCAGACTTTGTTAAAAAAGAATCAAAGAAGGCCAATGACCCAATCTTTGGAAAAGAAGCGCTGAAAAAAGATGTAAGAGAAGACAAGTTCAAAAGGCGGCCACAACCAACCAAATCGAAGTATGCTTTTGCAACCAAGACTGACAACACGAATATGATGAGAAATAACCAAATGGACAAATGTCACAAGCCACAAGAAAGACAAAATGAAACTAAACACAAGACATGTCTCTTCTGTAATTCTTACAAGCATACACTTGAATTCTGCGGAAGGATAGCATCTTCTCCTTATGCTGATAGATTGCAGTTCTTGAAGGCAAATGGACTCTGCTTCAGATGTTTGACAAGGGGACACATGAGTAGAGAATGCAGTGCTAATGTGGTTTGTAGACATTGTAAAAATAGACATCAGACATTTCTCCATATGAGCCCTCTTGAGTACAAAGAACAGGAACAAACAAAACCTCATGTAAAGATATCAAGTGAAGACAAGAACATTGCCAGTGGATGTTCGGATTATATGCATGAGCAAGAGTGTGATTGTGATATGGGAGCCAGGGAGACAGATTGTGCTATGGCAATCATTCCCATCATTGTTAGGAAGAAGAACAGTGCACAAGCCATACAGACCTATGCATTTCTAGACCCTGGAAGCAGCGTCTCCTTTTGTACTGATAAGTTGATGCGTCAAATTGGAGCCTCAGGCAGAAGAATGAACATAACTCTGGAAACTATGGGGACCCCACACTCGATGCAGACCTACGCTGTGGACAGTCTTGAAATTAGTGACCTCGATCTACAGAATGTCATATCCATGCCAAGAGTCTACACGAAGGACAAGATGCCAGTGACCAAAGATCACATCCCAAATGAGAATGATTTGTCACGTTGGCCTCACTTGAACAGTATCCCATTGCATCATCTGGAATCCGACATTGGTATATTGATAGGGAACAATGTGCCAGATGCGTACACTCCTTTAGATGTCAAGACAGGACCATGTGGCAGTCCGCATGCAGTGAAGACTAGACTGGGCTGGGTAATGTGGAATGTCATTAGGCCCAGAAATGGTAATCTCAACCAAGGAAGGACAACATGTTATGTAAACCGAGCTGAGGTGACTGCTATTGAAATATTGGAGAGCTCTCAGAAACTAGAGAAGATTGTAAGACAGTCAATAGATTTTGATTTCCCAGAGTCACTGTCTGATGAAAAGAAAGAACCATCATTTGAAGACAGAAAGTTCACAGAAAAGGTAGAAAAGTCAATTCAGTTATATGACGGACACTACTACATCAACTTGCCATTTCGAAAGGATAACATTCAGTTCCCTGACAATCGAAGAATGGCATTACAGCGTCTGGAAAGCCTAAGAAGAAAACTAGCAAAGAATGACAAGTTCTCTGAAGACTATAAAGGCTTTATGCAGAGTCTCCTTGACAAGAAGTATGCAGAAAAGATTCCTGACAGCGATCTTGAATGCGCAGAAGGTAAAGAGTGGTACATTCCTCACCACGCAGTCTACCATCCACACAAGCCGGACAAGATACGAGTTGTCTTTGACTGCGCCGCAATCTGCAATGGAGTTTCACTCAACTCAGAACTTCTATCAGGACCAAATTTGCTGAACAGCCTGTTAGGAATATTGTTAAGATTCAGACAAGAAGAAATAGCTGTCATGGGAGATATTGAGACAATGTACTACCAGGTTAGAGTACCAACAGAAGATTGTAATTTCATGCGCTTTTACTGGTGGCCAGATGGTGACATTAGAAAGGACCCAGAAGTATACAGAATGCTAGTTCATATGTTCGGCGCAATTTCCTCTCCAACATGCTCTAACATTGCCTTGAGACAAAGTGCCATAGACAACACAGATGATTTCAAGCCAAGCATCACCAAGACAGTCATGAAGGACTTCTATGTGGACGATTGCTTGTCCTCCGTGCCAACAGTCAACGAAGCTGTATCGCTGATTGACGGAGTCAGTGAGATGTGTAGTAAAGGTGGATTTCGCGTCACTAAGTGGACTAGTAACAGTCATGATGTTCTGAATCATGTGCCAGAAAATGAAAGAGCCAAGGAAATAAAAGAACTGGACCTGACAACTGATCAACTTCCCTCCGAGCGAGCCCTAGGGATCTACTGGTCAGTAGAAAGTGACAAAATTGGATTCAAGATACAAGCAAGAGACAAACCCACAACCAGAAGAGGATTGTTATCTGTAACTAGTTCAGTGTATGACCCTCTTGGATTAGCATCCCCATTCATACTGAAAGCTAAGATTCTTCAGCAAGAACTTTGTCAACTAAAGTTAGGTTGGGATGATCCTCTACCAGAAAAGTTTCAACAAGCTTGGGAGAAGTGGTTACATGACTTACCAAATCTTGAAAGAACAGACATTCCTCGATGCTACAAGCCTTCAAATTTCGGCGAAGTTGTTAACTGTCAAATTCATATGTTTTCTGATGCCTCAGAAGTTGGATATGGAGTTGTGGCATATGTTCGTGTTAGAAACAACTTAAACCAAGTTCATTGCTCTTTGGTCATGTCGAAATCACGTGTCGCCCCATTGAAGAAAATGACGATCCCAAGAATGGAATTAACAGCTGCATCAATCTCTGTGAAGTTATACAAGTTTATAGCTGATGAGCTGGAGTATGAGGTCAACAATGTTATCTTTTGGACCGACAGCATGGCAGTGTTGAAATACATTAACAATGAAAAATCAAGGTTTCAGACCTTCGTCGCTAACCGCGTAGCTGTTATACGAGATGGATCGGAAGTGAGCCAATGGAGATACATTGAATCGAAGCTAAATCCAGCCGATGCGACATCAAGAGGTTTGAACATTGATCAGTTCCTTTCTGCAGATTATTGGATTTATGGACCAAAGTTCTTATATGAACCCGAACAGGAATGGCGTCAAGTGGATAAGAATCTGCTACGTCTGGATGATGAGGACATCGAAATCAAAAGGATTGTGAATGTATCTCTAATGGGGGAGACAGATACCATGTCAAGACTGCTAAATTACTCGTCAAGCTGGACCAAGCTCAAGAGAATTGTAGCATGGATTCTCCTGGTTAAGAAAACTCTCAAACAAAAAGTCAAACAGAAAATGAAGTCTGGAACAAACCAAGATAAGAAAACTGAAACGCAGGATCAATCTTCCAGTCTGACGGTTGAAATCTTGAATGAAGCAGAAAATGCCTTGATCATCTATGTTCAAAAGGAGCATTACAGTGCTGAGATTGAAGTGCTTCAGTCCAAGAATTCAAGAATCAAGAAATCAAGTACAGTGTACAGATTGGACCCCATTCTGGTACAGGGAGTGATCAGAGTAGGCGGTCGTCTACAAAGAGCAGAAATTTCATATGACTCCAAGCACCCAGTGCTTTTACCAAGAGACAGCCCTTTATCTAAACTGATTCTCATGGACATCCATAGGTCTGTAGGCCATCTCGGTAAGAATTCCATGTTGTGTGCTTTGCGACAAAGGTATTGGATCCCTGGAGCAGGAATACTTATCAAGCATCTGGTGTCGAAATGTGTAGTATGCCGAAAGTACAAAGCTAGCCAAATGAGTCAAAAGATGGCAGATCTACCAAGTGACCGACTCGTGCCTAACGAGCCACCATTTTCTCGTACAGGTATGGACTACTTTGGACCTTTCTTCGTGAAGCGTGGTAGGACTGAAGTTAAACGCTACGGTGTGATATTCACATGTATGGCATCACGTGCTGTACATCTCGAAGTAGCAAGCTCTCTTACAACAGATTCTTGTATAAACTGTTTACGTCGATTCATCGCCAGGAGGGGCAACCCTAAAGTCATATGGTCAGATAACGGCACAAATCTGACTGGATGTGAAAAAGAGCTGCGCCAAGAGATTGACAGGTGGAATCAAGCCCATATTCACAAAGAGCTGTCACAAAGAAATATCGTGTGGAAGTTTAACCCACCTTATGGATCTCACCATGGTGGTATCTGGGAGCGTTTGATTAGGAGTGTAAGGAAAGTGTTGAACGGCTTACTTCAGCAACAAATTCACAATCTAGACGATGACAGTCTGTACACTCTTATGTGTGAAGTGGAAGCCATACTGAATTCAAGACCGATTACTAGTAATCCTAGTAGCCCCAGTGACTTATCTCCCCTTACACCTAACCAGCTACTCCGTCTCCATGGATGTGACAACAGGGCTCCCGGTGTCTTCTCGGCAGACGACAACTGCTCCAAGCGGCGATGGAGACATGTGCAGTATCTTGCCAATCTTTTTTGGCAAAGGTGGGTCAAAGAGTACTTACCTTTGCTGCAGTCACGACAGAAATGGACTCAAAGAAAAAGAAATGTCGCAGTAGGCGATGTTGTGCTGTTGATTGACAGCGCTCCTCGAAGCTCATGGAAAATGGGCAGAATCGTTGAAGTCTTTCCGGATAAGAAGGGACTTATTCGGAGTGTGAAAGTCCGGACAAGCCTGTCCGAACTCATAAGACCTCTGGACAAACTGTGCATGCTGTTAGAGGCAGATACATAAGTAGAGACTATGAAAATTGAAGGCTGACACTTGAAGTGAAAATGAACTATTGAAAATGTTTGTTTCAAACTTTTATGGATAATGTGTTTTTAATAATGTGTAAGAACAAAGTTTTGCGTAAAACTTTTATTTCCCTTCTTTACTTCGGCAAGGTTTATTTTCAAGTAACTTTATTAATTTTCCTTTCGGTTTATTCCTTTTGGCCATTATTATTTTTATAAGAGTAGTAATTGTAAAGATTTACAATTAGGGAGCCAGTATGTAACGGCCAAAATCACACTTTTATGCTAACATCTTCCCCGGTGTATTATTTTCTCATTAGCGGTATGCATTTAAACTTTTCTTTTTGGAGTAACCTGCCTTGGGCACGGACTTTTCGTTCAAACATGGCTGCGCCCATGTACGCTGCAAAAACAATTTTCCAAAGTTAGAAAATGCCATTGCAAACAAACGGTAACTATAATTTTATCACCATTTTAATGTAATTCTTTTGTAAAAGTAAATTCTCACAAATGTAGGCAAATTTTAAGGTACATTTCATTCACTTTATCAGTTAAATTGTATTTTTCAACTGGCATTGTGTTAGCGTTATATTTCATGCTATTTTCATTTCAATTCATAGACAAAGTTATGAATTGCAAGTGTAATTTCAAAGTGTTTAGTTTAACCAAAGGTTATTCATTATTGTGTGCTATTTTATCTTTCGTGTCAATATTTTCAGTAAATTTAACTTCAGTGTTTTCACTTTTCTGCAATTACCGTAAATACCCTAAAATACTGTATTAATCTATTTTTTAACAAATAACTTAAGTTTTTGGGCTTTTCTTTGTTTACAAGTTTAAGAAATATTTTCAAGTAAGTTTTTGCATAAATTATTAATGTTTTCTTTACCATATTTTATTGCAAAAGGCAATTATTCTATCACCATTGCATAAGGCAATCCCATTGATAAATCTCTTTGCATAAGCCATTTTCAAGTAATATTCTTCATTGTTTTTAAGCAATCTTTAATTTATATTTTACATTTTAGCATAGACTAGCTACTTCTTTATTTCTCATTGCATAAGGCAATTACCGTAGTGTATCTAATTGCATAAGGCAATTATATTAATTATTTCTTATTGCACAAGGCAAATACTGTAATGTATCTAATTGCACAAGGCAATTATATTTCATCTTTCTAAATTGCATAAGGCTGTTTGTTAGGCATTATAGATTATTACTGTGTAATGCTTTTTCAAGACTAAGAATATTCTATTTTTGTATTTATTTTAAAGCTATTTTTACATGTTAGTAAATAAGACATTTGTTTTATTTTCAGTCAATCTGTAAACTATGAAGATAGACTCTGTAAACTATGAAGATAGACTCTGTAAACTATGAAGATAGACTCTGTAAACTATGAAGAAATACTTTGTAAAATGTCAAGATAAGAAGAATATGCAAACTATGAAGATAAACTCTGTAAGAAAAGAAGACATGAAAAGAATAAAAGAACTTTATGGAAATATTTGAGTTTGTGCACTCTGGATCGTACAGTCACAATATAAAAAACAATACATTAAAGAACACTGTTTTGCTTTGTCAAGCAAACAACATTCTTGAGATGAAACAACCGGAACAATCGATTCAAAGACGTGCTGACAAACTATTAATGGCACAATGGCAATCAATCGTCTTGATTCAATTATTTCCAATACGGGATTGTTGACAGATGCTTGACAGAGTTGTGGGACATAGAAGGGTGGACGTCTATCACTTTTGTATTGTAAAGGCGACCAGAAATAATATATATGAAAGAGAAAATCACTATGGCTACTAAATATCCTTTTTGAACTGCGTTCAATTCTGGAATTAAGCATGCCATAAAATGGGTCTGAAATAACAACACTTCTGTTACATGTAATGTTAAATTAAAGTTAATCATAACAATCACTGAATGTTTATGATGACACAGAAATCCAACTATATATGTGCTGTTTTGGACACTTATTGAAACGTCCAATGCAAGAATCCTTTGATATCCTCTCATTTCAGAATAAATATGTGCAATAAATGCTTTGAAATAAACAAGGCTATTGAGGCTACAGCTATTGCAATCAATCGATAGTTCGATAGCTCTTAAGCTTCATACAGAGCTTTGGGTTTTACATATGTTTAAATTTTCTCATAAGATCTTAAATTGTAGAAGAAAAAAATATTCAACCATAGTATTGACCAATTCATAATGTATGTTTTCATTATGAATCAAATTAGTTTACATATATATCTAATACAAGCTGAAATGTAACTGAAAGAAAGGTGGAGGCAGCTCTGTGAGAGATTAAGCTGATATATAGAGGATATTATATGAGTGCCTATGTCATACTATGTTTACGACACGAGTGCCTGAATATTAGTATTTCCCGAGCGAGAGCGATGGATATACCGATATTCAGGCACGAGTGTCGTAAACATAGTATGGCATAGACACGAATATAATATTCTGTTTATTACCGAAGTCGTGAACTTAATGGAAACACGCTAAAATCCACTTTCAACCATAGGCTGGCGACCCGCCGTCGCGCATTTAGAACGCAACGTCATAGACGAAACGTGACGTCAAAGCATTGTTTATGACGTCACGTCACCATGACAAAGTGATTTGTTGCCCTAGGGCATCGTATGAAAAATATGAACCCCGATTTGATTGCCCCCGTAGGTAATAAATGATAATACTGAACATCATGTTACGTTTAATAAGACAGTAGACGATTTCCAGAAACTTGGAACTAGTTTATAACAGAACTGTTTTGAGTGCGTTATCTTTTCAATTATCACCGTCCCCTTCACTGCAATAACATCAAATTAATAAATCTCACTTCGACCCCTACTGAAGCCCTGTGGGTGAATGAAGATTGCCCTTTTCATGAGAAATGCAAGAACCACATTTAAGGTTCCTTTTGATATTTACCCTGTAATCTTGCACAGGCGCATTTTGCACTATCCATCATCCATCTTGCAATTACCAACATCAATGTCACTGCTGCTCACCAATTTACACTCTCCTTAAAGAAAAGGAGAGAGTAAACGACTTTATTATGTTAGAATAGAATTTTCGAAATAGCACGATTAATATGTACTCGTCTCCAAAAATGTAGAAATATGTCGAGGTCACTGACCAATTTAAAGAACTACCAGCTTTTGTTAAAATACTGCTGTCGGCAAAATACTACTTTGATGGCATAGCATGTAATTATCATTTAATACACCTTCAAAGTAAAAGTACAAGTTTAGTTCAACACTCTTTCAATTCATTCGTGAACACTCGATATTGGAGAGAATGGTATCATCACTATAATTGGAACGTTTATCCTTTGGCATGGCAAAGTGACTGTATCTTTGTCACTACAAGAAATGTGAAATATTACTTTATTATATACCCATATAATTTCTTACTTTGAAGTTTACACGGATTCCCGAACGTTGGTTGGTTGAGAGCGCGGTCAGGTGATCAGAATTTCGAGGTTCATAACCCATGAACTCTTAGAAAATCGTTCATACTCGTGTGAACGCTTTCAGGTCGTGTGAACGTTCGACGGTACTGTAGCGTTCTTTCCTGATTGAGCGTGATTTTGTTAGCAAATTTCCAACGGTTAGATGCATTTACCGACTTATTTGATTGAATAACATAAACTCAATATCATACAACCTTCTCAATTGTTAAAATAATAAAACATTTCAATAAAAGATCGCCTAACTGTTTGATGTTGAGCTAAGCGAGTCACAAGGCCGAACCGAACGGCGAAAGACATTCACGATCGCTGGCTGAATACAAATTATGCAATCTAGCAAATACTCACAATCTAACCATTATGAACTAACGGGATTCGGATTTGAGTAGTCGTGGTAATGAAATATTGCTTTTCCGACTGTTGTTTACATAATATTGACGAGGTGACAACAGCAAATGGCGACCACCATGCCATTACGTCATTCAAAGGACGGATAACTCTGATCTCGTGTCCCCGAAAGATTATATTTTATTACGCTTCACTCAGCATAATGAGTGCCGCAGGTTTCATCAAAATAACGTAAAATAACGTAAGAAATTATAAGAATTGAATGTCAGTTTGTGTGTTTGCACTGGAAAATGAACGATGTCAAAGCGGGATTCAAACCCTCACGTGAACTTGCTCGCAAGCTCGCCGTTCACGGAGGTTTAAATCCCGTTTTGACATCGTTCATTTTCCAGTGCAAACACATAAACTGACATTCAATTATTAAGTAAACTTAAGATAGTAATACAGGGGTGCAATACGGTTTCCGTGGTCAATTTCCGTATTGCACGGTGAATTCCGTATTGCACGGCTGACGGTTCTGCTTTCTCTAAACTTCGGCACTTCTCGGAATTTTCCGTACTTTTCAATGTTTTCCCAATTAAATCTCCGGAATTTATGTTTTAATAATACTGCTAGTATTTTTTCATTTGATTAAAGTATCAGCATGGATTTGGCTTAATATTAACAGCACAAGCAGGGAAAATATCACACAAATTATCATTAACAAGGCAGAAAAGCGCACAGTGTAAGGGGAATCGAAAGCATTGCCGAAAGCTTCACTAGCGACGCTGCGTTACTGTGACGTCACAACCGTTTACTAGTGTGACGTCATAACCATGGTTACGTCATTCGAAAGACCCACGACGGACGGAAGCCTGAATGTTGTTTCTTATTTTCAGTTCTATGTATTTAAATAATAGTAAAGCAAATTTGATGGTTTAATTATGAAGTACACACTGAAGAAAATTTCACTTACAGATCTATTGGGTTGACAAATGAGAAAATAAAGATATTATTAAGATATCAAATCGTGAGTCGTGCTGGTCAAGCAACCGTCCGTGTATCAATACGCAGCACGTCGTCCCAGTAAATTTATGCAACTTTATTTGATTACAAATTTGCTAATAAAAAGGGGTATATAATAAATATAGAACATCATACTTGTGCATTTGGATTGTTTGTATTGAACTCGAAGCTGTCATGGAAGCAAAGGAACAACTCGTTCTTCGAACTCGTTGTTCCTCCGCTTCCATGACATAATTCGTGCTTCTAAAACCTAAAAAATTAAAACTACCAACAAGTCGACGTTGACAACTCTATTGTGTGTTTAAACTTTAACTTCCTTTGTCCCTTAATCGATAACTGTGAACTGGCGTAAAATAACACGTAATTCTTCTTTGATGTATGTTTTTCGAATCGAAAAGTTCATTAAAGACACACGTAATAGGGAGACGTGCGTGTCTGACAGAAATATATCACTGGTTCAGCTTAGTACCAAACTCGTTTTGAGAGTTAATTAAAGTCACGTGCTGGTGCGACTTTCCAGTGTACGAGCTATATTTCAAACCATACAAGTGTTCACTTTCTAATTATGGTAATTGTCGCACACATGCATCAATCCGTTTGCATGAGGTTCACATCGATCAATTACACGACCATCTGTATTCCCCAAATGTTGCGTTTAGAATACTGCTGAATGTGCTTAAGCTACTCATCAAGTAATTGTAGACAATATCTCTTCACCCGTTGCCAGAAAGCGTGATTACATATAAAGAGTTCAATTGAAATATTGTTGGTATTCATAAAAAAGCAACGTTCATAACAGGACAATGGAACAATGGTAGAATTTTTAACTAGAATTGGAGTTCACTTAATGGCTGCAGCAAGCCAAGGTCAATTGTCCGATGTCCGATCAAGACCACGACTTTGAATAGTTGTCTTTTCGTTATACTGAACTGATTGACCTTAAACTGGTTAATTTCAGTTTAAGTTGATAATTTTCAATTAAATATCACGGAATAGATGTGACCTCACCAACATGAGTATGACCCGTTAAACATAATCGAGTAAATGTCTGTTTATCAACGTGCATTAAAGATACATCCATTGTGTTGTTGGGGGTCAAATATGACAAACGTTATAAATGGTCTTATTTTATCGAGAAGTACCAACTGTTACCGAAAACAATCATTTTAATGATACTCGACTTAGTATATTGACGATATGAAGGTAAAAGTAGTGAATTCTGATCGAAAACCGGACAATGCACCGCGTGTGGCGCGCGCCAATGAGTCAAACGTAATTTTGGAATCTTATTTACACCAGACAAAATAACAAATTTGGGCTGATAGTGTTCAATAGGTCATATAAATATTGTGCATGTAAATAGAACGTGCACTTTCGGTTTCTGCACATGCATAATGATGTTACTCGATTTTAATTAGAAACTAGTAATTATGATATGTTTGGCGATTGGGGATGAATATGCAAGCTAGGTGAATTTGTTTGTATTGTCAACAGAACATATGGTGTGTTGGAACGTATTAAAGCCAAATTAAATTTTATGAAACACAATGGATGCACCTTTAATGCCTTTGATAACAACATTGATTTTGAAACAGCATTAATTCCAGAATAATGAACAATCTGATTGAAACCAAGTATAGCATGCGAAGAGGTTGTCTATTTCATCTATTATGACTGCAACCTCGGTAAACAGTCATAGTATGTCTTCAACAAGGTCTTAATTTTCCATGAATTATCCCAGAATTATTTCCGCTTAAAACAATTTGGTATGTTTGCGTTAGCCACTGCAACTTGTTGAAAAACGCAACAAAAACATAAATCAATCCATTGTTTTAAAAAAGGCATTGGAGCATTGGAAGGAGATTGTTCCTTGTCACGTTTGTCACATGAAGACACACAATAGCTAACTTACTGATTTTCTGGATCAATGACTAAAGGGTAAATAAACACAATTTTGGTATTGGAAAAACATTCATCAAGTGATGTTGACACATATTTTATGAATGTTTAACAATGACAATTTTAAAGAATGAAGCTTCGAGCATATAAAAAAGTGTCAAAGTTACGTCGATAGTATCTTTTAAAAAACTGTTTGACTCATGTTGAAGCTATCATGGTAATAATGTACAAGATTGTAAGGATGCTGCTTCTGCTCTGTTCACTGTTGCAAATTTTCAAAATAGAATCTAATTCTTGATTTTCCGTACCTTCTCTGTTATGAAATGTACAATTCCAAGTCAAGATGAAATCAGATCACAGAATCATGTATACGACATAGTTATGAAATATTGCATGTAATCATTCATGACGAAATATGTTCATGACTTATGATCTTGCCACATTTGACATCGCTGACCACGACAGTTTGTAGAAAATAGTATCAAAGGCCGTACATGTACTTCACTTCTGTGCACATCATCTACAGGCCATTTTTTTGGGTCAGTCACATTGTCGCCACACTGCAGCATGTAAAGGCAACCTTACTATTACCACCAGTGCTGCCACACTGAGCCAGACAGGAATTATTATGTAATCGTATTACTAATGCTAAACCGAAGTCGGTCATTTTCTAGATTCTTACTTTCGTATTTTCTAGGTTAGTCATTGTCGTCATAGTGAGAGAACTATTCGACCTTGGGGAAGTTGTATTTGGTAATCAAATCATATTTGCTTTCCCCCGTCTCTTGCAGTTTGACTTTTAACATTCCAGTGTCATTGGTGAGATGTGAAGAGAATTATATGATGGGAGATGTGAAGCCATTCACTTTCAAATATACTCGTCCGTTGGCAGTATAAAGGTTTTGAATACACCTCAACACCCTGTATAGTAACAGCCTGGTCACACAAAAAGAAGTTCACTGAAATGTGTTGATTAGACACTACCTTCTGTCGGTTTCAAAATAATAGTGTTTGCGTTTCAACAAGCAATTTATTATGTCTAAAGAAGTATTTGACGTCTCCATAATTACATGTTGTTCGTGTTCTACAAGTGTTTCACATTTATCAAGTCCTCTCATGCTCCTGTGTAATTAGTTCCAAAGGTGCCCCAAAAACTTGGCATCTTGGCAATAGGAATTAATCAATCTGAAAAAGATTCATGATCTCCATCTAGACCGAAGTTGCGCGTAAGTGACATCGATTGACACTTAATGTCAACATTTTCTGCAAGACTGTGATAATGTTAATGTTGAAAAAGAAAAAAATAACATGCAGCGTGATATATTTCTTTTGACATAATGATCAGCATGGTTTAAGCGGCGGTCACATCCCGCCGTACTTGCAAGTACGTGCCGTCTACGTGCAAAAACGTGGGTAAAATAGTGGTAGCCGTACGTTGTAAGTACCGACACCGTGTGGATTTAGCGGTTTTAGTGCATGCAGAACTTTCACTGCGTGCGAGCTGCGTGCGACTTCGTATTTTCACACGTACGACTTCCGTGCTTGCACTCTACGGACACTGTGCGCACAACGCACGGACTGTGCTGTTTAAGTTTTTCACATGGACACATACTCCACGGACGACACACGTAGCACGTGCATGCTCCGCACGTTGCAAGTGCGTTGTCAGTGCGTCGTCCGTGCTTACTCGGCACTTCCCCAGTTCAACTGACAAATAAGCATGCAACACTTACGTTGCCAGTGCCGAGTAAGCACTTGCTCCGCAAGTACAACGTACGTTGTGCGCACTTTTTTTCTGCAGTTATTATGCGCTGCCATTTGAAGCTGCTCTTGCAGCATCAGAAGAGAGAGTCTCTGAGTTGAATGGGCGGCATCTTGAGGCACCAGCACTGAGAGAGAACCTCAGAAGGTCGCCCTATATCCCTACCCCCTGGGTGTCTGAAATCGGGTTGAAAAACTAAGTTCATTGCACTTGCACGTGCGACATCGTGCGTGTGCAGCACATGTAAGTACGGCACCCGTACGATAACGTGGCAATCTTATGTCACACGCAAGGCGTAAGTACGTTGTAAGCACTTACAACGTACTTACAACGTGCGCAACGTATGATGCGCGTAGCAGATCACGGCAAGGCATTTCGTGCGGGAAATGTACTTGCACCTTGCATGCGACGTGCGTTGATTTTGCTACCTCCCTGCGTTTCTCACTTCCTCCCCAAGTTTTTCAGATACGTGGCGTCCCAAAAAAAACGTAAGGACAAAAAAACGCACGGTGGGTTGGGACCGTGGCTTTAGTATTAAATTAGTATATTATTATTATATTAATATTTTACATTTCTGAACCGAGTTTAAGTATATTGAAACCATTTACATTCCTCGAAACTGTGCTTCAAGTAATTAACCAATAACATTTAAGCATACAAATAGTTTTATAATGAGCCTGAAATAATATGTGCTTGCAATGACAGATTTTGCCAAGACAACAGAAAATTCATCAAAACCAAATCAATTTATTCATATTGATTATTTATGCTTCACAGCAAACACGGATCACTTAAGCTTAATTCTTACTTCTACTTACGCTGTGAGGTCTTGACATTTAGACTACTCTAGTACATGCATAAAGCATACTATTGCCATTGATGACATATGAAATATGTTGAAGCTACATTAGTACTGCATCATTGAGGCTAGATTCAGTCTCACTATGCGTGAATGAATGAATTAGGTTCATGATTACATACCGGATTGCATTCTAAAGTTTCGCTATGGAAGCGTTACTGAAGACGTACATAGTGAATATCTTTTCTTTTCATTAAACTATAGCTTGAACCTCCATTACAGTAACGTTTGATTGAAACATATACTGATCGAAACGAATAAGGGAACGCTTTATTACTGTTAACTTATGTCTGCATGTTCCGTTTGTTCGAGGCTGCATGGGGGAATTATAAACTGAAAAATGTTGAAGTTTACTTTCACTGAAAAGGTACCGTGCACGTGACAATTGATTTCCATGAACTTTATGCATGGCAACGTCCATTTAACCTTCAAGGAGTCAACCAATGTCAGTGTACCTTTACCTTCAGAATCATGCCTAGAGCATACCTTTCTGATAATGAGAAATGGCAGGCTATCGGGTGCATAAACAGCGGTCAATCAATATGCCAGACAGCCAGACAATTTAACAAGTCTCCAAGTGTGACTTCGTGACTGTTTAACCGGTACCGTCAGACAGGGAACGTAAAGATTAGACCCGGTCGTGGTCCAAAACGTAAGACAACGCCCCGAAACGACCGCCAGCTGGTGCTGCTGTCCTTACGTAACCGATTTAAACCAGCATCGAAAATAAACTCTGAGTTCAGGGCAGTAACAAGAATTTGTGACCGTACTGTCAGAAACAGACTTAAAAGCAGCAGGCTTAAAGTCGCGTCGTCCTGTTGTGGGGGTAAGGCTGACTGCAGAACACAGACGTCTCAGAAGAGCATGGACTACACAACATCGACAACTTCAACATTGGCGCAATACCATGTTCAGTGATGAGTCACGATTCAATTTGGACTTCGCAGATGGTCGGATCCGCGTTTGGCGACACCTTCGTGAACGTCACCATCAGTGCACCATCAAACAACACGATTCCTACGGGGGCGGATCTCTGATGGTATGGGGCGGCATACCTACGACCATAGGAACAACCTTGTTTGACTTGATGGAAGGGTGACTGGTGTCCGTTACCGAGACGAAGTGTTGCATCCTGTTGTTCTTACTTTCCGCCGTAGAGTGGGTGTAAACTTTGAGTTTCAACATGACAATGCTGGACCCCACACCGCTCACGTCAGCAGGGATTTTCTCACGCAAAACAACATCAGAGTGTTGCCATGCATTGAACACCTCTGGGGCGTTCTTGGACCTCGGGTGAGGGATCGTGATGTTCTACCCGAGACACCTGATGCCATGTTTCGGGCTCTCCAAGAAGAGTGGCGCGCAGTTCCTCGGGCTGTCATCCGGAAGTTGACCCAAAGTGTTCCACGACGGTGTGAAGAAGTGATCAGGAAACAGGGAGGACACACCAAATACTGATATTTCACCTGTGGTGTACATAATTAATGAAATATACTTGATCCAAAACCCATGACAATAAAACAAATTTCACCATCAGTACATGCATTCCTTTATTCATTTCCATCATTTTCCATTTTATTCATATCAGACAGGTTTTGACACAAGTTATTCAACTTACAAAATCCCTCTCGAATAAGTGTATTCAGACAACGAGATCGTGACATTCTTGGCTTATTGCTTGGGGCGCATACGCCCCAAGCAGTAATAAGGTGAATTTCTCCCTTTATACTGTTGGAATTTTCAAATAGAACCTCAGCCAATGATATGCGTTGTCTTAGTATCTTTGAAATTCTATTGACCAATGACCAAAGCTGTAGCAAATTATGAACCACGTGACATTGTGGGTAATCCGAAATAATTGGCACAAACAAATGTGGATTTTGATTATCAATATTTGTCATATAGATAGACTTTTTCTTCAATGGTTGATTAGAATCAATACAAGTTAATAGGTTCCCCTAAAAGCTCTTCGGGCAATGGGGATTAAATCAATTCCAGTTGGTGCAATGCTGTGATATCCACCAATTTGTTAAATATTTCTTGACTTATCAACAAATACTGCATCCTTTCTGCCTTTATGTGTAGATTTGGAGAGAGGAAGGATCTGGTAGTAAATACAGAGTCTACAACATAACATTAACCAAGAAGAGTTTGACCTGTCCATCGATCTAGTTATAGTCATAGAAATATACTATATAGTTTGATAAACAATTATATTATTACTAACACAAATACAGATGAAATGTTCTCATCGAATGTTACTCATCCAGATATACAAAACGTTCAAGTTGTTTGACTTATACTCGCTCTCACCAAATGCACATTCATAAACATAAAACAACAAACCAGAATAATCGATTACTCAAATTCACTTTATGCTTAATGTTTTATAACATAACTATTGCTACTTTTCATCCATTGTTGCACAAACAAATTCGACTAAATGATTTATTTGATGCATTAAACATAAGTTGCATACTGTTAATATTGTGTCATGTCTATCTAATGATACCGGATATAGGTATCAGTTTAATTCATATTTATCATAAACATGATATGTGAACAATATCAGTTGCAATCTCAATGTCATTAAAATACAGTATTACATTCATTATGGATTATGACTATCAAATAAAATGTAAAGACGTCCAAGCCTAGCATTCACATAATAATATTTTAAAGAATCAAATCTGAAGCAAAAACATTACAAAACAATGCTCTGTAAATATACATCTTTTATCAGAAGGTAAAAAAATTAATATATTAATTAGATTATGAAATTGCTTAACAAAAAACGTATCGATAGTTTGCCTTTCCATAATGGTTGGTCAGAATTGCTTGATTTTCTTTTTAATTGGTCATGTGTTCAGGCCACAGAAAGGCAATGGAGATTTTACATGAAATAATAGTGTATTGTCCAAACCCATTATGAAGGTGATTACATCATTATATGACTGTGCTAAAGAAGATCTCTTTGTATTTGATTATATTATGGCATATGATATTCCAAACTTGACTGGGAAGATGCATGTGCCTGGCAAACAGAAATTTACCTTGCCTCTTGCCATGCAATTTTGCTTTGAAAACGGTATTGACTGTAATTAACAACATTTTAAATTAAAAAATTTAAGTTATATCCTCTCTGTTGATTGGGTTAAACAAGGTCATGTGACCGGTATACATTCTCATAAACAGCATGTTAGAACCAAAAATGGAATACGTAGTCATATTTCTTGTGAACTACGTTTTGCGCGTGGTAACAAATAAGTCATATTGTGAGTGGTACTTAGAGCGTGATCTAAGACAATAACTAACATTTGTTTTATCATGCAATAAACATTTTCTGCAGATATTTTAGTTTATTTTCAAAAGTTAACTAGCTGATTAGAAATAGCTTAAATTGCAAAGTTTATAAGAAATAGATTTAATAATGTGTGTGTTCACTGGCTTATAAACGGATTGAAAGTTCAAGCTAAACTGTGGTATAAATACCATCGACAAGCTCCGGCATTTAAACCAGTTAAATTTGCAACATTCAAATCGTTTGTAAGCCAGTGAACAAACACATTATGAAATCTATTTCTTAACTTCGTATCATGTGTTATACTTAGGTACCAACATACCACAGACAATACTATCGATAACACATTATCGGGCTATAAAAGCCATTACATGACCTTCACTTTAATGGATTGAGTGGGAAGCTATTGGGAGTATGAGAGGTAAAATCAATTCCAGTCGGTGCCATGATGTGGTCTTAAGCAATATATTTGGTTATAACTTGACATAGCGCACATAGTATTAGGCAGTCAATAGTTTTGGTATTTAGTAGATATTGGTCGATATTATGTCTTACCCGTCATAACTTTGTTACGAAATGGTAGCATTCTTAATGTATAGAGATTTAAGCTTAATGGCAAACATAATGAAAAGAGTATTGTTGCATTAAGACAAACATCAAAGTGAGAGAATCCTCGATCAAAGCCCCATCTAGTGATGTTTTGATACTTTTATCTTTGACGTCATGGACCACTGTTCTGCAACAGCCTCAAAATCAGCAAAATCAATCGCTACTATCTCGGCCAAAAACATGCTATGAAATCACTAAAACTAATCTTGAAGCTTACGCATTACAGTAATGACAGTAATGACTGCTAGTATTGTTTGACTTTCTACATAAGAATATTCTCTTCACAGAATGATTATGATGATAAATTAAATAATACTGAATAAAATGACTATTATTTTTTTTAAAAACAGTTATCTAACTTATTATTTACTCTGCCATTTCTAATTTATATAAACAGATGATGTTTATAATGCCAAATATGACAGCCTGAATACAGTAAAGGTAAACATATTTCATTTTTGTTCGGCAATATGGAGGATAAATGCATAAGGATACATTTCATGCAGACATATGTCAATAATATCAAGAGTAAAGAGTAATTAAACATGTTAAACATTTAAACATAAATTTACTTTTAAGCAAAGTACTTACACAAATGTAAGACCTATGTTAGTTTATTCAACGGCAACATGCACAAACATATTAAACTGTAAGAAGATTATGTATAATACATCATCGTTTTCACGATATAATTTTGTGTAATATAAACTACGAATTGCATCTTCTTTATAAATTAATCATCTCTTTATAAGCTTTCAGATCACTTTCAGATTATAGCAACACGAAAATGTAAATCGATTAAACTTTATTGATAAAGATCAAAGTAAAGATAATATGTATTTTTTCAATTATTCATATAACCAAACCATTAAGACATATATAATATTCACAGTGCGTGACGTGCACTTGTTATGTTCCCATATGTGCAACATTGTTATTACCAGAGAATTCATAATAGTTGCTGTGATTACTTTCAAAGTGTTTAGTGTATGCTAAGGATAGTATCAGTTCTTCTTTATCATTGTTTTTATGATACATCACATGCTAAATCTCTATCGCAATGCACAAAGAAGAAATTGTAGACAACTTTAATAATACTATCAGATGATATCGTAACTGATAGTTGCATTAGTTTGATCTATATATTTTCTTTCATATTTATTTTCATATTGATATTTAGTGATTAAGACTGAGGAATATCTGAATTGCAGATAGGAGAAGATTCTTCAACACGCGGAGTAGAAACAGAGCCTCTTAATTATGAACACATGAATATGTTGACATTTGGAAAAGACATTTGATATTGATAGTATTGAAATTTGAACTTCTACAAAAATACACATACATGTAAAATGAATAAGAATAATTCCAGTGAAAATATATTTCTACTAACCAAGTTTGTCTCTATTCTGTTTAAATGTTTTGAAGGGATAACAATAGATCAGGTAAAAAGTATAAATTGTGTGTCTCTTTGCATACTCAACATTGAGGTTTAAGCAAATTTATTTGGTTCTTTGGTTCTGTGATAAATCCAATACACAATGTAATGTGAACTGCTGCATAATATAAACAACACAGTTGCTTATCAAAAGTACATGTAAGTATGGTTCCAAGGTTCTCGTAATAATCAAAGATAACATGAGTATGCAGCTCAGTGCTTATCTGTTTGCCTAATTCAATTGTTCCTGACCTGAATATTGGCAAGGCCTCAGACATGTACACCTGTTCAGAATATTTCATATATGCAAATAGTTGTGGAATTCTAAATATTACCTACAACAGTTCCTGGTTCAAAAGATGATATAAATGAAGAAAAATTCACCATAGTAGGGAGAGGTCGGGTTGACACAAGTTGGTTGGCACAAGAATACAAACATTCCAATTTGTGTAAACTAGATTGTTTTCAAAACATACAATTGTTTTGTATTAGTTCATGACGAACAAAACATAAACATTTAGTTTATTTCGTTAATAAATTATACATTAATTTTCAAAACCTGGATTTTGCATCTGTTGGACGAACGCTCTACCTTAGTGTCAGGTCATATAAAGATGCTGCTTAGGCTAATATAGTTACTTGTTATCAGATGAAAACAGGGAGTATTGTGAGAATACGTTGATTAGCGATTATTGAGCTGGTAAATGCAGATGATATTTCGACGCAACATATAATATTAATGGTCAAGGCAAGAGCATATAATGTGAGACGTAAATAGACACAGGATTGAAATGTCAACGAAGACAAAATATTCCTCGTTAGCAAAGTTTGGAAACGAGCTTAAAACCATCTAAGGTTACATATAACTACAACAAATTCCATACTCAAGAATTGAATACATATTTTAACAAAAATGTTGATCCAGTCTTTCAACTCCTGTTACCAATTAAGCATAGTCAGGAAGAATTTGCAAAATTCACCATGGAAATATTATAAATAGCACCGTTATTCAATTTATCATTAACATTTGAAAGGTCTGTACAAACTAATAGCATATGCAACAAAGCAATCTGAGACAATCAAAGACACCTGAGAGTCCTTAGCATGAATGAAAGTTTAACACACTATAAACACATTTTTAAGTTACTCGGATCGGGCTTTATAAGCCAGAAATGCCACGTTCTGGTTAACTTTCAAGTGAACTCGACATTTTGCAATATTGACATTTAAGTATGTACAAAATATAATGAATTATATTTACTGAAAATGATTACATTTTTGAAATTTTAATTTGCTTTGTCATTCCAGATTGTTTTATAAGCGTTTATCTGTGGTATGATTCAGTAACATATTTATTTAGTAACCTTCATGTTCAATTTATATCAACACGTTTGAGGTTTAAATAGGAAAAAAACACTTGTCACCTCTTGATGTATTCTCAGAACAAGGAACTTTGATAAACTAGACCCTCTTTATGAATATGAATCAGGTTATCAACCAGGTTTGAATCCCCCTTTCAAGCACCTAAATAATTGACCAGAAACAGAGTGAATGATAAACTCATTTGCAGGCTTCTTCCATGTGATTTGTTTCGAACCAACAATTGTGTCACACTTGAAACAATACAATAAAGATTTTAAAGAACATTGTCAAGCAAACAGCGATGTTGTTTGTTTGAGTTGAGATGAGCCAATCAGAATAATCGATTCCAATCAAAGCCGTGCTGACAAGTCTATTAAAGGCACAAATTCAATTCATTTGTTTCAATCTTTTTCGTCTATCGCTTTTCAATCAAGATATATCTGAAAAAAAAGCCACTTGATAAAGGCTATCCTTAAATAACATTTTGAATTAAGTAAGTCAGATGTCTCTAGACCTTATACTGACAATGTCAGATCTATTTAGAAGTTTAACTGAAAATGTCAGGACTCCTTAAAAGTCTTACTGACAATGTCAAATCAAATGATCTCTGCAGAAAACTTATTGACAATGTGTGATCTAATTATAGATGTTTTCCAAATAATGCCCGATCAATCTAACAGTATTGCCGACATGTAAACTCTCTGCAGACGTCTAACATGCAATGTGTAACCATCGAGGTGTTTATCACGGAGACAACTAGTTTCTTTAATATCAATTCTGTAACATAACAGTATAAAATAATCCTTTGTCGAGTATCACAATCTTACATGAGACCATTGCTATGATTGAAAATTACCAAGACATAATCTCCCACAAGGTCATCATTGGTTGTCGCCGGAATTGTAAGGATTGGTATCAATATAACAGCATTGTCTGACTTTACTTATGGTCTTCATAATGCATACTATCTGGGCTACTAAGTGACTTATTGACAGATGGCCACTTCCTAACACAAGTTGATGTGCAAAGATGATATCGGCAACCAATTTCACTTCGTCCTGAACGTTTTGCACCTTTCGGTTATCTGTTTGCATTCTACTTTATAGTGTTTCTCAGATGGGTCTCAAGCCAGTTACTGTGTCAAGCAATCGTTCAAGTCATGATGAAAACATGACCTTGGACTCTGGAAACGACGCGTAGCCCTAATGTCAAAACAGACATTACTATATTGATCTTCCTTAATCTGAAGACAACACTCAGATTGTCATCTAGGATACATAATCGAATATGCTTCTCACATTTAGCTGAGCATCACACCTTTAATTAAACATAAAAATATGATACGGACATTGAACCAAAATGTTAAAACTAAATTAAGGTTTAATCTAATAATCTGTTAATTATGCAGTGTGAAATCAATTACATCATTTACTCCACTGACAATATATGTATTTCATGTATGTCAGTCATTACAAGTCTCTATCATGCAATTAGTTAACTTAAGGCATTAGCCAGAGATGAAGACTTGCACGAAATATGACTTAAGGGAGGATTTGTCATATATGTTGTGTATACAGAACATGGCAGTCCTAATTGTATAAATGTTAACATATGTATTAACATATCCTGATAAGTTTATGGAAACGTCAGATGTTTATTCTCAATTGAAGTACGATAAACAAGTATAACTATTGTTTTTGATAGACTTACACATACGTGATTGTTTGAAATTTCAAAGAAGAAATGATTGTTCTTGTGTATTATTAAGCCTTGTTTTCATGAAAAAATGTGACATTGTATAGTGAAATCTGAGATCGAAGAAATATAGCTGACATTTCACCACATTTCATTCAGCTAATCAATAATTCATATTTCAGAACCATTTTATAACGAAATCGCTTTAATCGTAGTCATTAACGTTTTGTGAAATCACTTCATACTGAAATTGGCATATTGATAATGTTTACAATAAGAGGCGATTTATTTTAAATCAAAAGTATGTTATATATCTTGTAAATAAATCCTATATTGCATATATTTAACTATTGTCCTTTGTCTATTATAGACTAATCATTTCATCACATGCATCAGACCACATTTCACCACATTTCATTCAGCTAATCAATAATTCATATTTCAGAACCATTTTATAACGAAATCGCTTTAATCGTAGTCATTAACGTTTTGTGAAATCACTTCATACTGAAATTGGCATATTGATAATGTTTACAATAAGAGGCGATTTATTTTAAATCAAAAGTATGTTATATATCTTGTAAATAAATCCTATATTGCACATATTTAACTATTGTCCTTTGTCTATTATAGACTAATCATTTCATCACATGCATCAGACCACTTATTTTGAATATAAGAGTTTTATTTAATATTGGATTACATATGTTGAAATGATTATTACAAATACTTTTTTGCAGAATGAAGATTGCTCGTGCTTAAATAACCGAACAACTTGTAAATAACAAACAGTATGATTTATATAGGAAAGTCGACGTTGTCATTAAAGTCAGTAGCGTTCTTGACAACTATATTGTGTGTTGTCCTGCTCTGGTCCATTAATCCTCAGCTGTGAACTGGCGTAAATTACACATAATTCTTCTTTGGTGTATGTTTTTCGAATCGAATAGTTAATAAAAAGCATGAACAATAAGTAGACGTGCGTGTCTGACAAATAGATTACTGGTTGAGCTTTATTTTCAATGGTTTACTTCAATGTACTAAACTGGTTTTCACCACATAGAGATCTATCATCTACTTGAAAAGTGAATGGGGTGAACTGGAACTGGAAGTTCGTCTAAACTATCACATGTGGACATGTGTAAACAACATCCAACTTATGTTTGTTTGACACTTGTTAGAGTTATATAGAGGCATATATGGTATTGGGACTCGACTATGTAAATGCTGTTTTCAAACCAAACAAGTCTTATGTTGCATGTGGTTTACATTTTTAAATCTCATACTTAAGGTTGAATTCTATCAGAGTATACCTGTACAATATTGGAAGCAATTATGTTTTTGATTAATTCCTATTGCCAAGATGCCAATTTTTTAGGGAGCTTTGGAACTAATTACACAGGAGCATGAGAGTACATGATAAACGTGAAACGCTTGTAGAACACGAACAACATGTAATTATGGGCACATTAAATACTGCTTCAAGCAGAATAAATTGCTTGTTGAAACGCAAACACTATTATTGTGCAACTGACAGAAGCTAGTGTCTAATCAACACATTTAAGTGGACTTCTTGTTTGTTTCTAGGCTGTAATTATACAGGGTGTTGAGGTGTATTCAAAACCATTATACTTCCGAGGTAAACATATATCCGAAAATAAATGGTTTCATAACTTCTGGATACACGTCGTCGATTATATGTTGATTCAGGTGAAAATTGTCATGATTGATGTTCATAACTCAGAGAAACTCATCCAGAGTATAAATGTATTCAATGAAGAAACAGAAATGCTGTTTGAGTGTTTACTTCGAATTATGTTGCTTGTAAGACTATTGCACTATGCAAATTGCTGTGTCGCTCTGTTTCTGTTATTCTACCATAAAAAAAGCTGTCACAAAAAAACAAGCAGATCACTGACTTTGTCCATGCATGATAGTTTGATAATTCATGGCACAGTAAGGTATGATAGTTTCATGGCACAGTAAGGTATGATAGTTTCATGGCACAGTAAGGTATGATAGTTTCATGGCACAGTAAGGTATGATAGTTTCATGGCACAGTAAGGTATGATAGTTTCATGGCACAGTAAGGTATGATAGTTTCATGGCACAGTAAGGTATGACAGTTTCATGGCACAGTAAGGTATGATAGTTTCATGGCACAGTAAGGTATGATAGTTTCATGGCACAGTAAGGTATGATAGTTTCATGGCACAGTAAGGTATGATAGTTTCATGGCACAGTAAGGTATGATAGTTTCATGGCACAGTAAGGTATGACAGTTTCATGCACAGTAAGGTATGACAGTTTCATGGCACAGTAAGGTATGATAGTTTCATGGCACAGTAGGGTATGATAGTTTCATGGCACAGTAAGGTATGATAGTTTCACGGCACAGTAAGGTATGATAGTTTCATGGCACAGTAAGGTATGATAGTTTCATGGCACAGTAAGGTATGATAGTTTCATGGCACAGTAAGGTATGATAGTTTCATGGCACAGTAAGGTATGACAGTTTCATGGCACAGTAAGGTATGATAGTTTCATGGCACAGTAAGGTATGATAGTTTCATGGCACAGTAAGGTATGATAGTTTCATGGCACAGTAAGGTATGATAGTTTCATGGCACAGTAAGGTATGATAGTTTCATGGCACAGTAAGGTATGATAGTTTCATGGCACAGTAAGGTATGATAGTTTCATGGCACAGTAAGGTATGATAGTTTCATGGCACAGTAAGGTATGACAGTTTCATGGCACAGTAAGGTATGATAGTTTCATGGCACAGTAAGGTATGATAGTTTCATGGCACAGTAAGGTATGATAGTTTCATGGCACAGTAAGGTATGATAGTTTCATGGCACAGTAAGGTATGATAGTTTCATGGCACAGTAAGGTATGACAGTTTCATGCACAGTAAGGTATGACAGTTTCATGGCACAGTAAGGTATGATAGTTTCATGGCACAGTAGGGTATGATAGTTTCATGGCACAGTAAGGTATGATAGTTTCACGGCACAGTAAGGTATGATAGTTTCATGGCACAGTAAGGTATGATAGTTTCATGGCACAGTAAGGTATGATAGTTTCATGGCACAGTAAGGTATGATAGTTTCATGGCACAGTAAGGTATGACAGTTTCATGGCACAGTAAGGTATGATAGTTTCATGGCACAGTAAGGTATGATAGTTTCATGGCACAGTAAGGTATGATAGTTTCATGGCACAGTAAGGTATGATAGTTTCATGGCACAGTAAGGTATGATAGTTTCATGGCACAGTAAGGTATGATAGTTTCATGGCACAGTAAGGTATGATAGTTTCATGTCAAAGTAAGGTATGATAGTTTCATGGCTAAGTAAGGTATGACAGTTTCATGGCACAGTAAGGTATGATAGTTTCATGGCACAGTAAGGTATGATAGTTTCATGGCACAGTAAGGTATGATAGTTTCATGGCACAGTAAGGTATGACAGTTTCATGGCACAGTAAGGTATGACAGTTTCATGGCACAGTAAGGTATGATAGTTTCATGGCACAGTAAGGTATGATAGTTTCATGGCACTGTAAGGTATGATAGTTTCATGGCACAGTAAGGTATGCTAGTTTCATAGCACAGTAAGGTATGACAGTTTTATGGCACAGTAAGGTATGACAGTTTCATGGCACAGTAAGGTATGACAGTTTTATGGCACAGTAAGGTATGATAGTTTCATGGCAAAGTAAGGTATGATGGTTTCATGGCACAGTAAGGTATGATAGTTTCATGGCACAGTAAGGTATGATAGTTTCATGGCACAGTAAGGTATGACAGTTTCATGGCACAGTAAGGTATGCTAGTTTCATGGCACAGTAAGGTATGACAGTTTCATGGCAAAGTAAGGTATGACAGTTTCATTGCACAGTAAGGTATGATAGTTTCATGGCACAGAAAGGTATGATAGTTTCATGGCACCATAAGGTATGCTAGTTTCATAGCACAGTAAGGTATGACAGTTTTATGGCACAGTAAGGTATGACAGTTTCATGGCACAGTAAGGTATGATAGTTTCATGGCACAGTAAGGTATGATAGTTTCATGGCATAGTAAGGTATGATAGTTTCATGGCACTGTAAGGTATGATAGTTTCATAGCACATTAAGGTATGACAGTTTTATGGCACAGTAAGGTATGACAGTTTAATGGCACAGTAAGGTATGATAGTTTCATGGCACAGCAAGGTATGATAGTTTCATGGTACAGTAAGGTATGATAGTTTCATGGTACAGTAAGGTATGACAGTTTCATGGCACAGTAAGATATGATAGTTTCATGGCAAAGTAAGGTATGATAGTTTCATGGCACAGTAAGGTATGATAGTTTAATGGCACAGTAAGGTATGATAGTTTCATGGCACAGTAAGGTATGACAGTTTCATGGCACAGTAAGGTATGATAGTTTCATGTCACAGTAGGGTATGATAGTTTCATGGCACAGTAAGGTATGATAGTTTCATGGCACAGTAAGGTATGACAGTTTCATGGCACAGTAAGGTATGATAGTTTCATGGCACAGTAAGGTATGATAGTTTCATGGCACAGTAAGGTATGATAGTTTCATGGCACAGTAAGGTTTGACAGTTTCATGGCACAGTAAGGTATGATAGTTTCATGGCACAGTAAGGTATGACAGTTTCATGGCACAGTAAGGTATGATAGTTTCATGGCACAGTAAGGTATGACAGATTCATGGCACAGTAAGGTATAATAGTTTCATGGCACAGTAAGGTATGACAGTTTCATGGCACAGTAAGGTATGATAGTTTCATGGCACAGTAAGGTATGACAGTTTCATGGCACAGTAAGGTATGATAGTTTCATGGCACAGTAAGGTATGATAGTTTCATGGCACAGTAAGGTATGATAGTTTTATGGCACAGTAAGGTATGATAGTTTCATGGCACAGTAAGGTATGACAGTTTCATGGCACAGTAAGGTATGACAGTTTCATGGCACAGTAAGGTATGATAGTTTCATGGCACAGTAAGGTATGATAGTTTCATGGTACAGTAAGGTATGACAGTTTCATGGCACAGTAAGATATGATAGTTTCATGTCAAAGTAAGGTATGATAGTTTCATGGCACAGTAAGGTATGATAGTTTAATGGCACAGTAAGGTATGATAGTTTCATGGCACAGTAAGGTATGACAGTTTCATGGCACAGTAAGGTATGATAGTTTCATGGCACAGTAAGGTATGATAGTTTCATGGCACAGTAAGGTATGATAGTTTCATGGCACAGTAAGGTATGACAGTTTCATGGCACAGTAAGGTATGATAGTTTCATGGCACAGTAAGGTATGATAGTTTCATGGCACAGTAAGGTATGATAGTTTCATGGCACAGTAAGGTATGACAGTTTCATGGCACAGTAAGGTATGATAGTTTCATGGCACAGTAAGGTATGATAGTTTCATGGCACAGTAAGGTATGATAGTTTCATGGCACAGTAAGGTATGACAGTTTCATGGCACAGTAAGGTATGATAGTTTCATGGCACAGTAAGGTATGATAGTTTCATGGCACAGTAAGGTATGATAGTTTCATGGCACAGTAAGGTATGATAGTTTCATGGCACAGTAAGGTATGACAGTTTCATGACACAGTAAGGTATGACAGTTTCATGGCACAGTAAGGTATGATAGTTTCATGGCACAGTAAGGTATGACACTTTCATGGCACAGTAAGGTATGATAGTTTCATGGCACAGTAAGGTATGATAGTTTCATGGCACAGTAAGGTATGACAGTTTCATGGCACAGTAAGGTATGACAGTTTCATGGCACAGTAAGGTATGACAGTTTCATGGCACAGTAAGGTATGACAGTTTCATGGCACAGTAAGGTATGACAGTTTCATGGCACAGTAAGGTATGACAGTTTCATGGCACAGTAAGGTATGATAGTTTCATGGCACAGTAAGGTATGATAGTTTCATGGCACAGTAAGGTATGATAGTTTCATGGCACAGATAGGTATGATAGTTCCATGGCACAGTAAGGTATGATAGTTTCATGGCACAGTAAGGTATGATAGTTTCATGGCACAGTAAGGTATGACAGTTTCATGACACAGTAAGGTATGACAGTTTCATGGCACAGTAAGGTATGATAGTTTCATGGCACAGTAAGGTATGACACTTTCATGGCACAGTAAGGTATGATAGTTTCATGGCACAGTAAGGTATGATAGTTTCATGGCACAGTAAGGTATGACAGTTTCATGGCACAGTAAGGTATGACAGTTTCATGGCACAGTAAGGTATGACAGTTTCATGGCACAGTAAGGTATGACAGTTTCATGGCACAGTAAGGTATGACAGTTTCATGGCACAGTAAGGTATGACAGTTTCATGGCACAGTAAGGTATGATAGTTTCATGGCACAGTAAGGTATGATAGTTTCATGGCACAGTAAGGTATGATAGTTTCATGGCACAGTAAGGTATGATAGTTCCATGGCTAAGTAAGGTATGACAGTTTCATGGAACAGTAAGGTATGATAGTTTCATGGCACAGTAAGGTATGACAGTTTCATGGCACAGTAAGGTATGATAGTTTCATGGCACAGTAAGGTATGATAGTTTCATGGCACAGTAAGGTATGATAGTTTCATGGCACAGTAAGGTATGATAGTTTCATGGCACAGTAAGGTATGACAGTTTCATGGCACAGTAAGGTATGATAGTTGCATGGCACAGTAAGGTATGACAGTTTCATGGCACAGTAAGGTATGATAGTTTCATGGCACAGTAAGGTATGACAGTTTCATGGCACAGTAAGGTATGATAGTTTCATAGCACAGTAAGGTATGACAGTTTTATGGCACAGTAAGGTATGACAGTTTAATGGCACAGTAAGGTATGATAGTTTCATGGCACAGTAAGGTATGATAGTTTCATGGCACAGTTAGGTATGATAGTTTCATGGTACAGTAAGGTATGACAGTTTCATGGCACAGTAAGATATGATAGTTTCATGGCAAAGTAAGGTATGACAGTTTCATGGCACAGTAAGATATGATAGTTTCATGGCAAAGTAAGGTATGATAGTTTCATGGCACAGTAAGGTATGACAGTTTCATGGCACAGTAAGGTATGATAGTTTCATGGCACAGTAGGGTATGATAGTTTCATGGCACAGTAAGGTAGGATAGTTTCATGGCACAGTAAGGTATGACAGTTTCATGGCACAGTATGGTATGATAGTTTCATGGCACAGTAAGGTATGATAGTTTCATGGCACAGTAAGGTATGATAGTTTCATGGCACAGTAAGGTATGACAGTTTCATGGCACAGTAAGGTATTATAGTTTCATGGCACAGTAAGGTATGACAGTTTCATGGCACAGTAAGGTATGATAGGTTCATGGCACAGTAAGGTATGACAGTTTCATGGCACAGTAAGGTATGATAGTTTCATGGCACAGTAAGGTATGATAGTTTCATGGCACAGTAAGGTATGATAGTTTCATGGCACAGTAAGGTATGATAGTTTCATGGCACAGTAAGGTATGATAATTTCATGGCACAGTAAGGTATGATAGTTTCATGGCACAGTAAGGTATGACAGTTTCATGGCACAGTAAGGTATGACAGTTTCATGGCACAGTAAGGTATGATAGTTTCATGGCACAATAAGGTATGATAGTTTCATGGCACAGTAAGGTATGATAGTTTCATGGCACAGTAAGGTATGACAGTTTCATGGCACAGTAAGGTATGATAGTTTCATGGCACAGTAAGGTATGACAGTTTTATGGCACAGTAAGGTATGACAGTTTAATGGCACAGTAAGGTATGATAGTTTCATGGCACAGTAAGGTATGATAGTTTCATGGCACAGTTAGGTATGATAGTTTCATGGTACAGTAAGGTATGACAGTTTCATGGCACAGTAAGATATGATAGTTTCATGGCAAAGTAAGGTATGACAGTTTCATGGCACAGTAAGGTATGATAGTTTCATGGCACAGTAGGGTATGACAGTTTCATGGCACAGTAAGGTATGACAGTTTCATGGCACAGTAAGGTATGATAGTTTCATAGCACAGTAAGGTAGGATAGTTTCATGGCACAGTAAGGTAGGATAGTTTCATGGCACAGTAAGGTATGACAGTTTCATGGTACAGTAAGGTATGACAGTTTCATGGCACAGTAAGATATGATAGTTTCATGGCACAGTAAGGTATGATAGTTTCATAGCACCATAAGGTATGATAGTTTCATGGCACAGTAAGGTAGGATAGTTTCATGGCACAGTAAGGTATGACAGTTTCATGGTACAGTAAGGTATGACAGTTTCATGGCACAGTAAGATATGATAGTTTCATGACAAAGTAAGGTATGATAGTTTCATGGCACAGTAAGGTATGATAGTTTAATGGCACAGTAAGGTATGATAGTTTCATGGCACAGTAAGGTATGATAGTTTAATGGCACAGTAAGATATGACAGTTTCATGGCACAGTAAGGTATGATAGTTTCATAGCACCATAAGGTATGATAGTTTCATGGCACAGTAAGGTAGGATAGTTTCATGGCACAGTAAGGTATGACAGTTTCATGGTACAGTAAGGTATGACAGTTTCATGGCACAGTAAGATATGATAGTTTCATGGCAAAGTAAGGTATGATAGTTTCATGGCACAGTAAGGTATGATAGTTTAATGGCACAGTAAGGTATGATAGTTTCATGGCACAGTAAGGTATGACAGTTTCATGGCACAGTAAGGTATGATAGTTTCATGTCACAGTAGGGTATGATAGTTTCATGGCACAGTAAGGTATGATAGTTTCATGGCACAGTAAGGTATGACAGTTTCATGGCACAGTAAGGTATGATAGTTTCATGGCACAGTAAGGTATGATAGTTTCATGGCACAGTAAGGTATGATAGTTTCATGGCACAGTAAGGTATGACAGTTTCATGGCACAGTAAGGTATGATAGTTTCATGGCACAGTAAGGTATGACAGTTTCATGGCACAGTAAGGTATGATAGTTTCATGGCACAGTAAGGTATGACAGATTCATGGCATAGTAAGGTATAATAGTTTCATGGCACAGTAAGGTATGACAGTTTCATGGCACAGTAAGGTATGATAGTTTCATGGCACAGTAAGGTATGACAGTTTCATGGCACAGTAAGGTATGATAGTTTCATGGCACAGTAAGGTATGATAGTTTCATGGCACAGTAAGGTATGATAGTTTTATGGCACAGTAAGGTATGATAGTTTCATGGCACAGTAAGGTATGACAGTTTCATGGCACAGTAAGGTATGACAGTTTCATGGCACAGTAAGGTATGATAGTTTCATGGCACAGTAAGGTATGATAGTTTCATGGTACAGTAAGGTATGACAGTTTCATGGCACAGTAAGATATGATAGTTTCATGTCAAAGTAAGGTATGATAGTTTCATGGCACAGTAAGGTATGATAGTTTAATGGCACAGTAAGGTATGATAGTTTCATGGCACAGTAAGGTATGACAGTTTCATGGCACAGTAAGGTATGATAGTTTCATGGCACAGTAGGGTATGATAGTTTCATGGCACAGTAAGGTATGATAGTTTCATGGCACAGTAAGGTATGACAGTTTCATGGCACAGTAAGATATGATAGTTTCATGGCACAGTAAGGTATGATAGTTTCATGGCACAGTAAGGTATGATAGTTTCATGGCACTGTAAGGTATGATAGTTTCATGGCACAGTAAGGTATGCTAGTTTCATAGCACAGTAAGGTATGACAGTTTCATGGCACAGTAAGGTATGATAGTTTCATGGCACAGTAAGGTATGACAGTTTCATGGCACAGTAAGGTATGATAGTTTCATGGCACAGTAAGGTATGACAGTTTCATGGCACAGTAAGGTATGATAGTTTAATGGCACAGTAAGGTATGATAGTTTCATGGCACAGTAAGGTATGATAGTTTCATGGCACAGTAAGGTATGACAGTTTCATGGCACAGTAAGGTATGATAGTTTTATGGCACAGTAAGGTATGATAGTTTCATGGCACAGTAAGGTATGATAGTTTCATGGCACAGTAAGGTATGATAGTTTCATGGCACAGTAAGGTATGACAGTTTCATGGCACAGTAAGGTATGATAGTTTCATGGCACAGTAAGGTATGATAGTTTCATGGCACAGTAAGGTATGATAGTTTCATGGCACAGTAAGGTATGACAGTTTCATGGCACAGTAAGGTATGACAGTTTCATGGCACAGTAAGGTATGATAGTTTCATGGCACAGTAAGGTATGATAGTTTCATGGCACAGTAAGGTATGATAGTTTCATGGCACAGTAAGGTATGACAGTTTCATGGCACAGTAAGGTATGATAGTTTCATGGCACAGTAAGGTATGATAGTTTCATGGCACAGTAAGGTATGATAGTTTCATGGCACAGTAAGGTATGATAGTTTCATGGCACAGTAAGGTATGACAGTTTCATGACACAGTAAGGTATGACAGTTTCATGGCACAGTAAGGTATGAAAGTTTCATGGCACAGTAAGGTATGACACTTTCATGGCACAGTAAGGTATGATAGTTTCATGGCACAGTAAGGTATGATAGTTTCATGGCACAGTAAGGTATGACAGTTTCATGGCACAGTAAGGTATGACAGTTTCATGGCACAGTAAGGTATGACAGTTTCATGGCACAGTAAGGTATGACAGTTTCATGGCACAGTAAGGTATGACAGTTTCATGGCACAGTAAGGTATGACAGTTTCATGGCACAGTAAGGTATGATAGTTTCATGGCACAGTAAGGTATGATAGTTTCATGGCACAGTAAGGTATGATAGTTTCATGGCACAGTAAGGTATGATAGTTCCATGGCACAGTAAGGTATGATAGTTTCATGGCACAGTAAGGTATGATAGTTTCATGGCACAGTAAGGTATGACAGTTTCATGACACAGTAAGGTATGACAGTTTCATGGCACAGTAAGGTATGATAGTTTCATGGCACAGTAAGGTATGACACTTTCATGGCACAGTAAGGTATGATAGTTTCATGGCACAGTAAGGTATGATAGTTTCATGGCACAGTAAGGTATGACAGTTTCATGGCACAGTAAGGTATGACAGTTTCATGGCACAGTAAGGTATGACAGTTTCATGGCACAGTAAGGTATGACAGTTTCATGGCACAGTAAGGTATGACAGTTTCATGGCACAGTAAGGTATGACAGTTTCATGGCACAGTAAGGTATGATAGTTTCATGGCACAGTAAGGTATGATAGTTTCATGGCACAGTAAGGTATGATAGTTTCATGGCACAGTAAGGTATGATAGTTCCATGGCTAAGTAAGGTATGACAGTTTCATGGAACAGTAAGGTATGATAGTTTCATGGCACAGTAAGGTATGATAGTTTCATGGCACAGTAAGGTATGATAGTTTCATGGCACAGTAAGGTATGATAGTTTCATGGCACAGTAAGGTATGATAGTTTCATGGCACAGTAAGGTATGATAGTTTCATGGCACAGTAGGGTATCACAGTTTCATGGCACAGTAAGATATGATAGTTTCATGGCACAGTAAGGTATGACAGTTTCATGGCACAGTAAGGTATGATAGTTTCATGGCACAGTAAGGTATGACAGTTTCATGGCACAGTAAGGTATGATAGTTTCATGGCACAGTAAGGTATGACAGTTTCATGGCACAGTAAGGTATGACAGTTTCATGGCACAGTAAGGTATGATAGTTTCATAGCACAGTAAGGTATGAAAGTTTTATGGCACAGTAAGGTATGACAGTTTAATGGCACAGTAAGGTATGATAGTTTCATGGCACAGTAAGGTATGATAGTTTCATGGCACAGTAAGGTATGACAGTTTCATGGCACAGTAAGGTATGATAGTTTCATGGCACAGTAAGGTATGACAGTTTCATGGCACAGTAAGGTATGATAGTTTCATGGCACAGTAAGGTATGATAGTTTAATGGCACAGTAAGGTATGATAGTTTCATGGCACAGTAAGGTATGACAGTTTAATGGCACAGTAAGGTATGATAGTTTCATGGCACAGTAAGGTATGATAGTTTCATGGCACAGTTAGGTATGATAGTTTCATGGTACAGTAAGGTATGACAGTTTCATGGCACAGTAAGATATGATAGTTTCATGGCAAAGTAAGGTATGACAGTTTCATGGCACAGTAAGATATGATAGTTTCATGGCAAAGTAAGGTATGATAGTTTCATGGCACAGTAAGGTATGACAGTTTCATGGCACAGTAAGGTATGATAGTTTCATGGCACAGTAGGGTATGATAGTTTCATGGCACAGTAAGGTAGGATAGTTTCATGGCACAGTAAGGTATGACAGTTTCATGGCACAGTAAGGTATGATAGTTTCATGGCACAGTAAGGTATGATAGTTTCATGGCACAGTAAGGTATGATAGTTTCATGGCACAGTAAGGTATGACAGTTTCATGGCACAGTAAGGTATTATAGTTTCATGGCACAGTAAGGTATGACAGTTTCATGGCACAGTAAGGTATGATAGTTTCATGGCACAGTAAGGTATGACAGTTTCATGGCACAGTAAGGTATGATAGTTTCATGGCACAGTAAGGTATGACAGTTTCATGGCACAGTAAGGTATGATAGTTTCATGGCACAGTAAGGTATGACAGTTTCATGGCACAGTAAGGTATGATAGTTTCATGGCACAGTAAGGTATGATAGTTTCATGGCACAGTAAGGTATGATAGTTTCATGGCACAGTAAGGTATGATAGTTTCATGGCACAGTAAGGTATGACAGTTTCATGGCACAGTAAGGTATGACAGTTTCATGGCACAGTAAGGTATGATAGTTTCATGGTACAGTAAGGTATGACAGTTTCATGGCACAGTAAGATATGATAGTTTCATTGCAAAGTAAGGTATGACAGTTTCATGGCACAGTAAGATATGATAGTTTCATGGCAAAGTAAGGTATGATAGTTTCATGGCACAGTAAGGTATGACAGTTTCATGGCACAGTAAGGTATGATAGTTTCATGGCACAGTAGGGTATGATAGTTTCATGGAACAGTAAGGTAGGATAGTTTCATGGCACAGTAAGGTATGACAGTTTCATGGCACAGTAAGGTATGATAGTTTCATGGCACAGTAAGGTATGATAGTTTCATGGCACAGTAAGGTATGATAGTTTCATGGCACAGTAAGGTATGACAGTTTCATGGCACAGTAAGGTATGACAGTTTTATGGCACAGTAAGGTATGACAGTTTCATGGCACAGTAAGGTATGACAGTTTCATGGCACAGTAAGGTATGATAGTTTCATGGCACAGTAAGGTATGATAGTTTCATGGCACAGTAAGGTATGATAGTTTCATGGCACAGTAAGGTATGATAGTTTCATGGCAAAGTAAGGTATGACAGTTTAATGGCACAGTAAGGTATGATAGTTTCATGGCACAGTAAGGTATAATAGTTTCATGGCACAGTAAGGTATGACAGTTTCATGGCACAGTAAGGTATGATAGTTTCATGGCACAGTAAGGTATGACAGTTTCATGGCACAGTAAGGTATGATAGTTTCATGGCACAGTAAGGTATGATAGTTTCATGGCACAGTAAGGTATGATAGTTTCATGGCACAGTAAGGTATGATAGTTTCATGGCACAGTAAGGTATGATAGTTTCATGGCACAGTAAGGTATAAAACGATTGCTTCTAACATAGTAAGACAGCAGTTTCTGACAAGGCTAACACAAAACTATGTCAAATAATTTAATTGTCTAGCATGAACATTCGATTTAAGATAAAATGTTATATGCAGTACTCTCTCAAAAGACAAACAGACATGCGTACATGTTGAATATTGATAAAAGCTGCACCATTCCCTTGTTTAACTATTCCAACTGAGGATTATAGTGTGATACTTTGGATCCAGATAAAATGGCGATAGAGAGAGACGGAAACTCTGCTAATTTGTAAACAATAATATAGAGTACAGTAAGCAGTAGAATTCCATTCACATCTTAACAATGACGATTTCAGGTGTCCCAGTAACCTTTTCTAATTTATGGAAGTGTTATTTTGCTACGATTGGGGAAACGTTCAGGGTGAAACCTATACAAAAATCAGTATGTTAATTTCAGTTACTGAATAGGACATGACATGTCGATCACGTTCGAAGTTGGCTAGTGTGTAGATATTCTGGAATGATTTTTCATACATACGTTCATTTACAATGGAACTTGCCAATTCATTTTAAAATCTTAAAGCAGTAACGAGAGGACATATCTATTGGTCCAACTTCCAAACGCATGGTATAACTCTTGCTACTCTCCATTACTGGCTTATTTAGGCCTTGCAATATTTCCTTAAGATATCTGTGCTAGGAAATTGGGACCCACTATACAATTCAGGTACATTAGCACAGCAAAGTGAGGGAAATACCGTAAGGGCTAAATTAGCCAGTAATGAAGACTGGCGAGAGTTATGCCTTGCTTTGGGAAGTTTATATTGGTCATGATCATTTGTGTGTGGAATTTAATTGGTTGAATCCATAACTAAAATAGATTAAGGGCTTGGATGCGGATACAATGGTGATAGAAGTATAAATGGAAAGAAGAAACCCCTTGTATTTCGTAAAAAAAGGATGTATAATGATGTAATCATCAACTTTAGCAGTAGAATTCAATTAAGACCTTTACAAGGACATTTGCATGTAAGAAGTCATACTGCAAAGGAAAATATAAAAATAATAGTTCTGTCTTCATAGAGCAAACGTGATTTAATTACAGAATATAGAATCTTCCCAATGGCGAATGGTTATGTCTTACCATGACGACAATTACTAACACAGAAAATACGAAAGTAGGAATCTCGAAAATGACTGATTTCAGTTGAGCATCAGTAATACGATTACAGAATAATTCCTGTCTGGCTCAGCGTGGCGGCACCGGTGGTAAGAGTAAGGTTACCTTTACATGCTGCAGTGTGGCGACACTGTGACGATCTCGTTGACTGACCCCACAATTGGCCTGTTATAAATGGCAGCGAAAAAGTGAAGTATGCTTTTGCTCTCTGCTTGTCTAAAGAAGGCTAAACTGTCAACATCTAAGGAATATAGTCTGGATTTGATATTTGTAGGATGTGGATAGTTCAACTGTAAAGTAACTACACAGTAGGGATGTTGTTGATATCTATGTCTTTATAATCTTATGTTATAATTTCTCTGTCTGGTATGTTTCAATTAACCTCATCTTCATTTGCATTTTCTGTTCAATCAATCTTTATTCCCAGTACTTAAAATATCCAAGCCTGCAGTATATTTACAGTTTAAAGAATAGTGTGAATTATTCTTTGATTAAGGAAAGTAAATAAGTTTTTATGTTTATTTTATGTCTTGATATGATATATATGACAAGGAACACTGTCCTTTCAATGTTGTTTTTTTAATCAAAAAGGTCTGATATTTGTTATTGCCCTGCCTTTCAACATAGTGCAAAAGCTAACACATGGATGCAAAGTTGATTTAGCGGAAATTACTCTGAGATAATGACTGTAAATTGAGACCTTGTTACAGACATAATATGACTGATACCTGAGATTGCAGTCTTAAACAAGATGAATAAGTGGCATTTAATTTTACAGCAAATGCAGATAACCATTTGGCACGCTTTACTTGGTATCAATAAGATTGTTCATTATTCTAGGATTAATAAATTAAATTGAATTAATAATTGAATGTTGTTATCAAAGGCATTAACGCACGTTGATAAACAAGCGTTAACTCGATTATGCTTAAATCAGGTTGTTTTCTTCATTATTTACCTTTTATATTCTTTTTAAAAATTTGATCTTCACAATTTCAAAATAAAATGATGTACAAATTAAACTATGTGGGGAAAAAATTAGTTCAATCTTGATTAAATTAAATTAAATTATGTAAAAGAATCATGGTCCCCATTGAGACCAAAGTTGCGCGTAAGTGACATCGATTGACATTTAATGTTAACATTTTATAACAGATCGTTGATGATTTTAATCTTGAAAATGAAACAAATAACAGGCAAAGTGATTTATTTTTTGTGTATATAATGACCACTATAGTTTGGTGCTAAATTAATGAATTAATGATATTCAAATTGGTGTATAATAATTAGATTAATCTTTTACGTTACTGAACCGATTTAATGTACATTGAAGGCATTTACATTCCTCGAATCTGTGCTTTAAGTAATTAATCAGTAGACATTGAGCATGAAATATTATGTGCTTGCAATGATGGATTTTCCCAAGACAACTGAAAATTCATCAATGCCAAATTAGTTTATTCATATATAATTACTGACGCTTAACAGCAAATGCGGATCACTTAAGCTTCTTTCTTACTTCTACTTCGGCTGTGGGGTCTTGACATTTAGAATTCTCCAGTTCTTACATAGGAAACCGTACTATTGATGACTTCTCTCGAAGCAAGACAGGAAATATTTTAAAACTACATTAGTAGTGCATCATTGAGGTAATGAACATTCTAACTAGGCGAGAATTAGTGATCAATTAGGATCATCATTACATACCAGTCTCAATTCTGAAGTCTAACTATCGAAGCTTTACTTAAGACGTACATAGTGAATACATTGTCTTTTCATTCGAACTTTAGCTATAACATCCAGTACATTAAAGTTGATTCATTGAAACCTATTGTATTCATTCAAAGCAGGTTTTACTCAACTTATAAAATCCCTCTCTATTAAGTTAATTCATAATATCATTGACTTCTCAGACTGCACTAGATACTGGCATACTGAACCCTTCATATTTCCCTGAGTTCAAGCTTGGAACTCTTTAGCCTAATTGTGAACAGTGTCACCTGAATTTCAACTGCTTCCATTGATAAAATCACTTAGGCCTACAAAGAAAATGTCATTAATGATGCACGTATGTACCTAATTTCAGTAATGTAGGGGTAACTGACCTAAGCTCGGACAACACCCAAAGTCGCCCGAACTTATAGCAATTGTAAAATAAAAGACAACTTCATTGACTGCCAGACAGAATTCAGTAATCTTGTTACAGTTATATGTTGCATGATTGATTTTATCCCATTACCAGGTCAAATCCTGGAGCGTCTGACGTGAATCAATCAAGGTAAAATGCAGGCCTGATAACTTAAATTCTAGCCTCCTTGAGAATGTGCAGAACTCCTACAACCACGCTGTTATTAAAGAAAGAATGTCCAGAGATAATGTTATATAATCTCGTGACCATCAATCGAGGACTTTGCATTTCTATCTGCATGCCATTTTGTTCTTTTCGTAGTCTATAAATTACATTACATTCGTAGTTGAAGCAGAAACTGGCATCAAAGACTAGACTGTAATTTGTTACCTTATAACGGAGGTGTCCTGAAGAAAAAATAATGGGAGTTATTCGCTTCTGCCTTGTCTATCTTGGCCATACTTATATATCAAAACATCGTATTTGCAAAGGTCACCTTGGTTCTGTAATATAATTATCCATGTAACATTAAGGTCACGTACACGTATGTTCTTGAAGATCTATTTTCGTATCAACTGTGACATATTTGACCATGAGCATTCACACGCTAATAGGTGACATCTCGTGTGTATCTTTTTTTCTATGAAAATATAAACGCATATGAAATATTTGGCAAAATATACAACATTTAGTTTGTAAAAGCCTTCTAAGGATATCATAATCAAAATTATAAATATGCGACGTATTACTAAACGTGTGGACGGTTCATTATATCAATTCCCTTATATTCCAATATTTCACAATGCAGATTTAAAACTCTATGATTAACACTTTCGTGCTATATTTGAAAGTGTTATCCATCACGTGCTCTTTAATTACTATCAGCAATGTCCTAAACATGTATTATCTAAGGATTTGTCTATTTGTTTATTCTGGATTCTAAAATGAAGTTTGTCCTGGTTGACAGTTACGTTTTCTTGATTCATTATTCTTGTTTTAAAAGCAAAATTAAAGTGGTCGGTTATTCTTTCACAGTTAGTGGTATAAATCATTTACAGTTTAGTCAAGAGTGCTCTGGCAGAGCAAGAACACCAGAGTTTGTCAAATTGATGAACAACCTTTCCTCTTAATAAGCAGTTTACATATAAGGGTAATTTACGAAATTATCTTATCAACTAGATCTACATTTCACATCAACTTGAATAGTATGACGTCGTCTGAATGAATAAACATGACAAATATTGAAGGCATATCACCTACCAAACAGGACATATGGCTAGAGATATTTTGCATCCTACACTAAGGTCCAATCTAACAAGGTCAAAGGTTATGACCTCAGTATGTGACATGGTGGATATCAAATTCACTTTCATCTGAGTCACATATCAAATTAAAAGAAATAATTCATCTCTTCTTCAAATCCTTGTATATATGATCGACGCTTCAATGACAAAACTGAATGTATGGAAGTTTAGAAATGCTATAGATCAAGCTAACACTTGTACACAGTACTCTTACCAAGTTCCAAATAACGCATGTTAAACAAATTGTACAGCTGTTTACTGCCTGAAATGACAAACCGGTCAAATGCTTAGAATAAATTTGAACATTGTAATACATGATAAAAAAGGAAGCCATGACATATAACGCAATGACAGGTCAAATCATGTCAAACATAAAAAACATGTCGTTACAAATTCAATCGGATAATGCAATGTAATTACACTGAGTGATTCTGACAATCAGACTGAAACATGAAGCGAGATATTGAACAGATATTGGACAGCTGTATTAAATCAGTTTGGTGTTGCATTGGAATGAAACCGGTTGATGTGCAGTGAAAACATCGATCCAACATTTCGACACAATTACAAAAATTGTAATTGCAAAGGATATTGCATAATGCAGCAATGTAAACCATTACATTAGATTGATACAATACATTTGAAAGGGATAGCGACAGCAATCCATTCTTAGAGTTTGTCGTCCGGTGTCAGTTTACTTTTGACATTTTTACCTCTCCACCAGAATTGAAGCTGAAATTTGGAAGGGTGTGACATTTGGTACATGGTAAAGTTTGTATATTTGGTCTTGATCCACCCCATCTCCTCAGTTATCGGCGCGGTTGTCATATTTAAAGTGTGTTTACAGATTTGTTGGTCAATGGGGATTTGCTGTCTCAATGATCGCGGCCTAAAAGCCTATTATTTCGACAGAAGTCTAAGCCTAAAATAATATTTGCAAACACAATGTGAATTTGTTATGAACTCTCTGACAACTAAACTCGATGCGCTGCATATAGCCAAAGCTTTGGTAAATATTACATTGTGACCAGTGTATCAAACAGTACTGCTGTTCATTTATCTTTGTGTTGTACACTTTATGATCAAATTGTCTAAACACGTGTTTATGGTTGTTTGTTTATATGCATGCATGGTTCTCATAAATGGATAAATTTGATTATCAAGAGTTTAGCTCATCAGGCCAGAAAGACGCCAGTCGGCATTCAGTCGAGTTCATCTAAAGAACCGCTACACCCCTAAAGCTTCATTTGTGTGGGGAAGTATCATACTCCTAGGGGATCAAAGTTTGTTAATTAGGCTCTCACCTCTCGTCCCCAGGGCTGCTCAACTATCATCCCTGGGTTCATAGGCCTCTTTTGGTCAGGATTCTTGACCATCGAAATTGACCACTTTCCAGAAGTTATATCATGTAATTAATGTAATGAAAATGCTCTTGTCACTAAATGTAAATGATTCCGATGTTAAGTTTATGGAAAAACTGGTGAACATTCATACAAATAGCCAAAATAATCCGGAACTATGTTTTACTGTAACGACACTGTGAGTAGGAAGAAGTAAACAAGTAAAATCATTGCGCGAACATAACGGCTGCATGAAACGCGATTTTTTTTAAACGTCTTCATTTATCATTTGCATATAAAACATTGATAATTAAACGTCATTGGTAAAGCTGGGTCAACTTGAGGTAGTTCGGGGTCACGGGTCCGAATGCATTGTTGATAAAGGCTTGGCGTAGGAGGGACGTAACAACACTGTGAGGAGTTTGAGACTGCAATGATACGGTAGGGCATCATAAGCTTGACGTGTACATATCTACTGTCATAGGTAAACAATACAATGCTCAGTACCATTACATTTAAGATTCAACTGGATAGCAGAAATCAAATGTGAATTCCACTGTGGCCAAAGATCAATCATTTAAAGTTAAGGATATTACTATTACTAATTTAGAAGTGTTCCATGTTGCAAATGAACTTTAATCACATTATTATTATTTAATTTATTATTATTATTATTATTATTATTATTATTATTGTTTTTATTATTTTTATTATTATCATTAAATTTTAACCATCATTAGTATAAATAAGTCATCGTCGTGTTCGTGGCGTTTCTGTAATACATTATCACCTTGGGTTTTTTGTATGTTTTAAGATATAAGATGCATCCGCCCATTGTAGCTCACACAAAGCATGGTAATAACCGTTATTGTTACAAGATGGAGACAAGAGCTAGACAGAGCCAATCACTTATATTGTACTATTGTCATTCTCCATTTTGGTTTCAATGCCTCATTGTGTGTCTAGACAGTGTATTCATACTCGATCTAATCCAGGATGCACTTTTTTAAAGGACTTCGGTTATTCCATATGTTACTGTCTTGTCACCTGTCAGAAACTCATAAGTCTAAACTAGTCGCTTTCAGATTGTGACATGTGGCGTATCGGAGGCATTTGGTAGGTATTTGAATCACATGTATGACCATTATCAGGGAACTATTTTGAATCAGTTAGTGGCGTTCGGCAAGGTTGTGTTTTAAGTCCGTTTCTTTTTGCGATGTTCATTTCGGAATTTCAGGATATGTTACAGCAATCAGGTCTCGGGGGCATTTTTATTGGTTCGGATTACATGGATTTATTGTTATTGTTGTATGCAGATGATCTTAACTTATTTGATGATACTGTTGTAGGTTTGCAGAGGAAGATAGATTTATTACATAAATATTGCAGATCTTGGGGTTTAGAGGTAAATATGGCTAAAACGCAGGTACTAGTTTTTCGTAATGGTGGTATTCTTCGTGGGTATGAAAAATGGTTTTATAACGGTATTCCGGTTACAGTCTCAACATATTATAGTTATCTTGGAGTTCTATTTTCAAATAGATTATCGTGGACAAAATGTACTCATACTCTTGTTGGTAAAGCTAGTAAGGCTCTGTTTGCTTTGAAATCCTTGTTTATTAAATATCCTAGTATTCCCACAAAGCTTATGTTTAAGTTGTTTGATAGTAAAGTTAAACCTGTTTTATTATATGGGTCTGAAATTTGGGGGTTCGGGGAGAGGAAATCAGTTGAAATATTTCACACTAACTTTTGTAAATATGTTCTGGGTGTTGGTAAGCAGGTATCAAGTAATGGAGTTTTAGCAGAATGCGGTAGATTAAATGTGTATGTTGATTATTATGTAAGATGCATTACTTATTGGTGTAAATTATTGAGGATGTCCGATGATCGTTATCCTAAACAATCGTATTTACATATGAGGAAGTTAGATTTAGCTGGTAGAGTAACATGGGCTACTTCTGTTAAACATTTACTAGGCTCCTATGGGTTTGGCTTTGTTTGGTTCAATCAAGATGTGGGTGATGTCACTTTATTTCTCAACAGTTTTAAAAATAGAGTAATTGATTGCGATAAACAACGTATTCTTGGTAGGATTAATCAGTCGTCTCATTTGGTGTATTTTAAAGAAATCAAGTCCCTTTTGCATGTTGAATTTTATGTTAATTTTATCAATCTTAGAGCAGTTAGAAGAAATATTTGTCTTTTAAGATTAAATTCTCTCCCTTTACGTACTTGTATAAGAGGTGTGAATGTAGATATGTGTTGTAAAATGTGTGAAAGTGGTGTGAATGAATCTATAATTCATTTTTTGTTTGAATGTAATGCTTATGATGTATTTAGAGACAGATATATTCATGTAAATCGTCAGTTAAATATACTTTCTCAATTTAACAATATATTAACCAGTAAATGTAAACATACTCTTGTAAGTTTGTCAAATTTTATAAGAGAAGCGCTTGCTCATCGAAAAAGGTTAGCTCATTAGCGATGTAATACATTAACTTTGTACAAATGTGTCTACTCTTAAAACAATGCAATGTTTTTTACATATTGTACATGGGCCTATGGCCTACAAACCGAAATAAAAGAATTGAATTGAATGGTTCTTTAGTTCCAGTCGATGCTCGCCTTCACCTCAATGCACAGTCACAATGGCGCTGCAGGCTTTCCCTTGAAATCGTATTGAAAGCGAAGTTAAAACCCAATCACTCAAATTTTTCGATCTTAAATATTTCAACATTATCGCCCAAATATATGACACTTTTCCTTATGCTTAACGCGGTTCGTGGTTTCAATACAGTTATTTCAGAGATAGTATCTTATTGATAGATTGGTGGTCAGCTATTTAAAGGTCCATCCATTGTGTTGTTGGGGGTCACATAATTATTCCAAACGTTATAAATGGCGTCCTTTATCGAGAAGTACCGACTGTTACCGAAAAATACCATGTTCATGATAGTCGACTTAGGATATTGACGATATGAAGGTAAAAGTAGTGATTTCTGATCGAAAACCGGACAATGCACCTAGTGTGGTGCGCGCCAATGAGTCAAATCTAATTTTGGAATCTTATTTAAAACAGACGAAATAACAACTTTTGGTTGATAATGTTGAATAGGTCATATAACTACTGTACATGTAAAGGGAACGGGCAGTTGCTGTTTCTGCACATGCATAATGATGTTACTCGATTTTAATTGGAAACAAGTAATGATGATATATTAGGCGATAGGGGCAGATAATGCAAGCTGAGTGAATGTGTTTGTCTTGTAAACAACTCATATGCTGAGTTTGAGCGTATTAAAGCCAACTAGTTTTAATGAAACACAGTGGATGCACCTTTAACAGGCAAACTTGGAATTTTGAAGGATTTTTCTCTGAAGCATACTGAAATATAACTTGACGTTTGTGGTACGCCCCCAAAAAGTGATAGTATGTCTCTATCAACCTATCACTATGTGTGATACTGTGCAGTCTGTAGATTTGGGTTTTTTGTATGTTTTAAGATATAAGATGCATCCGCCCATTGTAGCTCACACAAAGCATGGTAATAACCGTTATTGTTACAAGACGGAGACAAGAGCTAGACAGAGCCAATCACTTATATTGTACTATTGTCATTCTCCATTTTGGTTTCAATGCCTCATTGTGTGTCTAGACAGTGTATTCATACTCGATCTAATCCAGGATGCACTTTTTTATAGGACTTCGGTTATTCCATATGTTACCGTCTTGTCACCTGTCAGAAACTCATAAGTCTAAACTAGTCGCTTTCAGATTGTGACATGTGGCATATCGGAGGCATTTGGTAGGTATTTGAATCACATGTATGACCATTATCAGGTATTACCAGGTATTTATTCCAAGGTAATGGTGCATGTGCGAGTTTAGCATGCCCCTTCGCGATGCAGAGTTCAGCGCGGTATAAGTATGCTCATACTTATCATTATTTGTCTTTCATGACGTTTAATCAGCGGTTGTATAGTGTATTCGGGGTTCGAATCCCACCAGGACACTGCAACTTTGTCTGCAGCAAGATTTTGGTGTAATCCTACACTGAATTTCAGCACAGTACTACCCATGGTTCTTTAGTTCCAGTCGATGCTCGCCTTCACCTCAATGCACAGTCACAATGGCGCTGCAGGCTTTCCCTTGAAATCGTATTGAAAGCGGCGTTAAACCCCAATCACTTAAATTTTTCGATCTTAAATATTTCAACATTATCGCCCAAATATATGACACTTTTCCTTGTGCTTAACGCGGTTCGTGGTTTCAATACAGTTATTTCAGAGATAGTATCTTATTGATAGATTGGTGGTCAGCTATTTAAAGGTCCATCCATTGTGTTGTTGGGGGTCACATATTCCAAACGTTATAAATGGCGTCCTTTATCGAGAAGTACCGACTGTTACCGAAAAATACCATGTTCATGATAGTCGACTTAGGATATTGACGATATGAAGATAAAAGTAGTGATTTCTGATCGAAAACCGGACAATGCACCTAGTGTGGTGCGCGCCAATGAGTCAAATCTAATTTTGGAATCTTATTTAAAACAGACGAAATAACAACTTTTGGTTGATAATGTTGAATAGGTCATATAACTACTGTACATGTAAATGGAACGGGCAGTTGCTGTTTCTGCACATGCATAATGATGTTACTCGATTTTAATTGGAAACAAGTAATGATGATATATTAGGCGATAGGGGCAGATAATGCAAGCTGAGTGAATGTGTTTGTCTTGTAAACAACTCATATGCTGAGTTTGAGCGTATTAAAGCCAACTAGTTTTAATGAAACACAGTGGATGCACCTTTAACAGGCAAACTTGGAATTTTGAAGGATTTTTCTCTGAAGCATACTGAAATATAACTTGACGTTTGTGGTACGCCCCCAAAAAGTGATAGTATGTCTCTATCAACCTATCACTATGTGTGATACTGTGCAGTCTGTAGATTTGGGTTTTTTGTATGTTTTAAGATATAAGATGCATCCGCCCATTGTAGCTCACACAAAGCATGGTAATAACCGTTATTGTTACAAGACGGAGACAAGAGCTGGACAGAGCCAATCACTTATATTGTACTATTGTCATTCTCCATTTTGGTTTCAATGCCTCATTGTGTGTCTAGACAGTGTATTCATACTCGATCTAATCCAGGATGCACTTTTTTAAAGGACTTCGGTTATTCCATATGTTACCGTCTTGTCACCTGTCAGAAACTCATAAGTCTAAACTAGTCGCTTTCAGGTTGTGACATGTGGCATATCGGAGGCATTTGGTAGGTATTTGAATCACATGTATGACCATTATCAGGTATTACCAGGTATTTATTCCAAGGTAATGGTGGATGTGCGAGTTTAGCATGCCCCTTCGCGATGCAGAGTTCAGCGCGGTATAAGTATGCTCATACTTATCATTATTTGTCTTTCATGACGTTTAATCAGCGGTTGTATAGTGTATTCGGGGTTCGAATCCCACCAGGACACTGCAACTTTGTCTGCAGCAAGATTTTGGTGTAATCCTACACTGAATTTCAGCACAGTACTACCCATGGTTCTTTAGTTCCAGTCGATGCTCGCCTTCACCTCAATGCACAGTCACAATGGCGCTGCAGGCTTTCCCTTGAAATCGTATTGAAAGCGGCGTTAAACCCCAATCACTCAAATTTTTCGATCTTAAATATTTCAACATTATCGCCCAAATATATGACACTTTTCCTTATGCTTAACGCGGTTCGTGGTTTCAATACAGTTATTTCAGAGATAGTATCTTATTGATAGATTGATGGTCAGCTATTTAAAGGTCCATCCATTGTGTTGTTGGGGGTCACATTTTCCAAACGTTATAAATGGCGTCCTTTATCGAGAAGTACCGACTGTTACCGAAAAATACCATGTTCGTGATAGTCGACTTAGGATATTGACGATATGAAGGTAAAAGTAGTGATTTCTGATCGAAAACCGGACAATGCACCTAGTGTGGTGCGCGCCAATGAGTCAAATCTAATTTTGGAATCTCATTTAAAACAGACGAAATAACAACTTTTGGTTGATAATGTTGAATAGGTCATATAACTAATGTACATGTAAATGGAACGGGCAGTTGCTGTTTCTGCACATGCATAATGATGTTACTCGATTTTAATTGGAAACAAGTAATGATGATATATTAGGCGATAGGGGCAGATAATGCAAGCTGAGTGAATGTGTTTTTGTCTTGTAAACAACTCATATGCTGAGTTTGAGCGTATTAAAGCCAACTAGTTTTAATGAAACACAGTTGATGCACCTTTAACAGGCAAACTTGGAATTTTGAAGGATTTTTCTCTGAAGCATACTGAAATATAACTTGACGTTTGTGGTACGCCCCAAAGAAGTGATAGTATGTCTCTATCAACCTATCACTATGTGTGATACTGTGCAGTCTGTAGATTTGGGTTTTTTGTATGTTTTAAGATATAAGATGCATCCGCCCATTGTAGCTCACACAAAGCATGGTAATAATCGTTATTGTTACAAGACGGAGACAAGAGCTAGACAGAGCCAATCACTTATATTGTACTATTGTCATTCTCCATTTTGGTTTCAATGCCTCATTGTGTGTCTAGACAGTGTATTCATACTCGATCTAATCCAGGATGCACTTTTTTAAAGGACTTCGGTTATTCCATATGTTACCGTCTTGTCACCTGTCAGAAACTCATAAGTCTAAACTAGTCGCTTTCAGATTGTGACATGTGGCATATCGGAGGCATTTGGTAGGTATTTGAATCACTTGATGACCATTATCAGGTATTACCAGGTATTTATTCCAAGGTAATGGTGGATGTGCGAGTTTAGCATGCCCCTTCGCGATGCAGAGTTCAGCGCGGTATAAGTATGCTCATACTTATCATTATTTGTCTTTCATGACGTTTAATCAGCGGTTGTATAGTGTATTCGGGGTTCGAATCCCACCAGGACACTGCAACTTTGTCTGCAGCAAGATTTTGGTGTAATCCTACACTGAATTTCAGCACAGTACTACCCATGGTTCTTTAGTTCCAGTCGATGCTCGCCTTCACCTCAATGCACAGTCACAATGGCGCTGCAGGCTTTCCCTTGAAATCGTATTGAAAGCGGCGTTAAACCCCAATCACTCAAATTTTTCGATCTTAAATATTTCAACATTATCGCCCAAATATATGACACTTTTCCTTGTGCTTAACGCGGTTCGTGGTTTCAATACAGTTATTTCAGAGATAGTATCTTATTGATAGATTGGTGGTCAGCTATTTAAAGGTCCATCCATTGTGTTGTTGGGGGTCACATATTCCAAACGTTATAAATGGCGTCCTTTATCGAGAAGTACCGACTGTTACCGAAAAATACCATGTTCATGATAGTCGACTTAGGATATTGACGATATGAAGATAAAAGTATTGATTTCTGATCGAAAACCGGACAATGCACCTAGTGTGGTGCGCGCCAATGAGTCAAATCTAATTTTGGAATCTCATTTAAAACAGACGAAATAACAACTTTTGGTTGATAATGTTGAATAGGTCATATAACTACTGTACATGTAAATGGAACGGGCAGTTGCTGTTTCTGCACATGCATAATGCTGTTACTCGATTTTAATTGGAAACAAGTAATGATGATATATTAGGCGATAGGGGCAGATAATGCAAGCTGAGTGAATGTGTTTGTCTTGTAAACAACTCATATGCTGAGTTTGAGCGTATTAAAGCCAACTAGTTTTAATGAAACACAGTGGATGCACCTTTAACAGGCAAACTTGGAATTTTGAAGGATTTTTCTCTGAAGCATACTGAAATATAACTTGACGTTTGTGGTACGCCCCAAAAAAGTGATAGTATGTCTCTATCAACCTATCACTATGTGTGATACTGTGCAGTCTGTAGATTTGGGTTTTTTGTATGTTTTAAGATATAAGATGCATCCGCCCATTGTAGCTCACACAAAGCATGGTAATAACCGTTATTGTTACAAGACGGAGACAAGAGCTAGACAGAGCCAATCACTTATATTGTACTATTGTCATTCTCCATTTTGGTTTCAATGCCTCATTGTGTGTCTAGACAGTGTATTCATACTCGATCTAATCCAGGATGCACTTTTTTAAAGGACTTCGGTTATTCCATATGTTACCGTCTTGTCACCTGTCAGAAACTCATAAGTCTAAACTAGTCGCTTTCAGATTGTGACATGTGGCATATCGGAGGCATTTGGTAGGTATTTGAATCACATGTATGACCATTATCAGGTATTACCAGGTATTTATTCCAAGGTAATGCTGGATGTGCGAGTTTAGCATGCCCCTTCGCGATGCAGAGTTCAGCGCGGTATAAGTATGCTCATACTTATCATTATTTGTCTTTCATGACGTTTAATCAGCGGTTGTATAGTGTATTCGGGGTTCGAATCCCACCAGGACACTGCAACTTTGTCTGCAGCAAGATTTTGGTGTAATCCTACACTGAATTTCAGCACAGTACTACCCATGGTTCTTTAGTTCCAGTCGATGCTCGCCTTCACCTCAATGCACAGTCACAATGGCGCTGCAGGCTTTCCCTTGAAATCGTATTGAAAGCGGCGTTAAACCCCAATCACTCAAATTTTTCGATCTTAAATATTTCAACATTATCGCCCAAATATATGACACTTTTCCTTATGCTTAACGCGGTTCGTGGTTTCAATACAGTTATTTCAGAGATAGTATCTTATTGATAGATTGATGGTCAGCTATTTAAAGGTCCATCCATTGTGTTGTTGGGGGTCACATTTTCCAAACGTTATAAATGGCGTCCTTTATCGAGAAGTACCGACTGTTACCGAAAAATACCATGTTCATGATAGTCGACTTAGGATATTGACGATATGAAGGTAAAAGTATTGATTTCTGATCGAAAACCGGACAATGCACCTAGTGTGGTGCGCGCCAATGAGTCAAATGTAATTTTGGAATCTCATTTAAAACAGACGAAATAACAACTTTTGGTTGATAATGTTGAATAGGTCATATAACTACTGTACATGTAAATGGAACGGGCAGTTGCTGTTTCTGCACATGCATAATGCTGTTACTCGATTTTAATTGGAAACAAGTAATGATGATATATTAGGCGATAGGGGCAGATAATGCAAGCTGAGTGAATGTGTTTGTCTTGTAAACAACTCATATGCTGAGTTTGATCGTATTAAAGCCAACTAGTTTTAATGAAACACAGTGGATGCACCTTTAACAGGCAAACTTGGAATTTTGAAGGATTTTTCTCTGAAGCATACTGAAATATAACTTGACGTTTGTGGTACGCCCCAAAGAAGTGATATTATGTCTCTATCAACCTATCACTATGTGTGATACTGTGCAGCCTGTAGATTTACATTTTACTTCCATAAACCATGCGTTGCATGTGACGCCATCTTGGATCAACTAACACCGAGAGTAACCTCCATTTCGGACCCAATGCTCTCTATTTGAATGTCATTAATGCAAATGGAGTTATCTACCTTACACCATGGTCCAGATCAGTATAACCACATTTCACAATACGTCAGAAATCTACATTTAAACTTTCAGCACCTTGATTCAATCATGTTTGTTTTGTAATATTGTTTTAAGCAATTGGTGAAACGCCTTGTTCATAAATATTGTATGCATTCTTCATCATCCCAGCTTCTAGAACGCCTATAAAAAAAGGTATCATTGTTGCCAGTCAATATTGGATTGCAAAGATAGTCTTTGTTCAGTAGTTATATAGTAGTTAGTTTAAATAATTATTATCTTTTATCACCGTCTAGTAGTAGAAACATGACATGACGTTATTCAAAGGACGGATAAATCTCATCTCCTGTTCTCGAGCAGGGACATTTTATATTGGGTATCCTTCCTTCAGAATGACAAGTGCAACTGGTTTCGCCTTACCAAACATCACGAATTATGGAATCGTTTTTTAAAATGGAATTTTAAAAGTGTGAACATTTAACGTATATATAATATTATAATATAATATTATGAACTTACGCTGTGACAGGGTTGATATTAGTCCGATGTTCCGTTCCTTTATAGGGACAGCACAAATATATTCTAAAACACAATACATCGTATGACATACAACTTGGTTATAAGTAGGATACATAACTTGTTCCCCTTTCATATCTAGTTTATGCCCTCGTGAAATAATGTTTGTTTGTCCCTCGTTAAAAGCTCGACACAAACCAAACTCGGGACATAACTTGGCATGAAAAGGGAAGCTCGTTAGATATCCTAACACTATAATTATTATCCCAAAGTGCTGTTAAATTACTAACACTTCTTTGTCACCAATATTAAAATATATTTTAGCCTTTTATTTAGTGATACAACTTTCCAATTATTACTCACATAATAAGATATCAATGATATTCTTATTCAAAGCCATATGGCTTATAGTAACAATGATTTTTCAATGATTTTTTGTTATCAACTGTTTGTAGAAACGTTCTATAAGCAACTGTAATTGATATTGACATGCTACGTACATGTATATGCATTTGCATATCATGTATGTTTAAAACATGAAAACTTTAACATTCTGATTTTGACTAACATTTACATCGTTGCAGATTGCATTACCTTATATTCGCTTCTGCATAAAAGCAAGTGTTTCAAAATCGGAAAAGGACATTCTGCTTGATAAGTTTGGATCATAACCAGGTGATATACAATCTTCTGCCTCTATAGAAGTATAACCACAATAAATTGTATGAACTGTATGTGATCATGTCGATGACTCTCCGGGTGTAAAGGCGCTGTAGCATGTCATTCTTGATGACATAAAACGCTGGCATAAAAAGGTAAATTAGTGTTATTGATGGCTACACCTCAATCGATCAAAAATAGTTCTAAAACGAATGTTCATGGTTCGGTTCAGCTATGCGAGTCCATCTCCCATTGATTGGCCATGGTCAAGTGTTCACATACATATAAAACAGCTTTCCCCCTACAATGTGCTGAAATAGTTCACTAGCAAAGATCATAATCATCAATATGAGATAGGTAGTATCATTAGTACCAAAAAAGTCGTGTTTTTTACGTTTGAACATGTATATGCAATATAAGCCCTGTTTATACGGCGAGCGTTTGCATATGAGTAAATCATTACACATATGCAAATTTGCTAATTAGAGAAAAATTCGCCGTATGAATGCATTTGCACATATGTAAATTTTACTACCGTAAGCAAAAGTTCACTACCGTAAGCAATGTTGCACCTAGTCTTGGGCAGGTGCAAATGTTTACTATCGTGAGTACATATCGTATTTTCACTATTCTAGTAAAAGTTCGTCGTATACAGACATAGTGACTTCACACATGTTGAGAAAATATATTAAAGAACTTTAGAAACTCTTAATATTATTTTTCAAATTCTCTATATAGGATAATCTCCTTTATGACCTTCAAATTCCATCTGACTCTCCGATTTTCATTATAATTACGGGCGACATAGTTAAATCAATGTTGACAGATATAAATTAATGTAATTTATTTACTTTATATCTAATAACTATTAATTGGCATAGTTTAGGAATTCTCTATCCTTGCATTCAACGAGTTGAAGGCCCATTTTCTTAGGCAGAAATTAAACACGTATGAGCGCAAAGTATATTTACTTTTACTCACGTGTGTATATTACTACCATAAGCAATATTGCATATGTGCAAAATTCGCCGTATAAACAGGGCTTAAGATACATTTAGAAACAATGACATAGTGGATACAGCTTCGGTCATGTGGATACAAACCCTACAAGATGCCAAAAAGGTTACCTACTATGATTACAAGATTACTGATACTTGTTCCATTTTCCACAGAAATCAAAAATTATTCAGCACTTTGAACTTTGCACTTTGAAATTTGACAATTTTACTCATTGGATTGCATATTGAGTAAATTTGATGACATACCCTCGACAAATTGCAACATGGATGGTTCATCTATTTCAGGCAACATCTAGGGAATTGTAAGTGGTAGAACGAGTTCAAATTAACCCTCAACATCTTAGGGGTCACTGTCGATTGTGTCAGATTTTCATGTTACATTGCTGGCCTTTAAACTATTTATGATTTATCATCATATGTCGTCTATTTTTTAATTCTAAAAATCATTATTGATATGTGAATGCATATTATTATTTTATGATTTATTACTTTTACAAATGTTTCAACTTTTTTTTTATCTATAACAACTCTAAAATAATTAATTTAAAGTGCACCTGAACTCCTTTATGTGGTAATAACTAATATTTGTCGTCCTCCCAGGAGTACAGGAAGTCCAATCGAGGACCGAAATACTTCACAGAAACAAATTGTGCCAATAAGTCATTAAAACCATCAGGATAGGCATCAAAGCAAAGAAATCGTTTGTTCATCTTGAGAAAAAATTCTTATACATTGATTCATATTGCATTGGACAGCTGATAAGAAAATCAAAGCTAAGGATCCTTTGTTCCCCTAAGCAAGTATATATTCCAGACATCTTGACAGACTAAACCGTTGCCTGAGATGGGTATTAGAGAACGTGACACACATAATCATATTATCGATTTCTTACTTATGTAAATAAAATGTCAAATTGACATGAAAATATGATAACTCAACTTATTACTCGCCCGTGTAAGATACTGCAGTGTAATATTTAAATGGCAATATTAAACTAGTGTAATACCGCCGTACGTATGACGTCACAATAGTTTGCGGTTATGTCGTCACAATGGGATTAACGTCGTCAAAGTGGCATCGGGCTTGCGGGAATCATAGTTTCAGAGCCTTGTCGGCTATTCTGCTGGGTTATTGGTGGGCGAGTAATAAACAGAATACTAAACTTCCTTCTATTTAATACCATTTTTATTAAACTCGTGAATGATTTAGTATCAAACTCGCTTTCGCCCGTTTTATACAAAATCATTAACTCGTTTAATAAAAATGGTATTAAATAGAAGGTCGTTTAGTATCATCTATATATATATATATGAGGAAGGTCTCACGTGAAGTAAATGTATATAAAAATAAAATACTTCAGACGACACTTGCTGTAGATATCATTTTAATGATGACTGGATGCGTCGCATTTCGACTTGTTTAAAAGTCTTTTCAACAGTGTGGAGCATTTTCAACATGGCGAATACTAATATTATCAATCAATCAACGTCTATTGCACATTGTTTAAGCTACCTATATATTCGCCATGTTGAAAATGCTCCACACTGTTGAAAAGACTTGTAAACAAGTCGAAATGCGACGCATCCAGTCATCATTAAAATGATATCTACACCAAGTGTCGTCTGAAGTATTTTATTTATATATATATATATATATATATTAAATAGTGAGGAAAATGTGTTCTTATTCATAAACCAGTGGTCAAATGTAGAAAGTTTATATCCATAACCCTAATTCTCTAGGGCATTGAGGTAGTTACTAAACACATGCAATATTTTTAGATATTCTGTGTGTCGGATAAGTATAAAAACATCTTGTTAACACGTTTTATTTTCATCATAGTAACAAACAACTGACAACAACATCAACAACAACATCATAATTACATCATGTGCACTTCAGAAGATCAGTATTTATATTTGTATCCTATCGACAGTGCTGTATAACAAGTTTTTTTGTTTTTTTTATTTCGGTTTTTCGAATTCAAAGACATGGTATATCATTTATAAACAGTATCCAACTGATACATGTTTTGTTTTTGATTAACTTTTCCCGGAAATAAAAAACAATGTGAAAATGTACAATTGTCGAATTTAGATCAATGTCAATTTAAAAACAAATGAGGTTGAATATAAGATGTACATTTATACATGAATACACACTTATAGATTGGTATAAATGTACTTATTGAATGTTCTAACCATCACAAGATGATTAATCAACACGGCCTGCAATTGGAGCTGATAACATATCATATCTAGTGATGAATGAGGAAAATTGAGCCACAAGGGATTCTTGTCTGTTAATAAACATACTGAAATACTAACTAACGAATGTCTATCAATGGTCATCCGCTTCAACTAATGAAATACCATCGACGCACATACAGCATCAGTGAGCCATATACCCAGACAAGATTACACTGTTGTGCTTACCTCACGTTTGCGTAAATATTGACTTAACTATGATATGTTCTGCAAGGACATCACATTATTTACATATAAATGCTATTATTTAATGAGTATAACACGCTATAGGTGAAACATATTACTGAGGGTCATATGCCCAACATTGTACATACACATGTAAAAATAAGTAAATAATGTGTTATAATTGTTACATGTAAGTCTAAAATCTCCAATACTAACAAATGCCTAAAATGTATACTGCAGCGTCGATTTTAAGCTTCTGAAAAAACATTATTATATGCAACACCATGCCACTATTCTAATTGAGACAAAAATAAATAAATCGAATTTTTTATCCAGGATAATTGCTTCACATTAATGTCAAGATACTGTAATCTCAAAAAAAGTAATCATGTTAGAGTTTAGAAACTTTTAAATGGAAAATCAATGAATAATTTGAATGCAAAGTACAACGAGTAGCTAAGATGAGGATGTCAAAGGGTTTTATTTTATCTCAAGAGGATTACATGTACGTTTATCAACATAAAATATACGAGTGTTAGATACGCACACACAAAGTGGTATTGAAGTCATGTAATATATTTTATTTTTCTTTCGTACACAAGGTACACTTACGTAAGTAGCTCCTTAAGTATACATTTTGTGTCGAATACATTCAAGGACGTCAGTTATAGCTGCAGAAACAACTTGCATACTCCCAGTGAGTTGAGAAGGAAAAAGGAATGAAGTTGGTCCTTACGCCTGGGTAATAATACGTGAGCGCTATGAGTATGCCCCTTTGTGGCATGGAGTCTAGCGTGGTAAAAATATACTCATTATTATTATTTTATAAACTAGGATGTGTGAAGATAAGCTTACAGGGCCATATATTTCATCTTGGATACAAATGTAGAAGAAAGAACTTTGATTAAAAAAAGTGAATTTGATGAGAAAAAATAATTTAATGAAGAAAAAATATCTTTGATAAGAACAATTAACAACTGATTATCTCCTTTCCATGCCATGGTAATAATGTAAAGTTCAATTAGTCAAAATGTAGTTTGTAGTTGATTGATTAAAGCTTAAATGCTCAGCTTGAAAGATTGCCAGAAGATTACTTTGACTACAAGGGAATTTAAACTTGCTAAATAATAAAACTGCAACAAAAGGAAGGTTTGTTTGTTTATGATCTCGAATACTGAACAAAGAATTTATATTTAAGAAATTGTGAAATATTCACGTTTACACGTGGAAAGTCAATACTACAAACATGCTATCTTCTCATTATAATTAATATGTACATTAATCATTTGTAAAAAGGTTAGCTTGATTTTCTCACATATACGCCAAGTGTAAAACACTAATCATTCTAATTTAAAACAACACCGATAACAGGTTCTTTCTAATTTAATGTTATGCATTCAGATATCATAATGTTCAAGTTGTGTGAATTTTACTCGTTATCTCACCATGTGCACATTTCATGAACATAAAACAACCAACCAGAAGTATTGATTCTTCTTATCCATTGACTATGTCAATGTGTGTAGTTCATAGGTTGATGCATGAAATATAAGTTGTATTTATATGTTTCATGTTTACATAATCATACCCAAAAGACGTATCAGTACTATAAATAGTTATTATTAATGATAATAATAATAATTTTGGAACTCTTTATTAAGTGAATCAGACCTAAAAATACTTAATATATATTTCGGCGCGAAACGGGCTCAATCATTCTTAAATTAATAGGTTATATATAAACAAATACAACTTTAATAGGAAACATGCCCGCTGTGTCAAATATACTGCAACTGCAACATTGTCCACAGGGCCTGAGAAACACACTGTCTTCGCTTGTCTCTTGTTATCCTCCTGTACAGGATGCAAAGATCATTACCCTCTTACATAGGAATTCATGGAAACAGATTTGAAACACATGTGTTTTATTTTCTAAGATGCCTAGCGGTTATAACAATCGAAAAAAAGTACTTTATCAGACAATAAAGGTATAGTTTTTTTGATGACGTAACAATCGAATGACGTTCCCGGTGTTCCACGCTGCTCCCTCGTGATCAAGTGTGCCCATGGTAATGTAACGTCGATATGCCTCAGCCGTCTGAACTCTTATATCACAACCAATAAAGCGTGTACTCCTTTCCATGGTTTGCAACTTCTGCAGTCGCTTAAATTTAGCGGTGGGACAATGAACATCAACTTTTATGATAGCAGCAAACATTTGAATTAGACAAATTACCTTCCACCACAACGCTTAGACTTGATCATGCTCTACTCAAAATTCTTTTTGGAATGTTAGTAACGTGATCTCAGTCTATCTAAGAGGGTGGGTTTTCCACGTGGAAGAGCCGTCCGTTGGCCCTGTTCATGGATTATTAATAAAAAGAGTGTAAACAATAATGTTTATTTCCAAATTATTGGAAGCAGAATCTTTCCTGTATCTGGTCTTTTGGCATCTTAGAAAAGAAATAAAGTTCGGTGTACCCCAATGTGTTTTGTAATAAAGTATAGTTTTGCCCTGAACTATGTTTACGTCAAAGCACTCGGACTAACGTCCTCGTGCTTTAACTATAATAGTTCAGAGCAAAACTATACTTTATTACAAAACACATTGGGGTACAGCGAACTTTATTTCTTAAATAACAACATGGTTATATTTTGGATAACACTACCTTCAATAGTTAAAATTCTTGAACTTTTTCGGGCTGAGTCCCATGCGGGATTCGAACCCACACCCCCAGAGTAAGGCAACTATCGCCGGCATTGACTATACCATCAGCTGACCACACGACCATTTTGCCTCGAGACAAGAATTTGTACTGTTGAAGGTAGCGTTATCCAAAATATAACCATGTTGTCTTCAATTACAGAGTTGATTGAAACGATGCAAGTTCCTGGCAAAACGTGCCTCTTGTCATAAATAATTGCCCTCAAAACGGTATTCACTGTAATTCACAGCATATTTCCTAATCTTAATTTCACATCGTTATTAATTTGTCTATCAATCATCAATCATGTGTTTTACTTAGGTACCAAGATAGCGGAGACCATACTATCGATAACACATCAATAAAAGCCTTGCTGTAACCTTCAAGATAATTGGTTTAGTCTTAGGTTATGGGGAGGTAAATCAATTCCAGTTGGTACCCTGGTGTGACGTAAAGCAATAACTTTTCTATAGTTTTAAGCAATCAATAGTTGGTATCCAGTAGATATTGGTCAATACTATGTTTTACCCGTCATAATATTGTTGCAAAACGATAGCGTTCTTCATGTAATAGACTTGAGCTTCATCGAAGAGGTTTTGAGGATTATTGTTGAATCCAATATAGAGAATCCTCAATGAGAGCCAATTCCAGTGACATTATGTCTCTTGTGTCTTTGACGTCATTGACGATTGTTCCACGAAGGCACTTAAAACAGTACTTTATTGCCACATAAAATGTTGGAATAAACAGGCTAGAATATATAGAATATATAGAAGGGCTTCAGGGAAATACATTAAATGTTCTTGAATCTTATTCATTATAGAAGGGAAAGTCTTACTGCAAGTGTGTTTTAATTGCATGTTTGGTTTGATTTTTAAATTCAGAATTTGTCTGATTGTGATAAAATAATTAATACTGTTATGCAAATAAAGCTACTAATATTTGTTAATCAGTCTAAATAATGGTAAACGCTGCCATTTCAATTTAATATAAAGAATTGGTTTGTGTTTAAAGTTTAGATTTATATGAAACTATACTTAAAATGATTTTTAAATGTGCGTATGGGTTGTTTTATAATACAAATGTTGCAAACATGGTGAGGTTGTCTCCCTCAAATGTAATTCCGTCTAACGTTGGTATAAGCTCTAATATAACCTGCTATCAGTATACAGAAAGTTACACTTGACGACCGAAACTGAAGCTGTATGTAACAAATAACAACAGCATGTTCATCTCATGCGTAAACTAAGTTCTTTCATTGTTAAGTCGTCTGTCATGTTTTTTTTTATCCAAAGCATTTAAACGTTTTTATTTCATTGTTGGTACGTGTCCTTCTTAGTCTTTTCTTCTCTTTTCAATACATGTGTAACATTTCTTTAAGGAATTATTGTTCTTTAATCAACAAGATACAAACATGATTGATATATATTTTAAACGCGCACAAATGTTATATTTAGCACAATATTTTTCAAGCATGGATCAATAACAGTTTACACGTGACAGTCCATTGGATATTGCCTTTTTTTAAAACCGTGCTTTTCAACTAACTGGGAAAGTTTCAATAATCCTCGAAACAGGTTACACAATTGCAACTTCAGTCAAAATATAGTCAATAACAGTGATAAATAGAACGGTTGATATTGATAAACTTGAAACTTTATATTCTATGAAGATACACATACATTTATGTTTAATGAAGAGAAGACTATATAATCAGTGTTATTTCACGAAAGAAACTTCAAAATTTAGTATGTACACACATTTTTGCTAGATTTACATTTGATGACATTATGTATACAGTGATAAACAATTGTATTATCAACTGTTAAGCAGAGAAAATTACGTTTTCTTTTATTCGTGTTATCATGAGACAGGCAGGCAATATGTCTGACATGCATATCATAACCTTCAAAACACGCGTGATCTCTTTTCATTGAATTCGTTTATCAAATATGACAATGTTCAAGCTTTGCATTCAAATGAGAACATATTTAAGAAAATAAATAAATAAATAAATAAGAACAATGAAACAACTGATGTATTCTTTTTACTGGTTTTGAACAAACGTATTTGATATAAAAGTGAAAATTGTTTAATGCTCAGTGTAATCTCACATAAAAGTTGGTTGTCAAGGTTTTAAACTGGTTACTGAATAAGCATATCACTTTCGTCAAATACATTCCACATTACGATGGTAGTTCAGTCAGTCTCATGGCCCTTCATGTCCATAATCAACCCGTTATTAATAAATTGCTCGAGTTGTTTCTAATATTCAAAAATGTCTATATTCAGTGTGCATCTATTTTGAACAGTGATAACCACAGATAAGACAACAGTTTGGCGCGTTTTGTACTGCACACAGATAATATGTGAACTGTTGCATAATATAAGCCACACAGTTTCTTCAGGTTCCAGGTTTCACGAGTAACACAAGTATGTAGTAGTTCAGTGCTAATCTGTACGTTTAATTCAATCGTTCCTGACCTGAAACTTGGCAAGGCCTCAGACATGTACACCTGTTCAGAATATTTCGTTGGAGCACAGTGGTGTAGCGGTTAGCATGCTTGCCTCTCACGCCAACTGCCCGGGTTCGAATCCCGGTGGAGACATCAAACATTCGTGACCTGGGTCTTATACTGTGTTGTGCCCCTGGGCAAGGCACTTCATCCACATTGCACTCAGTCCACCCAGCTGTTTAAATGGGTACCTGAACACGGGAGGTACGGACCTATATGATCGCGCGGAGCGCTTAGTAGCGGCACCGAAAGTACAATTCCTTCAGGGTAATAATTGTACCAAAATTGAGCAGTGCTTGCACTGAATATTAGGCGTTAAAATGTATATTATTATTATTATTATTATTATTATATAAAAATCGTTTCTGAGCACCAAACTGTGTTAGTGCAAAATAAATCCCTTATTATTATTATAAGTTGTATCTTTGTTATTTATTTACAAGTAAATTGATGTGTATTGTTATCATTACCTACAACAATTCTTGGCGCAAACGGTTAGTTGAAAGGTGTATTAATGTCCATGAAATGTCACAAATGAAATATCACATTGATTTGCTGAACTAATATTAATTTGAATGTAGTACACATCGTTATATATTCAAATATGAAAAATAAACAACAAAACATATATATACAAAACAATGCACTATATTCGCTTTATTCGCAGGCACTCTCTTCTCACTTTCTTGTATGTTATATTTACAATAGAAAGAGCATCAATGTTATTATATTGTTTTGTATTTACATTTTTCTATTTATTCTCTATTGATTATTAGGTAAACATAATGATAAATGTACATTTACCAAAGTTATCACTGTCAAGTCCCAAGGACATACGTTGTTAAATGATGCAGTACATTCGAATGAGGCTGGGTTGACACAAATCGGTTACCATAAGGACATACAAAAATGTCAAATTGTGTCACCTGACTTGTTCTCAAAACCTACCAGTAAAAAGGTTTCGAATCAGTTTATTTCTAGAAAATAAATAAAAACAAATTATCTCTATGCAGTTTATCAAATGACGCATTCAGATTCAACAGCTAAACGTGCCATGTGTTGGGCGGACACTCTAACTGAGTATGTGAATGGCGCTATATAACATTGCTGCAGATCCTAATATAGCTATTTGTTATCAGATGACAACAGAGAGTATTGTGAGAACCGGATATCTAGAGATTTGAGGAGGTAGATGCAGATGATTTAGAAGCAACATACTACGTAAATAGTCTAGACAAGAACATATAATATGAGACGTAAATAGACTCAGGAATGAAATGTCAATGGAGACACACTATTCATCGTTAGTGAAGCTTGGAACAGAGCTGAAACATGATTTACAACAAATCTCACACTGACTTGAGTACACACATCGAGTATACATTTTAACAAAAATGTAGATCCTATTTTTCAACTACCATGACCAATGAATCCTAATTGATAAGACTTTGTGAAATTAACCGTGAAAGTGTCATTTTACAAGATTTGGACAAGTCTGGAAATCGGCAAGGTTTGACTGACATCTGAATTCATGTGTACATGAGTTGAACATTTAATCAGCAATGGAAGGTTCCTCATATTTACAGAAATACTGACAATAAGTACACTATTGGAATGGCTTTTAATCAACCCCTTAAAAATGTGTTGTATTAATCAGCATTTGTCTGTGGTATGATTCAGTAATATATTTATTTAGTAAGCTTAAGGTTCAAATCATTAGTTGTTTACAGCTTTTGAAGAAGAAAATAGAAGAAATGTCGTTCCTTTTTCGTTATATTCCCAAAACCTTCGATAAACTGGGCAATGTTCATTAAGAAAATATGCTTCACTACATTAATAAAATGCACCAATCAGGTTTTAATCTCCATTTCAAACAACTTAATCGATGAACGATTCTCCCTTTAAATGTTTTTGAACGAACAGTATTTTGTTACAATATAAAAAAACAATACATTAAAGAACACTGTTTTGCTTTGTCAAGAAAACAACATTGTTGAGATGAAACAACCGGAACAATCGATTCAAAGACGTGCTGACAAACTATTAATGGCACAATGGCAATCAATCGTCTTGATTCAATTATTTCCAATACGGGATTGTTGACAGATGCTTGACAGAGTTGTGGGACATAGAAGAGTGGACGTCTATCACTTTTGTATTGTAAAGGCGACCAGAAATAATATATATGAAAGAGAAAATCACTATGGCTACTAAATATCCTTTTTGAACTGCGTTCAATTCTGGAATTAAGCATGCCATAAAATGGGTCTGAAACAACAACACTTCTGTTACATGTAATGTTAAATTAAAGTTAATCATAACAATCACTGAATGTTTATGATGACACAGAAATCCAACTATATATGTGCTGTTTTGGACACTTATTGAAACGTCTAATGCAAGAATCCTTTAATATCCTTTCATTTAAGAAGAAATATGTGCAATAAATGCTTTGAAATAAACAAGGCTATTGAGGCTACAGCTATTGCAATCAATCGATAGTTCGATAGCCCTTAAGCTTCATACAGAGCTTTGGGTTTTACATATGTTTAAATTTTCTCAAAAGATCTTAAATTGTAGAAAAAAAAATTCAACCATAGTATTGACCAATTCATAATGTTTGTTTTCATTATGAATCAAATTAGTTTACATATATATCTAATACAAGCTGAAATGTAACTGAAAGAAAGGTGGAGGCAGCTCTGTGAGAGATTAACCTGATATATAGAGGATATTATATTCGTGTCTATGTCATACTATGTTTACGACACGAGTGCCTGAATATTAGTATTTCCCGAGCGAGATCGAGGGCTATACCGATTTCAGGCACGAGTGTCGTAAACATAGTATGGCATAGACACGAATATAATATTCTGTTTATTACCGAAGTCGTGAACTTAATGGAAACACGCTAAAATCCACTTTCAACCATAGGCTGGCGACCCGCCGTCGCGCATTTAGAACGCAACGTCATAGACGAAACGTGACGTCAAAGCATTGTTTATGACGTCACGTCACCATGACAAAGTGATTTGTTGCCCTAGGGCATCGTATGAAAAATATGAACCCCGATATGATTGCCCCCGTAGGTAATAAATGATAATACTGAACATCATGTTACGTTTAATAAGACAGTAGACGATTTCCCCAACTTGGAACTAGTTTATAACAGAACTGTTTTGAGTGCGGTTATCTTTTCAATTATCACCGTCCCCTTCAATGCAATAACATCAAATTAATAAATCTCACTTCGACCCCTACTGAAGCCCTGTGGGTGAATGAAGATTGCCCTTTTCATGAGAAATGCAAGAACCACATTTAAGGTTCCTTTTGATATTTACCCTGTAATCTTGCACAGGCGCATTTTGCACTATCCATCATCCATCTTGCAATTATCTACATTAATGTCACTGCTGCTCACCAATTTACATTCTCCTTAAAGAAAAGGAGAGAGTAAACGACTTTATTATGTTAGAATAGAATTTTCGAAAAAGCACGATTATTATGTACTCGTATCCAAAAATGTAGAAATATGTCGAGGTCACTGACCAATTTAAAGAACTACCAGCTTTTGTTAAAATACTGCTGTCGGCAAAATACTACTTTGATGGCATAGCATGTAATTATCATTTAATACACCATCAAAGTAAAAGTACAAGTTTAGTTCAACACTCTTTCAAGTCATTCGTGAACACTCGATATTGGAGAGAATGTTATCATCACTATAATTGGAACGTTTATCCTTTGGCATGGCAAAGTGACTGTATCTTTGTCACTACAAGAAATTTGAAATATTACTTTATTATATACCCATGTAAACTTAAGATAGTAATACAGGGGTGCAATACGGTTTCCGTGGTCAATTTCCGTATTGCACGGTGAATTCCGTATTGCACGGCTGACGGTTCTACTTTCTCTAAACTTAGCCACTTCTCGGAATTTTCCGTACTTTTCAATGTTTTCCCAATTAAATCTCCGGAATTTATGTTTTAATAATACTGCTAGTATTTTTTCATTTGATTAAAGTATCAGCATGGATTTGGCTTAATATTAACAGCACAAGCAGGGAAAATATCACACAAATTATCATTAACAAGGCAGAAAAGCGCACAGTGTAAGGGGAATCGAAAGCATTGCCGAAAGCTTCACTAGCGACGCTGCATCACTGTGACGTCACAACCGTTTACTAGTGTGACGTCATAACCATGGTTACGTCATTCGAAAGACCCACGACGGACGGAAGCCTGAATGTTGTTTCTTATTTTCAGTTCTTTGTATTTAAATAATAGTAAAGCAAATTTGATGGTTTAATTATGAAGAACACACTGAAGAAAATTTCACTTACAGCTCTATTGGGTTGAGAATGAGAAAATAAAGATATTATTAAGATATCAAATCGTGAGTCGTGCTGGTCAAGCAACCGTCCGTCAATACGCAGCACGTCGTCCCAGTAAATTTATGCAACTTTATTTGATTACACATTTGCTAATAAAAAGGGGTATATAATAAATATAGAACATCATACTTGTGCATTTGGATCGTTTGTATTGAACTCGAAGCTGTCATGGAAGCGGAGGAACAACTAGTTCTTCGAACTCGTTGTTCCTCCGCTTCCATGACATAATTCGTGCTTCTAAAACCTAAAAAATTAAAACTACCAACAAGTCGACGTTGACAACTCTATTGTGTGTTTAAACTTTAACTTCCTTTGTCCCTTAATCGATAACTGTGAACTGACGTAAAATAACAGGTAATTCTTCTTTGGTGTATGTTTTTCGAATCGAAAAGTTCATTAAAGACACACGTAATAGGGAGACGTGCGTGTCTGACAGAAATATATCACTGGTTCAGCTTAGTACCAAACTCGTTTTGAGAGTTAATTAAAGTCATGTGCTTGTGTGACTTTCCAGTGTACGAGCTATATTTCAAACCATACAAGTGTTCACTTTCTAATTATGGTAATTGTGGCACACATGCATCAAGCCGTTTGCATGAGGTTCACATTGATCAATTACACGACCATCTGTATTCCCCAAATGTTGCGTTTAGAATACTGCTGAATGTGCTTAAGCTACTCATCAAGTAATTGTAGACAATATCCCTTCACCCGTTGCCAGAAAGCGTGATTACATATAAAGAGTTCAATTGAAATATTGTTGGTATTCATAAAAAAGCAACGTTCATAACAGGACAAGGAACAATGGTAGAACTTTTAACTAGAATTGGAGTTCACTTAATGGCTGCAGCAAGCCAAGGTCAATTGTCCGATGTCCGATCAAGACCACGACTTTGAATAGTTGTCTTTTCGGTCTACTGAACTGATTGACCTTAAACTGGTTAATTTCAGTTTAAGTTGATAATTTTCAATTAAATATCACAGAATATATGTGACCTCACCAACGTGAGTATGACCCGTTAAACATAATCGAGTAAGTGTATGTTTATCAACGTGCATTAATGCCTTTGATAACAACATTTATTTTGAAACAGCATTAATACCAGAATAATGAACAATCTGATTGAAACCAAGTATAGCATGCGAAGAGGTTTTCTATTTCATCTATTATGACTGCAACCTCGGTAATCAGTCAAACTATGTCTTCAACAAGGTCTCAATTTTCCATTAATTATCCCAGAGTTATTTCCGCTTAAACAATTTGGTATGTTTGCGTTAGCCACTGCAACTTGTTGAAAAACGCAACAACAACATAAATTAAAAAAGGCATTGGAGCATTGGAAGGAGATTGTTCCTTGTCACGTTTGTCACATGAAGACACAGACTAGCTAACTTATTGATTTTCCTGGATCAATGACTAAGAGGTAAATAAACACAATTTTGGTATTGGAAACACATTCATCAAGTGATGTTGACAACATTTTGACAATGACAATTTTAAAGAATGAAGCTTCGAGCATATAAAAAAAGTGTCAAAGTCACGTCGATAGTATCTTTTTTAAAACTGTTTGACTCATGTTGAAGCTATCATGGTAATAATGTACAAGATTGTAAGGATGCTGCTTCTGCTCTGTTCACCGTTGCAAAATTCCAAAATATAATCTAAGTCTTGATTTTCCGTACCTTCTCTGTTATGAAATGTACAATTCCAAGTCAAGATGAAATCAGATCACAGAATCATGTTACACAGTTATGAACTATTGCATGTAATCATTCATGACGAAATATGTTCATGACTTATGATCTTGCCACATTTGACATCGATGACAACGACAGATTGTAGAAAATAGTATCAAAGGCCGTACATGTAATTCACTTCTGTGGACATCATCTACAGGCCATTTTTTTGGTCAGTCACAGTGTCGCCACACTGCAGCATGTAAAGGCAACCTTACTATTACCACCGGTGCTGCCACACTGAGCCAGACAGAAATTATTATGTAATCGTATTACTAATGCTAAACCGAAGTCAGTAATTTTCTAGATTCTTACTTTCGTATTTTCTAGGTTAGTCATTGTCGTCATAGTAAGAGAACTATTCGACCTTGGGGAAGTTGTATTTGGTAATCAAATCATAGTTGCTTTCCCTCGTCTCTTGCAGTTTGACTTATAACATTCCAGTGTCATTGGTGAGATGTGAAGAGAATTCTATGATGGGAGATGTGAAGCCATTCACTTTCAAATATACTCGTATGTTGGCAGTATAATGGTTTTGAATACACCTCAACACCCTGTATAGTAACAGCCTGGTCACAAAAAAAGAAGTTCACTGAAATGTGTTGATTAGACACTACCTTCTGTCTGTTTCAAAATAATAGTGTTGGCGTTTCAACAAGCAATTTATTCTGTCTGAAGAAGTATTTGACGTCTCCATAATTACATGTTGTTCGTGTTCTACAAGTGTTTCACATTTATCAAGTCTTCTCATGCTCCTGTGTAATTAGTTCCAAAGGTGCCCCAAAAAACTGACATCTTGGCAATAGGAATTAATCAATCTGAAAAAGATTCATGATCTCCATCTAGACCGAAGTTGCGCGTAAGTGACATCGATTGACACTTAATGTTAACATTTTCTGCAAGATCGTTGATGATGTTAATGTTGAAAAAGAAAAAAATAACATGCAGCGTGATATATTTATTTTGACATAATGATCAGCATGGTTTAAGCGGCGGTCACATCCCGCCGTACTTGCAAGTACGTGCCGTCTACGTGCAAAAACGTGGGTAAAATAGTGGTAGCCGTACGTTGTAAGTACCGACACCGTGTGGATTTAGCGGTTTTAGTGCATGCAGAACTTTCACTGCGTGCGAGCTGCGTGCGACTGCGTATTTTCACACGTACGACTTCCGTGCTTGCACTCTACGGACACTGTGCGCACAACGCACGGACTGTGCTGTTTAAGTTCTCCACATGGACACATACTCCACGGACGACACACTTAGCACGTGCGTGCTCCGCACGTTGCAAGTGCGTTGTCAGTGCGTCGTCCGTGCTTACTCGGCACTTCCCCAGTTCAACTGACAAATAAGCATGCAACACTCACGTTGCCAGTGCCGAGTAAGCACTTGCTCCGCAAGTACAACGTACGTTGTGCGCACTTTTTTCTGCAGTTATTATGCGCTGCCATTTGAAGCTGCTCTTGCAGCATCAGAAGAGAGAGTCTCTGAGTTGAATGGGCGGCATCTTGAGGCACCAGCACTGAGAGAGAACCTCAAAAGGTCGCCCTATATCCCTACCCCCTGGGTGCCTGAAATCGGGTTGAAAAACTAAGTTCATTGCACTTGCACGTGCGACATCGTGCGTGTGCAGCACATGTAAGTACGGCACCCGTACGATAACGTGGCAATCTTATGTCACACGCAAGGCGTAAGTACGTTGTAAGCACTTACAACGTACTTACAACGTGCGCAACGTATGATGCGCGTAGCAGATCACGGCAAGGCATTTCGTGCGGGAAATGTACTTGCACCTTGCATGCGACGTGCGTTGATTTTGCTACCTCCCTGCGTTTCTCACTTCCTCCCCAAGTTTTTCAGATACGTGGCGTCCCAAAAAAACGTAAGGACACAAAAACGCACGGTGGGTTGGGACCGCGGCTTTAGTATTAAATTAGTATATTATTATTATATTAATATTTTACATTTCTGAACCGAGTTTAAGTACATTGAAACCATTTACATTCCTCGAAACTGTGCTTCAAGTAATTAACCAATAACATTTAGGCATACAAATAGTTTCATAATGAGCATGAAATAATATGTGCTTGCAATGACAGATTTTGCCAAGACAACAGAAAATTCATCAAAACCAAATCAATTTATTCATATTGATTATTTATGCTTCACAGCAAACACGGATCACTTAAGCTTAATTCTTACTTCTACTTACGCTGTGAGGTCTTGACATTTAGACTACTCTAGTACATGCATAAAGCATACTATTGCCATTGATGACATATGAAATATGTTGAAGCTACATTAGTACTGCATCATTGAGGCTAGATTCAGTCTCACTATGCGTGAATGAATGAATTAGGTTCATGATTACATACCGGATTGCATTCTAAAGTTTCGCTATGGAAGCGTTACTGAAGACGTACATAGTGAATATCTTTTCTTTTCATTAAACTATAGCTTGAACCTCCATTAGAGTAACGTTTGATTGAAACATATACTGATCGAAACGAATAAGGGAACGCTTAATTACTGTTAACTTATGTCTGCATGTTCCGTTTGTTCGAGGCTGCATGGGGGAATTATAAACTGAAAAATGTTGAAGTTTACTTTCACTGAAAAGGTACCGTGCACGTGACAATTGATTTCCATGAACTTCATGCATGGCAACGTCCATTTAACCTTCAAGGAGTCAACGAATGTCAGTGTACCTTTACCTTCAGAATCATGCCTAGAGCATACCTTTCTGATAATGAGAAATGGCAGGCTATCGGGTGCATAAACAGCGGTCAATCAATATGCCAGACAGCCAGACAATTTCACAAGTCTCCAAGTGTGACTTCGTGACTGTTTAACCGGTACCGTCAGACAGGGAACGTAAAGATTAGACCCGGTCGTGGTCCAAAACGTAAGACAACGCCCCGAAACGACCGCCAGCTGGTGCTGCTGTCCTTACGTAACCGATTTAAACCAGCATCGAAAATAAACTCTGAGTTCAGGGCAGCAACAAGAATTTGTGACCGTACTGTCAGAAACAGACTTAAAAGCAGCAGGCTGGCTGACTGCAGAACACAGACGTCTCAGAAGAGCATGGACTACACAACATCGACAACTTCAACATTGGCGCAATACCATGTTCAGTGATGAGTCACGATTCAATTTTGACTTCGCAGATGGTCGGATCCGCGTTTGGCGACACCTTCGTGAACGTCACCATCAGAGCACCATCAAACAACACGATTCCTACGGGGGCGGATCTCTGATGGTATGGGGCGGCATACCTACGACCATAGGAACAACCTTGTTTGACTTGATGGAAGGGTGACTGGTGTCCGTTACCGAGACGAAATGTTGCATCCTGTTGTTCTTACTTTCCGCCGTAGAGTGGGTGTAAACTTTGAGTTTCAACATGACAAAGCTGGACCCCACACCGCTCACGTCAGCAGGGATTTTCTCACGCAAAACAACATCAGAGTGTTGCCATGTATTGAACACCTCTGGGGCGTTCTTGGACCTCGGGTGAGGGATCGTGATGTTCTACCCGAGACACCTGATGCCATGTTCCAGGCTCTCCAAGAAGAGTGGCGCGCAGTTCCTCGGGCTGTCATCCGGAAGTTGACCCAAAGTGTTCCACGACGGTGTGAAGAAGTGATCAGGAAACAGGGAGGACACACCAAATACTGATATTTCACCTGTGGTGTACATAATTAATGAAATATACTTGATCCAAAACCCATGACAATAAAACAAATTTCACCATCAATACATGCATTCCTTTATTCATTTCCATCATTTTCCATTTTATTCATATCAGACAGGTTTTGACACAAGTTATTCAACTTACAATATTTGTCATATAAATAGACTTTTTCTTCAATGGTTGATTAGAATCAATCATAAACTTGTAATCTGCAATTCAAATCAATATCACAAGTAACAGAGCGCTTTTCTATAAGTTAAGTACATTATTTGACATTCCAGAATCGGAAACTACGTTCCGTTTGGTTAACAGTTTCACTGGTAATGATTGATTCGGAACCCGGCGCAACACCCGGCATACACCGCCGAAAATGGTGAAACCGGCGTACGCCTAAGGCGTAATCCGAATGCTTCGGTTTGAAATGACAGGCGAAGGTGGCGTAAAATGGCTTACAAATGCTATCCTTGTGACATTTAATAACTATATTTTCTTTGACTTTGCATTTGACAACTAGCTATAGATACTTTGAAGAAGTGATTTATTTAAGAATAATATTGGTTCTTTAAAACAATGCCTAACACGCTAATAAAATGTCAATTCATGTTTGGAAGTAAATTTTTTTTAAGTTTTCTCATTTAAATATATTAATTTAAGCTAGTTTGAGGGATGATGACGTTTTTCTGTTTGTACGCCGATACACTTGTTAACTTTAAGCCTGGCTTCAGAACGGTGCATGTACTCCGGTCACTTGGTCGGTGTATATGCCGATGAAACGAATCAAACATAGTCACTGACCTACTTTTCCAAAATTTTGCTAATGTCGAGTTAGCGAAGGCAATGTTATAGAGTTGATCTCCATCGATTAAAATAAAAAAATTAAAAGAATAATCGCCACACGGTAAATTGACATATTTGTTTGAGAGCTTTACATTGATATGATAACACACGGTGTTGTGTTGTGTTGTGCGTTGGTTGCTGTCTTGGAACTCCCGTTATATTTTGTCCTTAGGGTTAGAAGACGTCCGAATCCTTTCGGTGATACTTTTTTGGAATAATACATCCGATCGAGGTCTTTGTGATAATTGACTGTAAACATGTGATATTGCATTATTTATACAAAGCGTAGGATACAAAGGGTAATTCTAAGGAGAGAAAATAAATCATAAAATTTGTTTTTAAAGTTTTAAAACAATTAAAATGCAAGTCTATAAATTTCTAACAAATAACACTTGATCTAGACATTAAGACAAATATATATAACTTTCAAATCCTATGATAATTAGGCTCTAATTTGTTACAGAAAAGTCTTCAAAATAAGATATATTGACATGTTATGATGTTTGGAGAGGACTATCGGACAACACTAATCAGGACTTCTTATGCGAACTTTCGAATTTTGTAAAATGGATATATTTACTTGCGCACTTTCATTGAGAATGAGTGAGTAAAATTTATCTCAGGTAATACATGTGTATGCAAGCTTACGTCACCTGTTAGATGTTACACGAGTAGGGGTTACACCAACCTTTGTAATGTCAAAAATAACTCAAAATGTAACGATATAGTTATGCGAGGATCTTATTAATGACAATATGAAATTAAATTTGCATATGTTACTTGAAGTGAAATTATTAAGATAAGGTTTCATACAGTTGTTGAAGGTTCCGATACAAAACTAGCTAAACCGAAATATAGAATAGAATATAGAATTACTCCTTCAGCTTTTCCTCACGCAATATTTCCTTCCTTAATTGTATGTTCTTCCTCAACCCTTTCATCATACATTTTCGGACACCTGCCAGTCCATCCAGCACCCATATTCACCTGGAATCACCTCCCACTAACAAATCACCGCCTCACGTTCCATACACTACATCTACCCAGGTGCCCCAAGCTTGCCTTTTTAAAGGCTTTTCTTGTTGAGGTATCCGAAGAACTCAACAAATGTTTTTGATTGCGAGTCTTAATTGTAAATATATGTTCCTTACTACGTTTATTTACTTACGTATTCACTATGTATGTTACTTCGGAGGTTGGGAATCTGAGTGGTTTATTTTGTGATTCGATGTTCAGCATGTTTCTGCAGGTGTCTGTTTCTGTAAGGTCCATATACAACCAGTGCAGTCCACCCCTAGAACGTTACAGAGGCAACACTCGAAGATTTCACCACCACTTTATATGTGCAATGATGGTGTAATCTTCCCCCAAAGGCTCTTGGCCACATTTTTCGTAACCCATAATTTGTAAATTAATTAAATTACAGGTGCTCTGCTCTGGAGCAAAGAAACCATACTATGGATAATATATTATCAGCTTATACAAGCCTAATTATAATCTTCAAGTTAATAGGTTCCCCTAAAAGCTCTTCGGGCAATGGGGATTAAATCAATTCCAGTTGGTGCAATGCTGTGATATCCACCAATTTGTTAAATATTTCTTGACTTATCAACAAATACTGCATCCTTTCTGCCTTTATGTGTAGATTTGGAGAGAGGAAGGATCTGGTAGTAAATACAGAGTCTACAACAGAACATTAACCAAGAAGAGTTTGACCTGTCCATCGATCTAGTTATAGTCATATAAATATACTTTATAGTTTGATAAACAATTATATTATTACTAACACAAATACAGATGAAATGTTCTCATCGAATGTTACTCATCCAGATATACAAAACGTTCAAGTTGTTTGACTTATACTCGCTCTCACCAAATGCACATTCATAAACATAAAACAACAAACCAGAATAATCGATTACTCAAATTCACTTTATGCTTAATGTTTTATAACATAACTATTGCTACTTTCCATCCATTGTTGCACAAACAAATTCGACTAAATGATTTATTTGATGCATTAAACATAAGTTGCATACTGTTAATATTGTGTCATGTCTATCTAATGATACCGGATATAGGTATCAGTTTAATTCATATTTATCATAAACATGATATATGAACAATATCAGTTGCAATCTCAATGTCATTAAAATACAGTATTACATTCATTATGGATTATGACTATCAAATAAAATGTAAAGACGTCCAAGCCTAGCATTCACATAATAATATTTTAAAGAATCAAATCTGAAGCAAAAACATTACAAAATAATGCTCTGTAAATATTCATTTTTTATCAGAAGGTAAAAAGAGTTAATATACTAATTAGATTATGAAATTGCTTAACAAAAAACGTATCGATAGTTTGCCTTTTCATAATGGTTGGTCAAAATTGCTTGATTTTCATTTTAATTGGTCATGTGTTCAGGCCACAGAAAGGCAATGGAGATTTTACATGAAATGATAGTGTATTGTCCGAATCCATTATGAAGGTGATTACATCATTATATGACTGTGCTAAAGAAGATCTCTTTGTATTTGATTATATTATGGCATATGATATTCCAAACTTGACTGGGTAGATGCATGTGCCTGGCAAACAGAAATTTACCTTGCCTCTTGCCATGCAATTTTGCTTTGAAAACGGTATTGACTGTAATTAACAACATTTTAAATTAAAAAATTTAAGTTATATCCTCTCTGTTGATTGGGTTAAACAAGGTCATGTGACCGGTATACATTCTCATAAACAGCATGTTAGAACCAAAAATGGAATACGTAGTCATATTTCTTGTGAACTACGTTTTGCGCGTGGTAACAAATAAGTGATATTGTGAGTGGTACTTAGAGCATGATCTAAGACAATAACTAACATTTGGTTTATCATGCACTAAACATTTTCTGCAGATATTTGAGTTTATTTTCAAAAGTTAACTAACTGATTAGAAATAGCTTAAATTGCAAAGTTTATAAGAAATAGATTTAATAATGTGTGTGTTCACTGGTTTATAAAAGGATTGAAAGTTCAAGATAAACTGTGGTATAAATTCCATCGACATGCTCCGGCATTTATACCAGTTAAATTTGCACCTTTCAAATCGTTTGTAAGCCAGTGAACAAACACATTATGAAATCTATTTCTTAACTTCGCATCATGTGTTATACTCAGGTACCAAAATACCACAGACAATGCTATCGATAACACATTATCGGGCTATAAAAGCCATTACATGTCCTTCACTGTAATGGATTGAGTGGGAAGCTATTGGGAGTATATGAGGTAAACTCAATTCCAATCGGTGCCATGATGTGCCCTTAAGCAATATATTTTGTTTTAACTTGACATAGCGCACATAGTTTCAGGCAGTCAATAGTTTTGGAATCCAGTAGATATTGGTCGATATTATGTCTTACCCGTCATAACTGTGTTGCGAAATGGTAGCATTCTTAATGTATAGAGATTTAAACTTACTGGCAAACATAATGAAAATAGTATTGTTGCATTAAGACAAACATCGAACTGAGAGAATCCTCGATCAAAGCCCCATCTAGTGATGTTATGACATTATTGTCTTTGACGTCATGGACCACTGTTCTGCAACAGCGCTCAAAATCAGTAATTAATTGTTGAATAGAGGGTTGGACGTTGCTACTATCTCGTCCAAAACTATGCTTTGATTTACAGAATGTCTTCAGGGAAATCACTAAAATGTTCTTGAATCTTACGCATTAAAGGGGGGGGGGGGGACTAAAACTAAATAACAGTAATGACCGCTAGTGTTGTTTGACTTTCTACATAAGAATATTCTCTTCACAGAATGATGATTATGATAAATTAAATAATACTGAATAAAATTACTAAATACATATAATGATGACTGCTAGTGTTGTTTTACTTTCTACATAATAATATTCTCTTCACAGAATGATGATTATGATGAATTAAATAATACTGAATAAAATGACTATTATTTTAAAAAAAACATTTATCTAACTTATTATTTACTCTGCCATTTCTAATTTATATAAACAAATGATGTTTATAATGCCAAATATGACAGCCTGGATGCAGTAAAGGTAAACATATTTCATTTTTGTTCTGCAATATGGAGAATAAATGCATAAGGATACTTTTCATGCAGACATATGTCAATAATATCAAGAGTAAAGAGTAATTAAACATGTTAAACATTTAAACATGAATTTACGTTTAAGCAAAGTACTTACACAAATGTAAGACCTATGTTAATTTATTCAACGGCAACATGCACAAACATATTGAGCTGTAAGAAGATGATGTATAATTCACCATCGTTTTCACTATCTACTATTGTGCAATATAAACTACGAATTGCATCTTCTTTATAAAAATTAAGCATCTCTGTATAGTATTTCGTTTTCAGATAATAGCAACACGAAATGTAAATCGATTATACTTTATTGATAAAGATCAAAGTAAAGATAATATGTATTTTTTCAATTATTCATATAACCAAACCATTAAGACATATATAATATTCACAGTGCGTGACGTGCACTTGTTATGTTCCCATATGTGCAACATTGTTATTACCAGAGAATTCATAATAGTTGCTGTGATTACTTTCAAATTGTTTAGTGTATGCTCAGGATAGTATCAGTTCTTCTTATCATTGTTTTTATGATACATCACATGCTAAATCTCTATCGCAATGCACAAAGAAGAAATTGTAGACAACGTTAATAATACTATCAGATCATATCGTAACTGACTAGTTTGATCTATATTTTCTTTCATATTGTTTCATATTGTTATTTAGAGATTAAGACTGAGGAATATCTGAATTGTATTGCAGAAAGGAGAATATTCTTCAACACGCGGAGTAGAAACAGTGCCTCTTAATTATGAACACATGAATATGTTGACATTTAGAAAAGACTATTTGATATTGATAGTATTGAAAATTTAATTTCTACGGTAATACACATATATGTAAAATGAACGAGAAGGATTCCAGTGAAGTGTTATATGCCGAAAGGAACTTACACATTTAGGTATAAATTTCGAACCATAAAAGTTATTCACACGGGGTTTGCAATGTAATGACATACTTTATTCAGTGTTATACAAAATATTTAATCTCGACTACAATGAAGACGAATTACGATTTTTCAATAAATTTGTTTTCCAACGAAAAGCAGGCAATGTGCTTCACCTGAAAATTTGTTTATGATTATATGATTTCGTAAATTATGCTATAATTTAGTATTTAAAGCTCTGTCGATTCAAAATCAATACCGTGGCGAATATGAAATATGCCCAGTTTGTTGTCTGTGTTAGAATTAAGGATCAAGAGGCCAACATTAACATGTCACTTGTCACCCGTTACTCACATGTGTTAGGTGAAAAGAGATGTTGATCACTAATCTGTAACATAAATATCCACACACAGACACACATCAACAAATTAGAGTCGTTTGTGTAATGATCTGTGCGCAAATCAAACATGTCAGTGTCTAAACAGAATGGTGGTGTTATCCACTTGCAGGTTAAATAGTAAATCAAGTATTTACGTTATAACAAAAATGGAACTATTTTTTAATATCCCTCTTAATTATAATAAAGTAATTTTCAAGCCTTGCATTCACAAGTAAAATAACTTTAAAAAACCACATAGAACCAAACACTTTATTATTTTTAATAGTGACTGACTTTAAATAAACGTGTTCAACATACAAAGCAAACAATGTTTGATGTTCAGTGAAAGCTCACCTAAATAGAGGATATTATATGAGTGTCTATGTCAAACTATGTTTACGACACGAGTGCCTGAATATAAGTATTTCCCGAGCGAGAGCGAGGGATATACCGATATTCAGACATGAGTGTCGAAAACATAGTATGGCATAGACACGAATATAATATTCTGTTTACTACCGAAGTCATGAAATTAATGAAAATACGGTAAAATCCACTTTAAATCACAGACTGGCGACCCGCTGTCGCAGCATTTAGAACGCAACGTCATAGACGAAACGTGACGTCATAGCATTGTGTATGACGTCACGTCACCATGACAAAGTGATATGTTGCCCTGGGGCATCGTATGACAAATATGAACCCCGATATGTTTGCCCTCGTACGTAATAAAAGTGCGTAATTTTATCAACCTTGTCGTCTGATTTTAAACTGAATAAGTGTATCACTTTCTTTAAATAAAGTCTAAATTACGATGGTAGTTCATTCAAATGCAGTCTTTATAGGGTTAATATGCCAGTTATTAATTAGTTATTAGTAAGTTGATTTAAATATATTTCTACTAACCAAGTTTGTCTCTATTCATCGGGCTTTATTATCCAGAAATGCCACGTTCTGGTTAACTTTCAAGTGAACTCAACATTTTGCAATATTGACATTTAAGTATGTACAAAATAGAATTGAAATGTTAATTATATTTACTGAAAATGATTACATTTTTGAAATTTTAATTTGCTTTGTCATACCAGGTTGTTTTATAAGCGTTTATCTGTGGTATGATTCAGTAACATATTTATTTAGTAACAGTTATGTTCAATTTATATCAACACGTTTGAGGTTTAAATAGGAAAAAAACACTTGTCACCTCTTGATATATTCTCAGAACAAGGAACTTTGATAAACAAGACCCTGTTTATGAATATGAATCAGGTTATCAACCAGGTTTGAATCCCCCTTTCAAGCAACTAAATAATGGACCAGAAACAGAGTGAATGATAAACTCATTTGCAGGCTTCTTCCATGTGATGTGTTTCGAACCAACAATTGTGTCACACTTGAAACAATACAATAAAGATTTTAAAGAACATTGTCAAGCAAACAGCGATGTTGTTTGTTTGAGTTGAGATGAGCCAATCAGAATAATCGATTTCAATCAAAGACGTGCTGACAAGTCTATTAAAGTCACAAATTCAATAAATCATCTTGTTTCAATCTTTTTCGTCTATCGCTTTTCAATCAACATAAGACTAGAAAAATATATCTGAAAAGGCACTTGATTAAGGCTTTCCTTAAATAACATTTTGAATTAAGTAAGTCAGATGTCTCTAGACCTTATACTGACAATGTCAGATTTATTTAGAAGTTTAACTGAAAATGTCAGGACTCCTTAAAAGTCTTACTGACAATGTCAAATCAAATGATCTCTGCAGAAAACTTATTGACAATGTGTGATCTAATTAGATGTTTTCTAAATAATGCCCGATCAAACTAACAGTATTGCCGACAATGTAAACTCTCTGCAGACGTCTAACATGCAATGTGTAACCATCGAGGTGTTTATCACGGAGACAACTAGTTTCTTTAATATCAATTCTGTAACATAATAGTATAAAATAATCCTTTGTCGATTATCACAATCTTACATGAGACCATTGCTATGATTGATAATTACCAAGACATAATCTCCCACAAGGTCATCATTGGTTGTCGCCGGAATTGTAAGGATTGGTATCAAGATAACAGCATTGTCTGACTTTACTTATGGTCTGCATAATGCATAGTATCTGGGCTACTAAGTGACTTATTGACAGATGGCCACTTCCTAACACAAGTTGATGTGTAAAGATGATATCGGCAACCAATTTCACTTCGTTCTGAACGTTTTGCACCTTTTGGTTATCTGTTTGCATTCTACTTTATAGTGTTTCTCAGATGGGTCTCAAGCCAGTAACTGTGTCAAGCAATCGTTCAACTCATGATGAAAACATGACCTTGGACTCTGGAAACGATGCGTAGCCCTAATGTCAAAACAGACATTACTATATTGATCTTCCTTAATCTGAAGACAACACTCATCTAGGATATATAATCGAATATGCTTATCACATTTAGCTGAGCATCACACCTTTAATTAAACATAAAAATATGATACGGACATTGAACCAAAATGTTAAAACTAAATTAAGGTTTATCTGTTAATCATGCAGTGTGAAATCACTTACATCATTTACTCCACTGACAATATATGTATTTCATGTAGGTCAGTCATTACAAGTCTCTATCATGCAATTAGTTAACTTAAGGCATTAGCAAGAGATGAAGACTTGCACGAATTATGACTTAAGGGAGGATTTGTCGTATATGTTGTGTATACAGAACATGGCAGTCCTAATTGTATAAATGTTAACATATGTATTAACATATCCTGATAAGTTTATGGAAACGTCAGATGTTTATTCTCAACGGAAGTACGATAAACAAGTATAACAATTGTTTTTGATAGACTTACACATACGTGATTGTTTGTAATATCAAAGAAGAAATGCTTGTTCTTGTGTATTATTAAGCTTTGTTTTCATGACAAAATGTGAGATCGTATTGTGAAATCTGTGATCGAAGAAATATTGCTGACATTTCACCACATTTCATTCAGCTAATCAATAATTCATATTTCAGAACCATTTTATAACGAAATCGCTTTATCGTAGTCATAAACGTTTTGTGAAATCACTTCATACTGAAATTGGCATATTGATTATGTTGTGTCTATCAACGTTCCTCTCATTACAGGACTCAAATATATAATTTAAAATAAGAGGCGATTTATTTTAAATCAAAAGTATGTTATATATCTTGTAAATAAATCCTATATTGCATATATATAACTATTGTCCTTTGTCTATTATAGACTAATCATTTCATCACATGCATCAGACCACTTATTTTGAATATAAGAGTTTTATTTAATATTGAATTACAAATGTTGAAATGATTATAACAAATACTTTTTTGCAGAATGAAGATTGCTCGTGCTTAAATAACCTAACAACATGTAAATAACCAACAGTATGATTTATATAGGAAAGTCGACGTTGTCATTAAAGTCAGTAGTGTTCTTGACAACTATATTGTGTGTTGCCCTGCTCTGGTCCATTAATCGTCAGCTGTGAACTGACGTAAATTACACATAATTCTTCTTTGGTGTATGTTTTTCGAATCGAATAGTTAATTAAAGGCACGAACAATAAGTAGACGTGCGTGTCTGACAAATAGATTACTGGTTGAGCTTTATTTTCAATGGTTTACTTCAATGTACTAAACTCGTTTTCACCACATAGAGATCTATCATCTACTTGAAAAGTGAATGGGGTGAACTGGAACTGGAAGTTCGTCTAAACTATAACATGTGGACATGTGTAAACAACATCCAAATTATGTTTGTTTGAGACTTGTTAGAGTTATATAGAGGCATATGTGGTATTGGGACTCGACTATGTAAATGCTGTTTACAAACCAAACAAGTCTTATGTTGCATGTGGTTTACATTTTTAAATCTCATACCTAAGGTTGAATTCTATCAGATTATACTTGTACAATATTGGAAGCAATTATGTTTGTGATTAATTCCTATTGCCAAGATGCCAATTTTTTAGGGAGCTTTGGAACTAATTACACAGGAGCATGAGAGGACATGATAAACGTGAAACGCTTGTAGAACACGAACAACATGTAATTATGGGCACATTAAATACTGCTTCAGGCAGAATAAATTGCTTGTTGAAACGCAAACACTATTATTTTGCAACTGACAGAAGGTAGTGTATAATCAACACATTTAAGTGGACTTCTTGTTTGTTTCTAGGCTGTCATTATACGGGGTGTTGAGGTGTATTCAAAACCATTATACTGTCAAGGTAAAATATATCCGAAAATGAATGGCTTCATAACTTCTGGATACACGTCGTCGATCATATGTTGATTCAGGTGAAATTGTCATGGTTGATGTTCATAACTCAGAGAAACTCATCCAGAGTATAAATGTATTTAATGAAGAAACAGAAATGCTGTTTGAGTGTTTATTTCTGTTTATGTTGCCTGTAAGACTATTGCACCATGCAACTTGCTGTGTCGCTCTGTTTCTGTCATTCTACCATAAAAAAGCTGTCACAAAAAAACAAGCAGATCACTCACTTTGTCCGTACATGATAGTATGAAAGTTTCATGGCACAGTAAGATATAATGCGCTTGCTTCTAACGTAGTAGGACAGCAGTTTCTGACAAGGCTAACACAAAAATATGTCAAACAATGTAACTGTCTAGCAGGAACATTCGATTTAAGATAAACTGTTATATGCAGTACTCTCAAAAAACAAACAGACATGCGTACATGTTGTTTAACTATTTCAACTGAGGATAATAGTGTGATACTTTGGATCCAGATAAAATGGTGATAGAAGAATTACAGTAGAGATGGAAACTGCTAATTTGCAAACAATAATATAGAGTGCAGTAAGCAGTAGAATTCCATTCACATCTCAACAATGACGATTTCAGGTGTCCCAGCAAACCTTTTCTAATTTATGGAAGTGTTATTTTGCTACGATTTGGGAAACTTTTAGGGTGAAACCTATACAAACATCAGTATGTTCATTTCAGTTATTGAATAGGACATGACATGTCTATCACGTTCGAAGTTACAATGGAGCTTGCCAATTGATTTTCAAATCTTAAAGCAGTATAGAGAGGACATATCTATTGGTCCAACTTCCAAACGCATGGTATAAATCTTGCCACTCTCCATTACTGGCTTATTGAGGCCTTGCAATATTTCCTTAAGATATCTGTGCTAGGAAATTGGGGCCCACTATACAATTCAGGTGCATTGGCACAGCAAAGCGAGGGAAATACCGTAAGGACTAAATTAGCCAGTAATGAAGACTGGCGAGAGTTATGCCTTGCTTTGGGAAGTTTCTATTGGTCATGATCATTTCAGTGTGGAATTTAATTGGTTGAATCCATAACTAAAATAGATTAAGGGCTTGGATGCGGATACAATGGTGATAGAAGTATAAATGGAAAGAAGAAACCCCTTGTATTTCGTAAAAAAAAAATGTATAATGATGTAATCATCAACTTTTGCAGTAGAATTCAATTGAGACCTTTACAATGACATTTGCATGTAAGAAGTCAAACTGCAAAGGAAAATAAAAAAATAATAGTTCTGTCTTCATAGAGCAAACGTGATTTAATTACAGAATATAGAATATTCCCAATGGCGAATGGTTATGTCTTACCATGACGACAATTACTAACACAGAAAATACGAAAGTAGGAATCTCGAAAATGACTGATTTCAGTTGAGCATCAGTAATACGATTACAGAATAATTCCTGTCTGGCTCAGCGTGGCGGCACCGGTGGTAAGAGTAAGGTTACCTTTACATGCTGCAGTGTGGCGACACTGTGACGATCTCGTTGACTGACCCCACAATTGGCCTGTTATAAATGGCAGCGAAAAAGTGAAGTATGCTTTTGCTCTCTGCTTGTCTAAAGAAGGCTAAACTGTCAACATCTAAGGAATATTGTCTGGATTTGATATTTGTAGGATTTGGATAGTTCAACTGTAAAGTAACTACACAGTAGGGATGTTGTTGATATCTATGTCTTTATAATCTTATGTTATAATTTCTCTGTCTGGTATGTTTCAATTAACCTCATCTTCATTTGCATTTTCTGTTCAATCAATCTTTATTCCCAGTACTTAAAATATCCAAGCCTGCAGTATATTTACAGTTTAAAGAATAGTGTGAATTATTCTTTGATTAAGGAAAGTAAATAAGTTTTTATGTTTATTTTATGTCTTGATATGATATATATGTCAAGGAACACTGTCCTTTCAATGTTGTATTTTTAATCAAAAAGGTCTGATATTTGTTATTGCCCTGCCTTTCAACATAGTGCAAAAGCTAACACAAAGATGCAAAGTTGATTTAGCGGAAATTACTCTGAGATAATGACTGTAAATTGAGACCTTGTTACAGACATAATATGACTGATACCTGAGATTGCAGTCTTAAACAAGATGAATAAGTGGCAATTAATTTTACAGCAAATGCAGATTACCATTTGGCACGCTTTACTTGGTATCAATAAGATTGTTCATTATTCTAGGATTAATAAATTAAATTGAATTAATAAATGAATGTTGTTATCAAAGGCATTAACGCACGTTGATAAACATGCGTTAACTCGATTATGCTTAAATGAGGTTGTTTTCTTCATTATTTACCTTTTATATTCTTTTAAAAAATTTGATCTTCACAATTTCAAAATAAAATGATCTACAAATTAAACTATGTGGGGAAAAAATTAGTTCAATCTAATTAAATTAAATTAAATTATGTTAAAGAATCCTGGTCCCCATTGAGACCAAAGTTGCGCGTAAGTGACATCGATTGACATTTAATGTTAACATTTTATAAAAGATCGTTGATGATTTTAATCTTGAAAAAGAAACAAATAACAGGCAAAGTGATTTATTTTTTTTGTATATAATGACCACTATAGTTTGGTGATAAATTAATGAATTCATGATATTCAAATTGGTGTATAATTATTAGATTAATCTTTTACGTTACTGAACCGATTTAATGTACATTGAAGGCATTTACATTCCTCGAATCTGTGCTTTAAGTAAGTAATCAATAGACATTGAGCATGAAATATTATGTGCTTGCAATGATGGATATTCCCAAGACAACTGAAAATTCATCAATGCCAAATTAGTTTATTCATATATAATTACTGACGCTTAACAGCAAATGCGGATCACTTAAGCTTCTTTCTTACTTCTACTTCGGCTGTGGGGTCTTGACATTTAGAATTCTCCCGTTCTTACACAGGAAACCGTACTATTGATGACTTCTCTCGAAACAAGACATGAAATATTTTAAAACTACATTAGTAGTGCATCATTGAGGTAATGAACATTCTAACTAGGCGGGAATAAGTGATCAATTAGGATCATCATTACATACCACTCTCAATTCTGAAGTCTCACTATCGAAGCTTTACATAGTGAATACATTGTCTTTTCATTCGAACTTTAGCTATAACATCCAGTACATTAAAGTTGATTCATTGAAACCTATTGTATTCATTCAAAACAGGTTTTACTCAACTTATAAAATCCCTCTCTTTTAAGTTAATTCATACTATCATTGACTTCTCAGACTGCACTGGATACTGGCATACTGAACTCATCATATTTCCCTGAGTTCAAGCTTGGAACTCTTTAGCCTAATTGTGAACAGTGTCACCTGAATTTCAACTGCTTCCATTGATAACATCACTTAGGCCTATAAAGAAAATGTCATTAATGATGCACGTATGTACCTAATTTCAGTAATGTAGGGGTAACTGACCTAAGCTCGGACACCACCCAAAGTCGCCCGAACTTATAGCAATTGTAAAATAAAAGACAACTTCATTGACTGCCAGACAGAATTCAGTAATCTTGTTACAGTTATATGTTGCATGATTGATTTTATCCCATTACCAGTTCAAATCCTGGAGCGTCTGACGTGAATCAATCAAGGTAAAATGCAGGCCTGATAACTTAAATTCTAGCCTCCTTGAGAATGTGCAGAACTCCTACAACCACGTTGTTATTAAAGAAAGAATGTCCAGAGATAATGTTATATAATCTCGTGACCATCAAACGAGGACTTTGCATTTCTATCTGCATGCCATTTTGTTCTTTTCGTAGTCTATAAATTACATTACATTCGTAGTTGAAGCAGAAACTTGCATCAAAGACTAGACTGTATTTTGTTACTTTATAACGGAGGTGTCCTGAAGAAAAATAATGGGAGTTATTGGCTTCTGCCTTGTCTATCTTTGCCATACTTATATGTCAAAACATCGTATTTGCAAAGGTCACCCTGGTTCTGTAATAGAATTATCCATGTAACATTAAGGTCACGTACACGTATGTTCTTGAAGATCTATTTTCGTGTCAACTGTGACATATTTGACCATGAGCATTCACACGCTAATAGGTGACATCTCGTGTGTATCTTTTTTTCTATGAAAATATAAACGCATATGAAATATTTGGCAAAATATACAAATATATGTTTGTAAAAGCCTTCTAAAGATATCATAATCAAAATTATAAATATGCGACGTATTACTAAACGTGTGGACGGTTCATTATATCAATTCCCTTATATTCCAATATTTCACAATGCAGATTTAAAACTATACGATTAACACTTCCGTGCTATATTTGAACGTGTTATCCATCACGCGCTCTTTAATTACTATCAGCAATGTCCTAAACAAGTATTATTTAAGGATTTGTCTATTTGTTTATTCTGGATTCTAAAATTAAGTTTTTCCTGGTTGACAGTTACGTTTTCTTGATTCATTATTCTTGTTTTAAAAGCAAAATTAAAGTGGTCGGTAATTCTTTCACAGTTAGTGGGATAAATCACTTACAGTTTAGTCAAGAGTGCTCTGGCAGAGCAAGAACACCAGAGTTTGTCAAATTGATGAACAACCTTTCCTCTTAATAAGCAGTTTACATGAAAGGGTAATTTACGAAATAATCTTATCAACTAGATCTACATTTCACATGAGATGGCCTTCGATCAACTTGAATAGTTTGACGTCGTCTGAATGAATAAACATAAGGCCTATCACCTACCAATCAGGAAATATGACTTATGAGATATTTTTGCATCCTACACCAAGGTCAAATCTAACACGGTCATTCACATCTTAACAATGACGATTTCAGGTGTCCCAGCAAACCTTTTCTAAGTTATGGAAGTGTTATTTGGCTACGATTGGTGAAACGTTCAGGGTGAAACCTATACAAAAACCAGTGTGTTCATTTCAGTTACTGAATAGGACATGACATGTCTATCACGTTCGAAGTTGGCTAGTGTGTAGATATTGAAAAATGTATTCTGGAAAGATTCTTCATAAATACGTTCATTTACAATGGAACTTGCCAATTCATTTTCAAATCTTAAAGCAGTAAAGAGAGGACATATCTCTTGGTCCAACTTCCAAACGCATGGTATAACTCTTGCCAGTCTCCATTACTGGCTTATTTAGGGCTTGCAATATTTCCTTAAGATATCTGTGCCAGGAAATTGAGACCCATTATGCAATTCAGGTGCATTGTTCCGCTATCTGGGCACAGCAAAGTGAGGCAAATACTGTAAGACCTAAATTAGCCAGTAATGTAGATTGGCAAGAGTTATGCCTTGCGCTGGGAAGTTGCTATTGGTCATGTTCACTTCTTTGTGGAATTTCATTGGTTAATTCCATAACTAAAATAGATTAAGAGCTTGGATGAGGATACACTGGTAATAGAAGTATAAATCGACAGAAGCACCCCTGCTATTTCGTAAAAAAGGATGTATATTGATGTAATCATCAACTTAAGCAGTAGAATTCAATTAAGACCTTTACAATAGCATTGGCATGTTAGAAGTCATACTGCAAAAGATGAGGAAAATATAAAAATAATAGTTCTGTCTTCATAGAGCAAACGTGATTTAATTACAGAATATAGAATCTTTCCAATGGCGAATGGTTATGTCTTACTATGACAACAATTACTAACACAGAAAATACGAACGTAGGAATCTAGAAAATGACTGATTTCAGTTTAGCTTCAGTAATACGATTACAGAATAATTTCTGTCTGGCTCAGCGTGGCGGCACCGGTGGTAAGAGTAAGGTTACCTTTACATGCTGCAGTGTGGCGACATTGTGACGATCTCGTTGACTGACCCCATAACTGGCTGTATAAATGGCAGCTAAAAAGTGAAGTATGCTTTTGCTTTCTGCTTCTTCTCAGGAATATTGTCTGGATTTGATATTTGTAGAGAAAGAATTTGGAAAGTTCAACTGTAAAGTAACTACACAGTAGGGATGGTATGTTTCAATTAACCTCATTTTCATTTGCAATCTTTATTCCCAGTATGTAAAATATCCAAGCCTGCAGTACATTTACAGTTTAAAGAATAGTGTGAACACGGTATGAGTATCTATTTTGGAAATAATACCATTAATTCGTGTTCTTTATTATGACTTAAACTCAAACAGTTTTAATAAATCGTTTTTATCACACAAAGCTTCAATGTTTGAAATTATCATTGTCAAATATTCATAAATGTATTTCTTAAAACTTGATTAATAAACAAAAAGAGGTTGTCATTTAAAAATAATAAATATGACACAATTGAGTAGTTTTACAAATTATTCTTTGATGAAGGAAAATAAATAAGTGAGCCATTTTATGTCTTGATATGATACATATGACAAGGAACAATGTCCTTTCAATGCTTTATTTTTAATCAAAAAGGTATGATATCTGTTATTGCTGTGTCTTTCAACATAGTGCAATAGCAAACACAAAGTTGATTTAGCGGAAATTACTCTGAGATAATAACTGGAAAATTGAGACCTTGTTACAGAAATAATATGACTGATTACTGAGATTGCCGTCACAAACAAGATGAATAAGTGGCATTTCATTTTACAACAAATGCAGATAACCATTTTGCACGCTTTACTTGGTATCAATAAGACTGTTCATTATTCTAGGATTAATACTGTATAAAATGAATGTTGTTATCAAAGGCATTAACGCACGTTGATAAACAGGCGTTAACTCGATTGTGCTTAAATGAGGTTGTTTTCTTCATTATTAACTTTTTATCTTCTTTTTCAAAATTTGGTCTTCACAATTCCAAAATAAAATGATGTACAAATCAAACTATGTGGGGAAAAATTAGTTCAATCTCGATTAAATTAAATTATGAAAAAGACCCATGATTCCAAAATAAAATGATGTACTAATTAAACTATGTTGGGAAAAATTAGTTCAATCTTGATTAAATTGAATTAAATTATGAAAAAGAATCATGATCCCCATTGAGACCAAAGTTGCGCGTAAGTGACATCGATTGACATTTAATGTTAACACTTTATAAAAGATCGTTGATGATTTTAATGAGATTTGAAAAGAAAAACAAATAACAGGCAAAGTGATTTATTTCGATATAATGACCACTATAGTTTGGTGCTAAATTAATGAATAAATGATATTCAAATTGGTGTATAATTACGTTTACGTTACTGAACCGATTTTATGTACATTGAAGTCATTTACATTCCTCGAATCTGTGCTTTAAGTAATTAATCAATAGACATTGAGGTGAGGTGAGTTGGGGTTTAACGTCGCTTTCAAGAGTATTTCACTTATATCGCGGCTGCTGGTATCATGGCAGGGAGAAAGCCCGCAACGCCATGTGGCTATGCATTGCGGTGAAACCTGCGAGCATCGGCTGGAACTAGCGAACCATGGGTGGTACTACGCTGAAATTCAGTGTAGCATTGCACCCAAACCTTACTGCGTGTAGAACAGTTCTCTACTGCAGACAAAGTTGTCGTGCTCATGGCGGGAATCGAACCCCGGACCTCTTGATCCGAAGCCGAATGCACTAACCACTGCACTATCCCGACCCCAATAGACATTGACCATGAAATATTATGTCCTTGCAATGACAGATGTTTCCAAGACAACTGATAATTCATCAAAACCAAATTAGTGTTTCATATATAATTACTGATGCTTCACAGCAAATGCGGATCACTTAAGCTTCTTTCTTACTTCTACTTCGGCTGTGGGGTCTTGACATTTAGAATTCTCCAGTTCTTTCATAGTAAAACCGTACTATTGATGACTTCTCTCAAAGCAAGACAGGGAATATTTTGAAACTACAATAGTAGTGCTTCATTAAGGTAATGAACATTCTAACTAGGCGGGAATTAGTGATCATTTAGGATCATCGTTACATACCAGTCTCAATTCTGAAGTCTCACTATCGAAGCTTTACTAAAAACGTACATAGTGAATACATTGTCTTTTCATTCATTCATATTATCATTGATTTCTCAGACTGCACTGGTTACTGGCATACTGAACCCTTTATATGTCCCTGAGTTCAAGCTTGGAACTCTTTAGCCTAATTGTGAACAGTCAACTGTAATTCAACTGCTTCCATTGATAAAATCACTTATAAAGAAAATGTCATTAATGATGCACGTATGTACCTAATTTCAGTAATGTAGGGCAAACTGACCTAAGCTTGGACACCACCCAAAGTCGCCCGAACTTATAGTAATTGTAAAATAAAAGACAACTTCATTGACTGCCAGACATAATTCAGTAATCTTGTTATTGGTGTTCGTCCTATGTTACAGTTATATGTTGCATGATTGATTTTATCCCATTACCAGGTCAAATCCTGGAGCGTCTGACGTGAATCAATCAAGGTAAAATGCAGGTCTAATAACTTAAATTCTAGCCACCTTGAGAATGTGCAGATGAACTCCTACAACCACGCTGTCATTAAAGAAAGAATGTCCAGAGATAATGTTATATAATCTCGTGACCATCAATAAATGACTTTGCATTTCTATCTGCATGCCATTTTGTTCTTTTCGTAGTCTATAAATTACATTACATTCGTAGTTGAAGCAGAAACTGGCATCAAAGACTAGACTGTAATTTGTTACTTTATAACGGAGGTGTCCTGAAGAAAAATAATGGGAGTTATTGGCTTCTGCCTTGTCTATCTTGGCCATACTTATATGTCAAAACATCGTATTTGCAAAGGTCACCTTGGTTCTGTAATATAATTATCCATGTAACGTTAAGGACACGTACACGTATGTTCTTGAAGATCTATTTTCGTGTCATATTTGACCATGAGCATTCACACGCTAATAGGTGACATCTCATGTGTACCTTTTTTTCTATGAAAATATAAACGCATATGAAATATTTGGCAAAATATACAAATATATGTTTGTAAAAGCCTTTTAAGGATATCATAATCAAACTTATAAATATGCGACGTATAACTAAACGTGTGGACGGTTCATTATATCAATTCCCTTATATTCAAATATTTCACAATGCAGATGTATAACTATACGATTAACACTTTCGTGCTCTTTAATTACTATCAGCAATGTCCAAAACAAGTATTATATAATTATTTAAGGATTTGTCTATTTGTTTATTCTGGATTCTAAAATGAAGTTTTTCATGGTTGACAGTTCTTTCTTGATGTTGCTTCATTATTCTTGTTTTTAAAAGCAAAATCTGTAAAGTAAAGTGGTCGGTTATCCTTTCACAGTTAGTAGGATAAATCACATACAGTTTAATCAGAAGTGCTCTGGCAGCGCAAGAACCCCAGAGTTTGTCCCATTGATGAACAACATGTCCTCTTAATAAGCAGTTTAAATTTAAAGGGGCAGTAGCACGTTTTTTGCAAAATTTATTTTTTCAAATTTCCCATTTGTAATGATAGTTTATGTCATTTAAACTAACTTAAGAGGGTAAAACATCTTATTACAAAAACCAATTATCTGTAGCGGTAAAAAATATGTTGCGTATAAAGCAAAAATTGCATGGCGGCCATTTTATTGTGAACACAATTTATTATTTTATATTACAAAAACGTTTCCCATGGCTTTACCGAAACATGTACACTCATTTTAAACTTTATTTTCCGAAGAGAGAAGGATGTTTTACCATTGGTGAAATTATTTTTCAAATTCTTTTCATCAACTTATTTGAGCGAAAAACGTGCTACAGTGCCTTTAAGGGTAATTTACGAAATATTTTATCAACTAGATCTACATTTCACATGAGATGGCCTTCGATCAACTTGAATAGTATGACGTCATGTGAATGACAAATGAAAATAACATATATTGAAGGCCTATCACCTACCAATCAGGAAATATGGCTTGAGATATTTTTGCAACCAACACCAAAGTCAAATCTAAAAAGGTCAAAGGTTATGACCTCAGTAAGTGAAATGGTGTATATCAAATTAATTTTCATTTGAGTTACATATCAAATTAAAAGAAATAATTCATCTCTTCTTCAAATCCCCTGTATATATGATCGACGCTTCAATGACAAAACTGAATGTATTAAAAGTTTAGAAATGCTATAGATCAAGCTAACACTTGTACACAATACTTTTTCCAAGTTCCAAATAACGCATGTTAAACAAATTGTACAGCTGTTTACTGCCTGAAGTGACAAACCGGGCAAATGCTTAGAATAAATTTGAACATTGTAATACATGATAAATAAGGAAGCCATGACATATAACGCAATGACAGGTCAAACCATGTCAAACATAAAAAACATGTCGTTACAAATTCAATCGGATAATGCAATTTAATTACACTGAGTGATTCTGACAATCAGACTGAAACATGAAGCGAGATATTGAACAGATATTGGACAGCTGTATTAAATCAGTTTGATGTTGCATTGGAATGAAACTGGTTGATGTGCAGTGAAAACAGCTATCCAACATTTCGAAACAATTACAAAAACTGTAATTGCAAAGGATATTGCATAATGCAGCAATGTAAACCATTACATTAGATTGATAAAAATACATTTGAAAGGGATAGCGACACAAACGCAATCCATTCTTAGAGTTTGTCGTCCGGTGTCAGTTTACTTTTGACATGTTTACCTCTCCACCAGAATTGAAGCTACAATGGTACGTGGTAAAATTTGTATATTTGGTCTTGACCCACCCCATCTCCTCAGTGATGGGCGCGGTTGTCATATTTAAAGTTTGTTTACAGATTTGATGGTCAATAGGGATTTGCTGTCTCAATGATCGCGGCCTAAAAGCCTATTATTTCGTCAGAAGTCAAAGCCTAAAATAATATTTGCAAACACAATGTGAATTTGTACTGAACTCTCTGAATACTTAAAGGTACATCCATTGTGTTGTTCGGGTCAAATATGCCAAACGCTATAAATGGTCTTATTTTATCGAGAAGTACCAACTGTTACCGAAAACTACCATTTTGATGATACTCGACTTAATATATTGACGATATGAAGGTAAAAGTGTCGATTTCTGATCGAAAACAAGACAATGCACCGCGTGTGGCGCGCGCCAATGAGTCAAACGTAATTTTGGAATCTTATTTAAACCAGACAAAATAACAAATTTGGGTTGATAATGTTTAATAGGTAATATAACTACTGTGCATGTAAATAGAACATGCACTTTCGGTTTCTGCACATGCATAATGATGTCACTCGATTTTAATTGGAAAATAGTAATTATGATATATTTGGCGATTGGGGATGAACATGCAAGCTGAGTGAATGTGTGTGTATTGTAAACAGCACATATGGTGTGTTGGGACGTATTAAAGCCAAATAAAATTTTATGAAACAAATGGATGCACCTTTAACTCGATGCGCTACATAGCCAACGCTTTGGTAAATATTACATTGTGCCCATTGTATCAAACAGTACTGCTGTTCATTTATCTTTGTGTTGTACACTTTATGATCAAATTGTATACACACTTGTTTATGGTTGTTTGTTTATATGCATTGTTCTCATAAATGGTTCAATTTGATTATCAAGAGTTTAGCTCATCAGGCCTGAAAGACGCCAGTCGGCCTTCAGTCTAGTTCATCTAAAGAACCACTACAACCCTAAAGCTTGATTTGTGTGGGGAAGTATCTTACTCCTAGGGGATCAAAGTGTGTTAATTAGGCTCTCACCTCTCGTCCCCAGGGCTGCTCAACTTCTTGGTCAGGATTCTTGACCATCGAAATTGACCACTTTCCAGAAGTTATAACATGTAATTAATGTAATGTAAATGTTCTTGTAACTTAATGTAAAGGATTCCGGTGTTAAGTTTATGGAAAAACTTGTTAATTTTCATACAAATAGCCAAAATGATCCGGAACTATGTTTTACAGTAACGACACTGTCAGTAGGAAGAAGTAAACAACCAAAATCATTGCGCGAACATAACGCCTGCATGAAACGCGATTTTTTTCAAACGTCTTCATTTATCATTTGCATATAAAACATTGATAATTAAACCGTTGTTTTAAACGTCATTGGTAACGCTGGGTCAACTTGAGGAAGTTCGAGGTCACGTGTCCAAATGCATCGTTGATAACGGCTTGACGTAGGAGGGACGTAACTACACTGTGAGGAGTTTGAGACTGCAATGATACGGTAGGGCATCATAAGCTTGACGTATACATATCTACTGTCATAGGTAAACAATACAATGCTCAGACTGTAACAAAAGATAAACCTTTAAAAGTTAAGGATATTGCTAGTTAAATTTAGAATTGTTCCATGTTGCAAATGAGCTTTAATCCCATTATTATTATTTAATTTATTATTATTAGGTCTTCAAGAGGAATGTCTGGAAGACCTAATGTCTTCAAGAGGAATGTCTGGAAGACCTATTGTTATTATCCGTTTTTTTCTTCTTATTATTATTATTTGTACGTTTTTTGTCCGCGCGATTCTGAAGTAACGGCTGAACCGATTTGCATGAAATTTACAGGAAAGGTAGCCTGTAACCAAACTTAGAGGATACTTTTTTACTTTTGTGATTTTCGACTTCTTTCTTGAGTTATCTCCCCTTGAAGTCAAAATTTTAAACCTTAATAGCTCGAAATCTAATGAAGATATTTTCATAAAACTTTCACCAAAATGTGGGCAACAACATTCCCCATAGGGCTATAGCGGTTTTCGGCCGTAATAATAGATTTTTTGCTATTTTGAAAAAACTGAAAATTTTGTGCAATTTCGCGATTTTTAGGGTACGCGTCTTTGAAAATCTTCTCCTAAATCACGGCAATACATACAGCTATGTGTGATAGCTCATCTTAAAGCTAATTGATTGTAGAAAAAAGTGATCATGAAAGAATTTTAAATTTCGTCCACGAATTTTAGTAATATGCCCTTGAATATGGCCCTTTTTGAAAAAGGCTTTTTTTGGCTGCATGTTCAAAGGGGCATTACTCTGTTACAAATTAATTTATGTCATAGTTACTTATTTCAATCTCTTTATAATAACTTGTATAACAATTCTATAACACATCATTATCATATAAAAGTTATAAGTTTGGGCATAATTTGAGCATATTCCCAAAACATCGAAATATTTGGATTTTGAGACTTTTTGAGGTGTTTATCCTTTGGGGAATTATTGATAATGAACCACTGAAGATAGGAAGACTTTAAATAGATCATGGTGATGTAGAAACGTCATTTATTAAGGACAATATTTTTCAAGCTCAAATCTGTCTTAGTTTTTTTGTGTCAAGTCATAGAAGTTTGTCATTTTTAAAAAATCGTAATTTTAATCAAACTTCAAAGGATCATAACTGCTTTACTTCTTATGCTATTGAAGTTTTACATACACCTACGTATGCACAATTTCAAGAAGAACAACTTTTATGTTGACCGCTTTCATAAAAAAGTTGATAGTTAAGCCTCGAACATCGCAAACGATGTCTAGGGGTCCAAATTTAAGCATTTTTGAGTATTTTCTTGAATATTCAGAACAGCATAACGCATTTATTATGTATGCAATCTAACTGATGATTACATCTTCTTAAGTGGAAATTAAAGCACGACATTTTCTATGTCGCACCTTAATATGAAAATATTAACCATTTTGTCTTAATCATGAGAAAGGTAATGTAGGGGTCCATTAATATGTGATTTTTCCGTTTTCAGAGGGGTACCTTCTTTGGAGATTTTTTGTAAAAAAACTACTGAAGATAGAGACATGTTTGATAGCTCATTTTAAAGCGGATAAACAGACGAATAACCCTGAGTCCAACAGGGAGTTCAAGGTCAAGCAGAAGTCTTGAAGACCTAAGTATTGACGTGTCAATCCTAGTTAGGTCTTCAAGACGTATGTCTCGAAGACGTATTGTTATTATCCTGATTATTAGGTCTTCAAGACGAATGTCTGAAGACCTATTGTTGTTATCGTGTTTTTCCTTATTATTAGGTCTTCAAGACGTATGTCTCGAAGACGTATTGTTATTATCCTGATTATTAAGGATTCTGCCCTTTGGGGCAGAATCCTTATTGTTATTGGCGTGATTTTTTTTATTTTTATTATTTGCACCGATTTTGTCCAACCTATTCTGCAGAAACGGCTGCAGAGAATTCAACCAAACTTTACAGTCTGTCAGCCCTTAGTGTGAACTAATTAAATTTAGCTTTTGGGCCCAATCGTTTCTGCCATTAAAGGTCCAGTTCGAATCCAAATTTCGATTTTTAACATAGGAAACATTTTCAAAATGCACTTAGAGACTTGGAACTTTTTGCAAAAGATGCGCAATGACCATGCGAGCAAAAAAGTAAATCATGACGAATTCGTAAGTCACGTGATTGTTCCGCCATTTCGAATTTAGACACATTTTAAAATTTTCCGACCCCATGCACCTTTGGCAATCTTCTCCTCTGAAGATACTAGCATCTAAGAGCTCAAACTTGCATATATGTGTAGCTAAAGGGTTGGTGATTAAACGATAGTCCAAAAGCATTAGCGAACCTCTTATACTTTTTTCACAGTGACCTTTCAAATTCTGACAATTTTTGAAAATCGCAAACTTCAAAGGGCCATAATTCAAACACCTACCCATCGAATTGAAAGATTTTTTCTGGAGAGTAAGACAGGACTATGGTCTTTATGAATCAATAATAAAATCGCTCGCGAACAGTCATTTCCGGTCATAATAAAGAAAAACTTTAACATGGGGAAAATCTTCAAAATCCACATAGAGACTCGAAACTTGTTTCAAAAGATACGCAGGAACAATACAAGCAAAAAAGTAAATCATGACCAAATCGTAGGTCACGTGGTTAAGCCGCCATTTTGATTTTCTTAAAATTTGTCTAATTTTGACATGCTAAAAATGGGTATAAATAATCCCAGTGACATACTAGAGACTCGCGACTTGTTTCAAAAGATGCGTAATAACTTGACAAGCAAAATATGTTGCCATTGCGAAGTCGTAGGTCACGTGGTTTCGACGTAATATTGAATTTTAACTTTTTTTGATCATGCACTTTTGCGGAAATACCACTTTGAAGATAGTTGCATCTAAGTGCTGAAACTTAGATTTATATGCAGCTGAAGCATTCGGGAATAACAAGTTTGTCATATTTTTAGTAAACTCCTAATACTTGTTTCACAATCACCTTTCAAAGTATGGTAATTTTGAATATTTGACAAGTTTGATTAGAACTGACTTGATGAAGATTTTATTGAAGCGTCACTAGACAATAGACCACTATTCATTTGATTTTCAGTAATTTCTATTGTAGAGGCATTGGACATAGCTACGAACTTTTACTTCAACCCGGAAGCAATTCAGAGACAATGCAGTCCATTTCATTTTGATGTGTAAACAGAGGAAATTCCTACTTTCGTTTTGACATACATTGTGTTGCTGGGGAGTCAGTCCTGCTAAACATTATATAAAGATGGTGTTATTGTATCGAGAATTACTGACTGTTGCCGGAAATTACCAATTTGAAGATACTCGACACAGGATAATGACAATATTATCGAAACAAAACGATGTCTTAAAGATGTATAAAATATTATCAGTAATTTTCTCAAATCATATCAGCTGTTACTTTGGTCGAACGGTAACGCGTCCGCTTTTTATACAAGCAGCCTTAGTGCAAGAGTTCAAGTCCACAAAAGAAAAACTTCAAAAATATTCCAAACTTATTTGTGTTTGTATGTTAACTTGTTTTGACTTGTTTTAGCGCTTTTGTTTATGCAAAAATTCATATTGGCAACACTGTCCAGATTAGTGTACTGGCTACTTTTTTATGTTATATTTTTGAATATTTCTTCTCATGTAACCAGTAAGCTGCTGTCATGGAACATTTTGGTACGTTTGCCCATATCCAAATTAATCTATGACCTCGGCCGATTTTGGATTTTCGACTTCTTAAATGAGATTTCTGTCCAATAAGTTAAAATTTCCATCTCAATTTCTGGAAAACTGTATCAGACAGTTTCACAAAACCTTCACCAAACTAAGTACAGCAAGAACAGGTTGACATGGCGACTGTACAGCAGACTGGAAAAGGATTTTTGACAAAGAGATTTAAAAAAAAATTAACATAAAGACTTCAAACCTTTTTTTTTTAAATGTGCAATACCAGGGACCTCTATATAATGTCACTGGCAATTCTTATACAAACAAAAAAGCAACAGTCACGTGGTTTAGCCACCATTTTGATTTTCTTTGAAGTTGTTCGATTTTGACGTGTAAAATCTCAAAACTCCTAGAGACATCCTAGAGACTTGAAACTTATTTTTAAAAAAAGAAGTGCAATTACATTTGGAAGATGTCCTAATTCATTAGATTTGAATTAAATAAAACATTTAAACGCAGAATCCGCTTGTCGTCGCTTGCGACTATATTTTTATTATTATTCTTTGTACCGAAATTTGAACAGAGGTTTCTGAGAAAACGGCTAAACTGATTTGCATGAAATTTTCAGGGATTGTAGATAGTGACCCAACTTAGTGCATAGCGAAGCCCGATTTTGGATTTTCGACTTCTTTTGTTAGTTATATCCCCTTGAAGTTGAAACTTTAAACCTCAATAGCTCGAAAACTATTCAAGATATTTTCATAAAACTTTCACCAAAATGTGGGCAACAACATTCCCCATCGATTTGGCCTTTAGCGGTTTCGGCCGTAATAATAGATTTTTTGCTATTTCACAAAAACTGAAAATTTGGTGAACTTTCGCGAGTTTGAGGGTACGCGTCTTCAAAAATCTTCTCCTAAATAACGGCAATACATAGAGCATCATGCAATAGCTCATTTGAAAGCTGAAAGTATGTAGTTTAAAGAAACCCCCCAAACCGTTGGTCTATTTTGAACGGTTAACGAGGTACAGCCATTTGAAAAATGAACTTTTTAAAAATACATTTTTTAGGGCTCGCATTCAAAGTGACATAACTCTGTTGGGAATCAACTTATGTCAAAGTTACTTAGTTCAATCTCTTTCTTATGAATAGTTTTGAAATTCCATAACATATCATTATCATATAAAAGTTATTAGTTTGGGCATAATTTGAGCATATTCCCAAAACAGTGAAATAATTTGATTTTGAGACTTTTTGAGGTGTTTATCCTTTGGGGAATTATTGATCATGAACCATTGAAGATAGGAAGACTTTAAATAGATTATGGTGATGTAGAAACATCATTTATTAAGGACAATATTTTTCAAGCTCAAATCTGTCTTAGTTTTGTTGTGACAAGTCATAGAAGTTTGTCATTTTTAAAAAATCGCAATTTTAATCAAACTTCAAAGGATCATAACTGCTTTACTTCTTCTGCTATTGAAGTTTTACATACACCTACGTATGCACAATTTCAAGAAGAACAACTTTTATGTTGACCGCTTTCAACACAAAGTTGATAGTTAAGCCTCAAAGATCGCAGGCGATGTCTAGGGGTCCAAATTTAAGCATTTTTGACTATTTTCTTGACTATTCAGAACAGCATAACGCATTTATTATGTATGCAATCCAACTGATGATTACATCTTCTTAAGTGGAAATTAAAGCACAACATTTTCTATGTTGCACCTTAGTATGGAAATATTAACCATTTTGTCTTAATCGTGAGAAATGTAATGTAGGGATCCATTAATATGTGATTTTTCCGTTTTCAGAGGGGTACCTTCTTTGGAGAATTTTTGTAAAAAAAACTACTGAAGATAGAGACATGTTTGATAGCTCATTTTAAAGCGGAGAAACAGACGAATAACCCTAACTCCAACATGGAGTTCTAGGTCAAGCAGAAGTCTTGAAGACCTAAGTATTGACGCGTCAATCCTAGTTATTATTATTATTATTATTATTATTATTATAATTATTATAATTTTATTATTATTAAATTATAATCATCATTAGTATAAATAAGTCATCGTCGTGTTCGTGGCGTTTCTGTAATACATTATCACCTTGGTTTTTTTGTATGTTATAAGATATAAGATGCATCCGCCCATTGCATTGTAGCTCACACAAAGCATGGTAATAACCGTTATTGTTACAAGACGGAGGCAAGAGCTAGACAGAGCCAATCACTTATATTGTACTATTGTCATTCTCCATTTTGGTTTCAATGCCTCATTGTGTGTCTAGACAGTTTCTTCTTGCTCGATCTAACCCAGTATGCACTTGTTCAAGGGAGTTCAGTTATTCCATATGTTACCGTCTTGTCACCTGTCAGAAACTCATTAGTCTAAAATAGTCGCTTTCAGATTGTGACATCTGGCGTATTGTAGGCACTTTAAAAGTTGGTATTTGAATCATATGTATGACCATTATGTTGAGGTATTTATTCAAAGGTAATGCTAGGTGTGCGCATTAAGCATGCCCCTCCGCGATGCAGAGTTCAGCGCGGTATAAGTATGCTCATACTTATCATTATTTGTCTTTCATGACGTTTAATCAGCGGTTGTATAGTGTATCCGGGGTTCGAATCCCGCCAGGTTTTGGTGCAATGCTACACTGAATTTCAGCACAATACTACCCATGGTTCTTTAGTTCCAGTCGATGCTCGCAGGTTTCACCTCAATGCACAGTCATAATGGTGTTGCAGGATTTCCCTTGAAATCGTATTGAAAGCGGCGTTAAACCCCAAATCACTCCATTTTTCGATCTTAAATATTTCAACATTATCGCCCAAATATATGACACTTTTCCTTGTGCTTAACGCGGTTCGTGGTTTCAATACAGTTAGTTCAGAGATAGTATCTTATTGATAGATTGGTGGTTAGATATTTAAAGGTCCTTCCATTGTGTTGTTGGGGGTCACATATTCAAAACGTTATAGTTGGTGTTACTTTATCGAGAGGTACCGACGGTTACCGAAAAATACCATTTTGATGATAGTCGACTTAGTATATTGACGATATCAAGGTAAAAGTAGTGATTTCTGATAATAAAAAAAGGACAATGCACCGCGTGTGGCGCGCGCCAATGAGTCTAATCTAATTTTGGAATCTTATTTAAAACAGACGAAATAACAACTTTGGTTTGACAATGTTGAAAAGGTCATATAACTACTGTACATGCAAATGGAACGTGCAGTTTCTGTTTCTGCACATCCAAAATGATGTTACTCGGCAAAATTGAAATTTTGAAGGATTTTTCCTTGAAGCATAATAAAACATAACCTGACGTTTGTGGTACACCCCAAAGAAGTGATATTATGTCTCTGTCCACCTATCACTATGTGTGATACTGTGCAGCTTGTAGATGTACATTTTATTTCCATAAACCATGTGACGCCATCTTGGATCAACTAAAACCGTGAGTAACCTCCCTTTCGGACCCAGTGCTCTCTATTTGAATGTCGTTAATGCAAATGGAGTTATCTACCTTACACAATGGACTAGATCAGTATAACCACATTTAACAATACTTCGGAAATCTACATTTAAACGTTCAGCACCTTGATTCAATCATGTTTGTTCCACGAGGAGTGTTCACTATTCCATTAACCAATGGTAATATATCTTCAATATGCAAGATCTACACATAAGGCTGGAACATGTGCTGAATATCGGTGACTTAGAACCTGTTTTAGAATATTAAAGACACATACGTTTATTCTACAAAGGCGAGTTTTCCAATTAAGTTCTAATATTGTTTTAAGCAATTGGTGAAACGCCATGTTCATAAATATTGTATGCATTCTTCATCATCCCAGCTTCTAGAACGCCACTCAAAGGTGTCATTGTTGCCAGTCAATATTGGATTGCAAACATAGTATTTGTTCAGTAGTTATATAATAGTTAGTTTTAATAATTATTATAACCCACGTGGTACTTCGTAAAGGGGTTTCATAACTATCTTTTATCACCTTCTAGTAATTTGATTGGCTAACGATGAACTTTGAAACTGCCTGGACTACTTTATTCATTTATAAAACAAATGTTGAGAATGCTCTAACCGTTGGGATTGACATTGTAAGGAAACGCTATTCTCAGTCTCTCGATGAAAACAACATGTTCGTAAGGGTACACAGTGACTTTATACTCGCAAGACAAAAAAAACCAATGAAAGCCATCTCAACGGCGATGTTCATCTAAAACTTACATTGAGGTTGTTTTAATTTGTTTATACATTTCTGAGACGAGAAACATGGCGGTCGCCATGACATGCAGTTATTCAAAGGACGGATAACTCTCATCTTATATTGCGTACACTTCCTTCAAAATGACAAGTGCAGCTGTTTTCGCCATACCTCACATCAAGAATTATAGAATCGTTTTTTAAAATGGAATTTGTGAATATTTAACGTCGCAATATTATGAACTTATAGATGCTGTGACAGGGTTGATATTACTCCGCTGTTCCGTTCCTTTATAGGGACAGCACAATTTTTTACATACTTATCAGGTTTGAAAAACCAACATTGCCCAACGCTTCCCCCTGAAGCGTTCCTCAACATATATCACACAGAATTAAAAAGGGACGCTACCCGGTAAGGGTGGCGCTCGTGCCACGTGACATCGGTGACGTCATCATTCCCTTATTTGTTGAGCGAGCATACGGTCACGCGTGTGTTCTGTTCTCGACTTATTTCGCTACTTTATAGGCTTTTTAAGTCTTCCTAGTTCCTCATATCTTCAGAGTTATTGTTATAAGTACCTTTCTGTCCTTTCCTGACCAACTGCTGAACTAATTTTTCGCCAATTAGTTGACTTTTGGGTCGGGTTTGTAGTTGTCAGTTTGGTGCATTTCTCGCCTTGCCAGGCTGCCTGTCTTGCTCGGGCTGCACGTGCAAGTCGTGCTAGTCGTGCACGTGTATATTGCTTGACTGACTGTCGGTTGGTCTCTCGCCTCTCGTCTCGGTTGGCGTAGGCTCTCGCTAGCCTTCGCTTTCACCTTGGTTCGCTCACCTGGTGGGTTAGTGAACGGGGTGGGGGTACGCCCTCCGCTGTGCGAGCATACGCGTGTGAACGAGCACTCGCCAAGCGGGTGAACGAGCCTTCACCTAGTGTGAGCTCGCTAGCGAGGCGTACATTCGCCTAGCGAGTGAGTGTCTCCTCACCTGTGGTTGTACAGGCGTACGTTCGCTAAGCGTGAACTCATTAGCGAGTGAGTGGTTACTCACCGGCCCGCGCGTGTCAGGTGTTAGTGCCTGTCAGGTGACGAGGGTCTTTGTACAGGCGTACATTCGCTAAGTGTGTTCACTTTAGTGAGTGAGTGGTTACTCACCGGTTCTCGCGTGTCAGGTGATAGTGTGTTTGTACGGACGTACATTCGCCAAGCGTGAGCTCCTTAGCGAGTGAGTGTCAACTCACCTGCTCTCGCCTGTCAGGTGACGAGTGTGTTTGTACAGGCGTACATTCGCTAAGCGTGAACTCGTTAGCGAGTGGGTGGTTACTCACCGGTTCTCGCGTGTCAGGTGATAGTGTGTTGGTACGGACATACATTCGCCAAGCGTGAGTTCCTTAGCGAGTGAGTGTCAACGCACCTGCTCTCGCCTGTCAGGTGACGAGTGTGTTTGTACAGGCGTACATTCGCTAAGTGTGTTCACTTTAGTGAGTGAGTGTTTACTCACCGGTTCTCGCGTGTCAGGTGATAGTGTGTTTGTACGGACGTACATTCGCCAAGCGTGAGCTCCTTAGCGAGTGAGTGTCAACTCACCTGCTCTCGCCTGTCAGGTGACGAGTGTGTTTGTACAGGCGTACATTCGCTAAGCGTGAACTCGTTAGCGAGTGGGTGGTTACTCACCGGTTCTCTCGTGTCAGGTGATAGTGTGTTTGTACGGACATACATTCGCCAAGCGTGAGTTCCTTAGCGGGTGAGTGTCAACTCACCTGCTCTCGCCTGTCAGGTGACGAGAGTGTGTGGCAGGTGGTTAAGTGTTAAGTGATTAAGTGTACAGTCGTACACTCGTCAAGCGTGAACTCGCCTGTGAATAGGTTTCATTCATTGCCGTCTCGGGTTAACGAATTGAGTTACGCTTGGGGGTTCACTTTCTGTCTCACTCACTCACTCGCATTAGTTGACGGTTTCATCAGTGAGTGATGGCTCCGCCTGGGCCTTTCGGGGGTTTTTGTTGCCGATACGGGTTCCGCAAGTCGGCACTTAACGACCCGTTACTCATGCCAGCGTAACATGCCATGCCGCTTGGCGGGTTATGCTTGCGTGTGAGCGTTCGCTCTCCGCCTTGCGAGCGTCGACCTCAGTGTCGGGCTTGCTTGTGAGTGAGTGTTGTCTCTCGTTAGTCATGACTTGATCCGCTTGCCGGGTTATGCTTGCGTGGGAGTGTTCGCTCTCCGCCTTGCGAGCGTCGACCTCATGGACGAGCTTGATTGCGTATGAGTGCTGACTCTCGTTAGTCATGCCTTAACCCGCTTGGCGGGCGAGCGAGCCTTCTCCTGTCACCTAACCTTGCGACTATGATTCTCCGATTCGCGGAGTTGATTGCAGGTTGTGTCAGAAGGTTGGGGTCCGTCCTCCGACACGCAAGTGTTGGCTCCCAGGATCGGGCTCGTCTGCGGGTGAGTGATGCGTTCGCCAGCCCTATCCTTACGGCTTAGCGTCTTGTTACGCTGGCCCGTTGTGGGTGGGTCACAGGTTGCTATAGGGCGGGTTGTCCTGCGAGGGTCACTCTCACTAGCTTTCAACATGAGGGTCAGCGTCTTGCTACGCTGTCTGCCTCGTGCGTGGTGCTAACATGTGAGGGTACGCCTTGCGAGTGAGTGTTACTCTCGCTAGCCTTCTACCTTGAGGGTCAGCGTCTCGCTACGCTGCCTGCCTCGTGAGTTGTGGTAGTAGGTGAGTGTACGACTTGCGAGTTTCCTTGCGAGTGTGTGTACGTCTTGCGAGGTTCCTGGCGAGTGAGTGATACGCTTGTTAGCCTTCTATATAAGGATAAGCGGATCGTTACGCTGCCTGCCTCGTGAGTTGAGTAGCATGTGGGTTCATCCCTATGGAGTAAGTGTTACTCAGGCGAGCTTTCTATTTGAGGTTCAGCGTCTCACTACGCTGTCTTGTGTTAGGTTGTGCCTTACAAGCGAGTGTCTACTCTCGCTAGCTTTCAACTAGAGGGTCAGCATCTCGCTGTCTGCCTCATGAGTTATGTTAGCTTGTGAGTGCACGCCTTGTGAGTAAGTGGTACTCGGGCGAGCTTTCTATTTGGGATTCAGCGTCTCAGCACGCTGCCTTGTGTTAGTTAGTGCCTTACAAGCGACTGTTACTCTCGCTAGCTTTCAACATGAGGGTCAGCATCTCGCTGTCTGCCTCATTAGTTGTTAGCATGTGAGTGCACGCCTTGCGGGTAAGTGGCACTCAGGCGAGCTTTCTATTTGAGGTTCAGCGTCTTAGTACGCTGCCTTGTGCTAGTTTGCGCCTTACAAGCGAGTTTTGCTCTCGCTAGCTTTCAACTTGAGGGTCAGCATCCCGCTGTCTGCCTCATGAGTTGTGTTAGCTTGTGAGTGTACGCCTTGCGAGTAAGTGTTACTCAGGCGAACTTTCTGTTTGAGGTTTAGCCTCTCACTACGCTGCCTTGTGTTGGTATGAGCCTTACAAGCGAGTGTTACTCTCGCTAGCTTTCAACTTGAGGGTCAGCATCTCGCTGTCTGCCTCATGAGTTGTGTTAGCATATGAAGGCACGCCTTGCGAGTAAGTGTTTCTCAGGCATAGCCTTTTAATTGAGGTTCAGCGTCTCAGTACGCTGCCTTGTGTTAGTTTGTCCCTTGCAAGTGAGTTTTCTTTGCGAATGAGTCTCACTCTCGCTAGCTTTCAACTTGAGGATCAGCATCTCGCTGTCTGCCTCATGAGTTGTGTCACCATGTGAGGGTACGCCTTGCGAGCGTACACCTTGGTGGGTTGTCTTGCGAGTGAGGGTTACTCTCGCGAGCTTCCTATTTGAGGGTCAGTGTCTCACGACGCTTCCTGCCTTGTGAGTTGTGTTAGTATGTGAGGGTACGCCTTGCGAGTGTCCGCCTTGGGGCGGGTTGCATTGCGAGTGTGTGTTACTCACTCTAGCTTTCAACTTGTGGGTCAGCGTCTTGCTACGCAGCCTGTCTAATGAGTTGCATCAGAGTGTGAGGGTACGCCTGGCGAGTGTCCGCCTGTAGTGGGCGGGTTGTCTTGTGAGTGTTATTTTCGTTAGCTTTCAACTGGAGGATTACCGTCTCGCTACACGGCCTGCCTCGGGAGTTGTGTTAGCGTGTAGGGTACGCCTTGCGGGCGTACGCCTCTGGTGCGGGTTGACTGGCGAGTGAGCTTCACTCGCGCCAGTTTTCAACTTGAGTGTCAGCGTCTCGCTACGCATGTCACCTTGTAAGTTGTGTTAGAATGAGAGGGTACGCCTTGGGAGCGTCTGCCTCTGGGGCGGGTTGCCTTGAGAGTGACAGTTACTCTCACTAGCCTTCGTCTTGCGACTTCCTTACCATGAGGGTCAGCGTCTAGTTACGCGTGTTGCCTCGTGGGTTGATTGTGAGCCGTGTTAGCGTTTGAGGGTTTGCCTTGCGAACCTCCGCTCCTAGGCCTTGTGACCAACTTACCATGAAGGTTAGTGTCCCGGTTAGTGTGGGAGCGTACGCTCTTCCACTTGTGAGGGTCCGTCTCAGGGGCTAGATGGGTTGCAAGGTTGTGTTGCGCCCTCCGTCTCGGATGCTAGCTTCTCTTCTAGTTGCACTCGTTTGCGGGGGCTTCCCGTGCTCCTCTTTGCGGATAGGTCCTCATAGGGTGTTCGGGGCTTATACCCTCGCCTTCGCTGCCTCTTGCTGTCGTGGACAGATGCGTAAGGTATGCACCGCTCTAAGATCCTTGGTGGCCTCGTGCCTGGTTCGTTCCTCTGTGCAGACTAGCTCTGCAGGAGCCAGTTCCGATACCCCTCCGGGGGGACCTGCTCCGGAGCAACCCAAGCGGACGTGCCTGGCTTGTATCAAAAAGGGGTTAAGGCGGAGCGGGTACTCTAAACGGGTGGCCAAGGCCATAGCAACAGCTCAACGGCCGACCACAAGGAAGCTCTATGACTTCCAGTGGCGTGCCTTCGCCTCGTTCTGCGAGGAGCAGGGCTTTGAAGCGGAGGCGTCCTCACTGCCCCAGATTGCCGAGTACTTGGTGTACATGAGGAACGAGAGAGGGCTCAAAGCCTCTTCGATCAACACCAATCTGGCGGCGATCATGTCGATAGTTCGCAAACGCTCCCCGGGACTCGACATCTCGGTTCTGAAGGGCCTGGTTAAGACCTTTCGTCAGGTCGACGGTCGACGCAAGACTAGACCACCTGAGTGGGATCTGGCGATAGTGCTTGGGCACTTACGTTCAGATTTTTATGAACCCCTGTCGGATACCACCCTCCTTCGTCTCACTGTCAAGACGGCCTTCCTGGTCGCAATGGCCTCAGCTGCGAGGATATCAGAGCTCCACGCTCTTCACGCTGACCTTTTGAGGTTCGAGCGCCGAGACGGAGGGTCTGCAACGTTGGGCCTGGCCCCAGACTTTGTCTGTAAAAACCAGGCCGCGGATGAGAGGGGAAGGACCTTTCTTATACCGTCATTAGGTCCTGAAACCGACTTGTCAGAGGTCACGGACCTTTCCCTTTGCCCTGTCCGCGCGCTCCGCATTTATGCAGAACGGACAAGGGGCATCAGACAAGGGAGGCGTCGGTTTTTTTTTTTCTGCCTCACTCACCACGGACTGTCAAGGAGCTTGACAGACGGGCTTTGGGGGTGTATCTGCGGTCAGCAGTAATCAACGCCTACAAGGCGGCTGACCTCCCTCCCCCGTCTCGGGCTAATCCCCACGAGTTCAGAGCAGTATCTGCTACGATGGCTTTTCATTGCAACATCGTCGGGTCAGACATTCTGGCTGGATGTTTTTGGAAGTCGGGGTTGGTCTTTGCTGACCACTACTTACGGGCAGTGTCCACAGAGGACTTGGCAGGTGTGTCAAGGTTGGGTCCTCAGGTGTTCGCCCAGCAGCGGACCGCGGCACCTCTTTCAGTCGTACGACGGAACGCACCTTACCCCTAGCGGGGGTGGGCGCATCCACGCTGTTATGTACTTGTTTTGGTATTCACTTGGTTGTGTACAATAAAACTTGTTGTTATTATACTCGTGGTTGGTTGTTTTTTTGCCTATGAGTGCAGTTGTTAACCCAACCGGGGTATTTGCATGACAGCAGTACCAGGATTCTTACTCTACCCCCCTACTTAACGAGTGAGGGGCGGACACATAGAGGTTGAGTGTAGGTTTGTCTTTTTTAGGACGGCGTCGACCTCTGTACACTCAATTTAAGAATCCGCGTGAGTTCTCTTGGGCCGCACGCAGCATGGATGGTTGTCCACCTTTCATGGTTTCACACTATCCAGTGCTCCGGCGTGCCAGCCTAATGGTAAAGCGACGCGTCTCGGTGGCGCACGTGACTCGGTTCAGCCCACCTCCTTGCTGTGGTAATCTGGGCAATGTTGGTTTTTCAAACCTGATAAGTATGTAAAAAATTTAACATTTTTGAGTAAATGTCATTTTTTATACTTACCTGGTTGAAAAACCAACACTCGTTAGTTCCCGCCCTTCCTCCCCTCCTGGGTTTGGGTTTTGTGCTCGCTTGTACTAGGGAATGATGACGTCACCGATGTCACGTGGCACGAGCGCCACCCTTACCGGGTAGCGTCCCTTTTTAATTCTGTGTGATATATGTTGAGGAACGCTTCAGGGGGAAGCGTTGGGCAATGTTGGTTTTTCAACCAGGTAAGTATAAAAAATGACATTTACTCAAAAATGTTAAATTATATTTTAAAACACAATACATCGTATGAAAAACAACTTGGTTATAAGTAGGATACATAACTTGTTCCCCTTTCATATCTAGTTTATGCCCCTCGTGAAATAATCGTCAAAGCTCGACACAAAGCAAACTCGGGACATAAACTTGGCATGAAAGGGGAAGCTCGTTAGATAACCTATAACTATATAATGATTATCCCAACGTGCTGTTAAATTACTAGCACTTCTATGTCACCAATATTAGAATATATTTTAGCCTGTTATGTAGTTATACAACTTTTCAATTATTACCCACATGATAAGATATCAATGATATTCTAATTCAAAGCTATAGAATTAATGATTTTTCAATGATTTCGGTCAGCAGGATCAGTTTTCTATTGTGTTTTGTCATCAACTGTTTGTAGAAACATTCTATAAGCAACTGTCATGTATAACGACATGCTACGTACATATGCATGCCGATATTCCCCTGTCATATGAATCACTTATTTTGTCAATATGGTCCAACATGTAATACTTGATATCATTTGCATATCATGTATGTTTAAAACATGAAAACTTTAAAATTCTGATTTTGACTAACATTTACAGATTTGCAGATTGCATTACCTTATATTCGCTTCTGTATAAAAGCAGGTGTTGCAAAATCGGAAAAGAACATTTTGCTTGATAAGTTTAGATCATAACCAGGTGATATACAATCTTGACAAAAATGAAATTCAATTGTTTGGCTAAAGTCTGATCGTCACGTTTGATCGTAACGAATTGTGTTTGAAAGAGCTAATTGTTTTTTAATTGGGATTCGGAACTGATATCGTACGGAAATGTGATTCGCTACAGTTAATCAACCCATCAATTTATCAATAATGTCAATGACCGAAAGCACACAAGCACACAACATCTGTCGGATATAAAAGAGAGGACATCAATGGAAATTTTAGATTTCGGCCGCGAAAGTATGTACGTACGTCCGTACGTCCGTATGCCCGTCTGTACGTACGTACTATTCATTTAGATTTTGGTGAATTAGACATTATTTTCAAGGTAACCACGGAACTTTGCATGTCACCTTCCATGTTAAGCTTATCACCGGGATATCTCTGGAACAGCACATTGCAGTCTCATTAATTGCTTGTTTTACATTGTTTGTGCCTCTATCTAAGTATAACCACAATCAATTGTATGAACTGTATGTGATCATGTCGATGAATCTTCGGTTTAAATGCGCAGTAGCATGCAATTCTTGCTGACATAAAACGCTGGTATAAAAAAGGGTAAATTAGTGTTATTGATGGTCACACCTCAATCGATAAAAAAAATAGTTCTAAAACGAATGTTCATGGTTCGGTTCAGCCATGCGAGTCCATCTCCCATTGGTTGGCCATTTTCAAGTGTTCACATACGTGTAAAACAGCTTTCCCCCTACAATGTTCTGAAATAGTTCACTAGCAAAGATCATAATCATCAATATGAGATAGGTAGTATCATTAGTACCAAAAAAGTCGTGTTTTTTTACGTTTGAAAATGTATATGCAATATAAGCCCTGTTTATACGGTGAGCGTTTGCATATGAGTAAATCATTACACATATTCAAATTTGCTAATAAGAGCAAAATTCGCCGTATGAACGCATTTGCACATATGTAAATTTTACTACCGTAAGCAAATTTTCACTACCGTAAGCACTTTTGCACCTAGTCTGGGGCAGGTGCAAATGTTTACTACCGTGAGTTAATATCGTATTTTCACTATTCTAGTAAAAGTTCGTCATATACAGACATAGTGATTTTACACATTTTGAGAAAATATATTAGTGAACTTTAGAAACTCTTAATATTATTTTTCAAATTCTCTATATAGGATAATCTCCTTTATGACCTTCAAATTCAATCTGACTCTCCGATTTTCATTATAATTACGGGCGACATAGTTAAATCAATGTTGACAGATATAAAATAATGTAATTTATTTACTTTATATCTAATAACTATCAATTGGCATAGTTTAGGAATTCTCTATCCATGCATTCAACGAGTTGAAGGCCCATTTTCTTAGGCAGAAATCATACACGTATGAGCGCAAAGTAAATTTACGTACTCACGTGTGTATATTACTACCATAAGCAATATTGCATATGTGCAAAATTCGCCGTATAAACAGGGCTTAAGATACACATAGAAACAATGACATAGTGGATACAGCTTCGGTAATGTGGATACAAACCCTACAATATGCCAAAAAGGTTACCTACTATGATTACAAGATTACTGATACTTGTTCCATTTTCCACAGAAATCAAAAATTATTCAGCACTTTGAACTGTGCACTTTGAAATTTGACAATTTTATTCATTGGATTGCATATTGAGTAAATTTGATGACATACCCTCGACAAACTGCAACATGGATGGTTCATCTATTTCAGGCAAAATCTAGGGAATTGTAAGTGGTAGAACGAGTTCAAATTAACCCTCAACATCTTAGGGGTCACTGTCGATTGTGTCAGATTTTCATGTTTTATTGCTGGCCTTAAATTTATTTATGATTTATCATGGAGTTTTAAAGTTGCATCATATTTCGTCTATTTTTGTAATTATGAAAATCATTACTGATATGTGAATGCATATTATTTTTTTATGATTTATTACTTTTACAAATGTTTCAACTTTTTATTTCTATAAAAACTCTGAAATAAATAAACGATTTAAAGTGCACTTGAACTCCTTTATGTGGTAATGACTAATATCTGTCGTCCTCCCTTGAGTACAGGAAGTCCAATCGAGAACCGAAATACTTCACAGATACAAATTTTGCCAATAAGTCATTAAAACCATCAGGATAGGCATCAAAGCAAAGAAATCGTTTGTTCATCTTGAGAAAAAATTCTTATACATTGATTCATATTGCATTGGACAGCTGATAAGAAAATCAAAGCTAAGGATCCTTTGTTCCCCTAAGCAAGTATATATTCCAGACATCTTGACAGACTAAACCGTTGCCTGAGATGGGTATTAGAGAACGTGACACACATAATCATATTATCGATTTCTTACTTATGTAAATAAAATGTCAAATTGACATGAAAATATGATAACTCAACTTATAACTCGCCCGTGTAAGATACTGCAGTGTAATATTTAAATGGCAATATTAAACTAGTGTAATACCGCCGGACGTATGACGTCACAATAGATGAAACATATTACTGAGGGTCATATGCCCAACATTGTACATACACATGTAAAAATAAGTAAATAATGTGTTATAATTGTTACATTCAAGTCTAAAATCTCCAATACTAACAAATGCCTAAAAATGTATACTGCAGCGTCGATTTTAAGCTTCTGAAAAAACATTATTATATGCAACACCATGCCACTATTCTAATTGAGACAAAAATAAATAAATCGAAGTTTTTATCCAGGATAATTGCTTCACATTAATGTCAAGATACTGTAATCTCAAAAAAAGTAATCATGTTAGAGTTTAGAAACTTTTTAATGGAAAATCAATGAATAATTTGAATGCAAAGTACAACGAGTAGCTAAGATGAGGATGTCAAAGGGTTTTATTTTATCTCAAGAGGATTACATGTACGTTTATCAACATAAAATATACGAGTGTTAGATACGCACACACAAAGTGGTATTGAAGTCATGTAATATATTTTATTTTTCTTTCGTACACAAGGTACACTTACGTAAGTAACTCCTTAAGTATACATTTTGTGTCGAATACATTCAAGGACTTCAGTTATAGCTGCAGAAACAACTTGCATACTCCCAGTGAGTTGAGAAGGAAAAAGGAATGAAGTTGGTCCTTACGCCTGGGTAATAATACGTGAGCGCTATGAGTATGCCCCTTTGTGGCATGGAGTCTAGCGTGGTAAAAATATACTCATTATTATTATTTTATAAACTAGGATGTGTGAAGATAAGCTTACAGGGCAATATATTTCATCTTGGATACAAATGTAGAAGAAAGAACTTTGATTAAAAAAAGTGAATTTGATGAGAAAAATTAATTTAATGAAGAAAATATATCTTTGATGAGAAAATGAATTTAATGAAAAAATGAATTTAAAGAAAAAATTAATTTAATGAAAAAATGAATTTAATGAAGAAAAAATTACTTTAATGAAGAAAAAATATATTTGATGAAAAAATTGACTTTGATGAACAAATTGACTTTAAATAAAAAAATGAAAGACTTAAATGAGAAAAATGAATTTGATGAAAAACTTATTTTGATTTAAAAGTCAACTTTGATGGAAAAAAGTGACTTTAATGAAGAAAAAATATATTTGATGAAAAAATTGACTTTGATGAAAACGTGACTTTGAATTAAAAAAAGGGGACTTTTGATGAAAAAATAAATTTGATGAAAAATGATTTTGATTTTAAAAAATGATTTTGGTTTTAGAAAATGACTTTGATGGAAAAAACCTGACTGTGATGAAGAAAAAAATGTTTGATGAAAAATTGACTTTGACGAAAACAAGACTTTGAATATAAAAAAAAATCATTTGATGATTAAAAAAAAAGTGAATTTGATGAAAACAATAATTTGAAAAAAAATATCTTTGATGAAAAATTTGCTTTGATGAAAACATGACCTTAAATTTTTTAAAAAGACTTTAATGAGAAAAATGAATTTAATGAAAAAATGACTTTGATGAAGAAAACATATCTTTGATGAAAAAATTTACTTTGATGAAAACATGACTTTGAATAAAAAATGAAAGACTTAAATGAGAAAAACGAATTTGATGAACAAATTATTTTGATTTAAAAACCGACTTTGACCGAACAAAAATTGACTTTGATGAAGAAAAATATCTTTGATGAAAAAATTGACTTTGATGAAAACGTGACTTTGAGTTTAAAAAACGACTTTTGATGAACAAATAAATTTGATGAAAACATTGACTTCGATGAAAACGTGACTTTGAGTTAGAAAAAAAAGTACTTTTGATGAAAATAAATTGATGAAAAAATAGATTTGATGAAAAAATGATTTTGATTTTAAAAAAATGACTTTGATGGAAAAATCTGACTTTGATGAAAAACAAAATTACTTTGACGAAAACATTACTTTTGAATAAAAAAAACAAACTTTTGATGAAAAAAATAAATTTCATTATCAAATGAATTTGATGAAAAAAATGACAACAATTTTCATCATTAAAAGTAAGTTGTGATCCAATACACAGTGTTAATCTTCGAGTGGGAATGTCAGCCAATGAAAGAGCTTTGAGGGCCCTGTTTTGGTATTCCAAATAACGTTATTACTAAACCAAAACTATTATAACGTGTAATCTGCTTATATTTGTGAACAAACACAACTCAATTTGGCATACTCAGTATGTATTACCTAGTGCATTACATGCAACAAATGACTGAATTGAATTTCATGGAGCTTTGAAGCTGAAGCCGATTATGTTAATGGGAATATATGGATATTGTTAAGCTACCATTTATTCAACTTTAGTGATATCACCAACACCAGAATATAGGACTAAAATATCACATTTGTTGTAATGATTACAGAAGATCATCCTTTTTTTATATTAAAGTATAACTAACCAATTATAAAGCTTTGTGTTTCAAATGAGGTATAACGTTGGCTTTAAATTTAATTAACGTTCTGTTTAACTGCAAAAGGGTAGCAAACTTTATCAGAAGTTCTCCACAGTACAATCAAAACCAAATTTATCTTCGTAATTAAATTTCAGAAATCCTAATTCAATCATTAACGGAACACTATATCCACACTCATTTTGACCTTTTACAATGTTATAAGTTGTTCTCCAATGAAGTCAAACGCAGCTATCGATCATCCTTCTTGTAATCATTTCACTTTGTTCTGATTCACAGGGGAAACTCTTTGGTGGAGAAGACTTCATGTGATGATTTAAACTGCATGTTGAATTCTGTTGGGAGACCATTTAAACTTCATCTCATTGATCTTCTAGTATTCTTGACGCTGATGTATTTGTAATTGTGGTAGTATTTGAGCAGTGTTCTCGTTGTGGAAGCTATGTTCAGTCAACGAAGTCAGTGTCCCTCCTTTTGTCATACCTTCATATATGTATATGCAGTATCACTCATGGTTCACTAGGCCCGGCGATGATCGCAGGTTTAACCAAAATGCATAAATGCAATATGATGAGGGGTTTATAACTACTAAAATTATATCAGCCGTGATTAATTAAGGCAATTAATCGTGTCTCTATATACTTAACATTTTATAGAAACATTAAAACTGCACAGAACAATAGAACATTCCTCAAGGCACTTTTATAATAGCATATATCACACTGTAGCATATCTGGGACTTAGCTAATTTGATTCCAATGGTTTATGATTAAGTTTGATACATTTGGAAGCAGAGCTAGTGATAATGTGACAAAACAAAGGCACTGCCAGCTGAACATTATATATGAGTTGTTACAAAGTGAAACTTTCATAGCTCACTCCCTCACGTCTCATTCCCTCAAGATTTATGCTCAGATAGCTCAGATTACGCGTTAAAGAACCCGGAACAAGTTATTATACATGATCAACAACTTAATTAACATTTCCAATGACAGTATTTTAAAAGTGGATTGTATGTTGATATTGAAGACATGTGCAATAGGTTCATGCTGACAGACACTAATTAAGATATGTTTTCAATTACAATCACATCAGAAACCTAATTAATGTGCAGTGTCTCTTGTGTCTATTTTCCATCTCCGCAACATAATTAAACCACAAGACTCAATCACAATATCCCCGCTTTCTGCTTACAAATTATTGTGTTTTCTTTGGCTAAATTTTCAAAAAAGGCTCATTGTAGAATTTAATCTTTGTGTTTTCAATACAGAGGACACATGATGTATTTGGTAAAATTCATTGAGTTCTTCATTGGTGCTGCGCCTTCTTCTCCAACGGTGACGACTTGAAATTTGAAACAAAGGCCACATAATTTCTCTGTTCTTTTTTCAAAGTTTTATTCTATAGGGAAATTAAAACAACTAAAGGGGATATCATATGTACAGTGTTTCTTTTGACAACAGGGACGCCAACTAGCTATAGTCGACCAAGAAAAGACTTGGTGCTTTCTTAATTTTTTTTACAATTTGATATTGTACAAAGAAGATAAATATTTACGGTTTTGAAGCAAATGTTTTTAAAGTAAAATGTTTTTACATTATTTGCATTTTTAATGCTTGAGGAATGCTGATGTTGTTTCAATCAATCTAAATCTCAAATAAAGAAAACCATCGTTGCTAATGAACCGCTTTTCTCTAATTTCATTTCTTACAATTTCACATAATATTTGACACTTTCACGTGTCAGCTATCTTTTGTGAAGAAATGTGTCTAGATTAAAAGTGTTTCAACTTATTTGAATGTATATTTCCCGTGAGAGTGCCAATGTTGTTTCAATCAATTTTCCAATCTAAAGAAATTTAAATGTTGTCAGAATCTCAAATAAAGAAACTGCATAATGCATGAATAGTATAGTTTAGTTTATTACATGTCAGTAATAGAAGTAAACAAGAAACACAATTGCTATGACTGATGTATCTGAGTATAGTAAACGTTGCGTGGCAGAATGTCAATTAGCTAATTATTTATATTCTGTTTCTGTCACTTAAGAGTCCATTCCAGTCTCATTTATTGAACAGGTGTCTAGACGTTTCCTTCTATCGTGTTCTAATCCAGGATGTCTTCAGTTCAAAGGGGTCCAGAGACACCATTCGTACTATTCCATTTGTGTCACCTATCAGAAACTCATTACCTAAAATATTTGCTGTCATTACGAATCATATGGTCTTAGAATTCAAGTCGGGGAAAGTGTCTGGGCAATACTGAAATGTCCTAAGTGAAAAATTCTTTCATTTTCAAGACAGGGTTTCTTTTATATATTACCCAAGGAAACTTGATCATTGAGGTATTTAAAGTGCTATGCTAAACACACCTTAGTGAACATAGCTTTTTTAAAAGAACCCAACAAAGGGGTGCAGTGTTCGAGTCGGCATCAGGCTACTGATCATACGAGCTTACAGTACTGCGATCAGCTCTCCCTGTGACTTGGTGTAAAAACCTTTGAGTCAACGTTGTGTGCAGTGTATAGTGCAAATCATTCCACTCATTACTCACACCAATTGTTCAAATGTTTCCAAACTTGATACATGTACTCACTATGATGTGTTCACCTGCCTTGTGTAGGTTTCATACCCTCATTTGGATATTTTATGCAAATATTCTCAGTTTTTCCACTTGTTCTTCTAAAGCACTCTTACTAGTGTATCCATGAAGAACTGTTGGGACAGAGAAGAGGACTGTTCTACAAGCTGTGAGGTTTGTGTGCAGCGCTCCACTTAAATTCTTAGCAGTACCACGATTGCTAGTTCCAGCCGATTCTTGCATGTTCCACCGTGATACATACCACAAAGATATGCGTGGGTTTTCTGCCTGTAATAATACTAGCAACCGTGATTTGGTGAAATGATCTTGAAAGGTGTTAAACCCCAAGTGACATCACTACCTCAACACAGATTCATACTTATGTTTCGTTAATAATACATGTATCTATGTCAACACATATTTCTTCAAAAGGTTTCATGAACATGTTATTTAACCTTCATATAAAGATGAATTGTGTTCATCTTTTTGCAGCTATAGCTGTCCTCTAGGATATTAAAATATGGTTAATGATCCGTGAGAAGTGAAAGTTCCTCTGAAAAACCAGAACAATGCACTCATCAAAACTTTGCTTTTAAAACTGTCAATTGTATCTTAATATCAACAACGTAATTGCAGTATATCACCTTCTCATAATACCACAGAACATCTTCTTTTGTTCACACACTTTAATTAACCCCAAGAGATTCAAGGTACAACATTACAGGTTCATATATGGCCACCGAGTGACATCACATTACATGCACTCGTTTATATAGTCTATTAAATATACTCTCTAAACCCGGGCATGCGGTTACTACTGCATGTGATAACCTTTATGCCAAAGGCTATAATATCAATACGTTATACTCCTCCAACCTAAGTCAAATCTATCCATTCCTACACTGTACAACATTTACCTAAATATATACATATTAATCTATTATTTCTATATTCTTGCACCGTTGGTATCCATCACAGTGAAATGCTTTAATTTAATGTCTTTTCCGGAACGAATCTCATTTCACTGTAGCACAGCACAAGAATAAAATCCAAGAAATCCAATTATAAGTTCATGAACATTCCCATTACCATATAGCAACACTATTCAGTATAATTTAGAGTTCATGAAACTTATTTACACTGCTAGCACACGTAGTCTTTTCAGATAACTGGGAGCTTTCACCCCTCGTCTGGATGTTCTCGTCACTGGATCAGGAACAGACGTCACTACCTCATGTGGCTCAGGTAGTTCTGCTACAGCAGCTGATATGCCAGGTGATATGGCGGATAAGATCCCTGGAGTTAAGGTCTCCTCGATGGCCTCAACTGGTACCTTCACTGGTGTTGTACTGTGAGGTAGTTTCGACATCGTTGACGGTATTTCAGACATCGTTGACGGGTTTACAGACATCGTTGATGGAGTGGCACGTCAACAGATGTGGTCCTGATGGCGTCTGACCATTCTACCATCAGAGACTTCTCAGGTACAGGAAACTTGACCACTTTTTTCCTTTACAGTTGCAGGTATCCAATTCGGTCCCGATGAAAAGTTCTTCACACTGACTGAGTTTGTTATGGAAAAGTCAGTCTGTGTTATTCGAAATAAGAATCTGGACAATCTCTTTTCTATGGATCCTCCCACATTCTTCTTCATAGCTTCCTTGAAGGTTCTTACTGTTCTCTCTCTCTCTCTCTCTCTCTGCAAGGCCATTTGATGCGGGATGATACGGTGCAGTTTTCACATGATTAACTCCATTTTTTTTACAAAAACAATCCAAACTCTTCACTGATGAACACTGAACCATTGTCACTGAGTAGAACTTCTGGTAGTCTATGAACAGTAAATATTCTTCTTAATTATACCCCCGCTACGAAGTAGTTGGGGGTATATAGCGGTCAGCACGTCCGTCCGTCCGTGCGTCCGTCTGGTTTTTGTTCCGCTCATAATTCTGAAACCAGTTGCTTAAATTTTACGAAACTTGATATGTACAATCACCATTATGTGTACATCTGTCATTTGTATGTTTCATACCCTCATTTGCATAATTTATGCAAATTTTCTCCGTTTTTCGACTTTGCCATTCACTGTTTTTGTTCCACTCATAACTCAAATACTAATTGTTCAAATGTCTTGTAACTTGATACATATAATCATCACGATGTGTACATCTGCCTTTTGTATGTTTCATATCCTCATTTGCATAATTTATGCAAATTTTCTACGTTTTTTACTTTACCATTCATACTTTTTGTTCCGCTCATAATTCTGAAACCAGTTGCTTAAATTTTACGAAACTTGATATGTACAATCACCATTATGTGTACATCTGCCTTTTGTATGTTTCATACCCTCATTTGCATAATTTATGCAAATTTTCTCCGTTTTTCGACTTTGCCATTCACTGTTTTTGTTCCACTCATAACTCAAATACTAATTGTTCAAATGTCTTGTAACTTGATACATATAATCATCACGATGTGTACATCTACCTTTTGTATGTTTCATATCCTCATTTGCATAATTTATGCAAATTTTCTACGTTTTTTACTTTACCATTCATACTTTTTGTTCCACTCATAACTCTGAAACCAGTTGTTCAAATGTTACGAAACTTGATATGTACAATCACCATGATGTGTACATCTGCCTTTTGTATGTTTCATACCCTCATTTGCATAATTTATGCAAATTTTCTCCATTTTTCGACTTTGCCATTCACAGTTTTTTGTTCCACTCATAACTCGGACACTAATTGTTCAAATGTTACGAAACCACTGATGTGTACATCTGTCATTTTTGTATTTCATACCCTCATTTGCATATTTGTATGTTTCATACCCTCATTTGCATATTTAATGCCATTTTTTAAAAATTTCGACTTTTACTTCTAAAACATGCTTACAAGTGTAATACTTACTCTGCTTTAATAATACTTAGATATAATGTTCTGTTAATACAAAAGTTTAAACATTGATGCCCTTTTGCTATTTTCAAACATTTCTCTTTGACCAATTTTAAAAGCGGGGGTATCATGAGTGAGCTGTGCTCACTAATTCTCTTGTTTCTCTATTGTTGATGTTGACTTTTCAACTTCAATCCACTTGCTGTAAGCATCTATTATTATTAAAATCATCTTGCCTAAAAATGAACCAGTAAAATCTACATGTATGATGTACATGAGCCTTCGGTGGTGTAGGTTGCATTTGTTGACAAACTGTGCATTTCTTCACAAAAGTCTCAAGTTCGGCATCCATTCCTGACCACCAGATGTATCCGCGAGCTAGACTCTTCATGCGCACAATACCTGGATGGATCTGATGCAACTCATTGATCATCATGGTTTTTCCTTGACGTGGTATTACAACTCTATTTCCCCATAGTTTCTCTTTCCTGCTGAGGATTTAGGTTTTCTTCTACACTATGATTTGGCCATCCACACTGAATATATCCAAGGACTTTTGACAACACAGGATCAGTACGTGTCCACTTTCTGATATGTTTCGCTGTAACGACAGTGGAATCAACTAAATCCATGAACATTATAGTATCCGCTGGTACAGGCGTTTTCTCAACCCCTGGGCACTCACTCAACACGGAAGTCTACTGAGACAATCAGCATTACTGTTGTTGATTCCAGTGTAAAATACTAGAGTATATTCACATGTTGCTAATGTCAATGCCCACTTGTGAATGCGTGTCGCTGCTAACGTTGGTACAGCTTTGGTTTCTCCAAACAGCCCTTACAAAGGTTTATGATCAGTTATTATGGTAACATGATGTCAAAACAAGTATTGATGAAATTTCCCCACTGCCAAAACGATGGCTAATGCTTCCTTTGCAAGTTGTGAGTAATTCTTCTCTGCTGCGTTCAAAGTTCAAGAAGCATATCCGATTGGTCTCTCTTCACCATTCTCTATACGATGTGTGAGTACAGCCCCAATTCAATACGGTGAATCATCACATGCCAGGACTAACTCTGTAAATGAGTCGAAATGTACTAGAACGTTCGCTGAACACAACCATTCTTTGGACTTGTTGAATGATTTCTGTTGTTCAGGTCTTCATGACCATGTTGATTTCTTCTGTAATAGTTGATGCAGTGGTGCTAATATTGTTGACAACACAGGACAAAAAAGTGATGGAATCTGCTTGCCGGATCCCTCCTTTTCTTCCGGATTCCTCGGGAACCGGAATTTTTGGGAGAATCCGGAAGGAACCGGACATCGGACTCCACCACTTTTTGCTTCCATCGTAATAGAGCATTCCTAGATGACTTTTAAGTGCTGTGACTGAAGTTGGCTCGGGAGCTTCTTTGATGGCTTTAACCTTTTCTGAAACTGGGTGTATACATTTACTAAGTAAACTACTTCTTGTGCGAGAAAAGTACATTCCTGCGTTTGAGTTTCAATCCAGCCTCAGCTAGCCTATGTAACACCTTGTCTAATGTAGCCAAATGTTATTTCCTATTATGTCCAGTGATTAGAATGTCATCAACTCTCACTAACACTCTTGGAAGTCCTTGTAATAGATTTTCCATGCTTCTTTGGAATATGCCTGGTGCGGAAGATACTCCATATGGTAGTCTGTTATATCAGTCCCTTGTAAGTATTGATAGTCACATACTTTTTTTAATTTTCTTCTAATTTGATCTGTTGATAAGCTTGACTTAAATCCAATTTTGTGAATTCTTCACCTCCTCCAAGTGTTGCATACAAATCATTATAAACCTACCAGCCATATAACGTGATACTTGAAACGACCTTTCTAAACCGTATCACCCGGTACGAGGGACTTACAACCTTGTAATTCCCTCCAGGAGGGTTTATACAGACAGTTGTAAACCCTGTTAGAAGGAATTATATTGATTGTAAACCCTGATATATTTGTTAAGATGAGGGCTTGAAAGTAAAGATCTGAAGAAACTAACTTAGACTAAATTTGAAAAAAACGACAGAATATGTACAGCAAATGTTTTGCAGAAAGTGCGTCTCGAACCCGTATCCACTATCACCTGCAGTTACTGAGTCAGCGCATTTGACTGCTGAGCTACGGAGACAGACAAGAATTGACGGTACAAAAGAAAATCATATAGCGCAGCTGTTAACAGGCTGACATCACCGAGGGATCCTCAGTATAACGCCAGGGATCCGCAAGATCCTCAATATAACGCGATTACAAGTAAAAAGCCTGTTTTTCACTTAAAAACGGTTGATAATATGGATAACCCATTCTACCTCGGATATGGTAAGGTTGTAGACACTGATAGTCAGGAAAATCCCTCGGATGCTTCGCATCCTCGGGTTTTTTTCCTTCGTATCAGGGTCTACAACCTTACCATATCCTCGGTATCATGTGTTATCCTTATATCAGTCTTGGGTATTGGGTTATTATCCAATTTCGAAACTTTGTTGACTGCCACCTTGTAGTCCCCCACAAATCACTGGACGAGCCTTGAAGTACAGTGGTTTCTCTTCAATTTCCACATACTTTTTTGCTTCTATCCCTTTAAATGTTCCTAGCCCTTCTGTAAACAAGGTTGGATACTTATCGACAATGTAGTTTAGTTCCTCGGACGCTTCCACACATGCTGACTGCATTTGATTAATTTCCATCATCATGCTTTGATCTAAAGTGAATATCCTCGCAATATCCCTTGGTTCAAGTTGAGCACTTTAATCCAATTTCTTCCTAGCAAACTTGGACGTTTACCTTTGGTGATACGACGAGGCAAGTCAATAACCTGGTTATGATACTTAACTGACACTACACAAACTCCTGCTGCCTTGATCACTTCTCATGAATAAGTTCTAAAATTGTGCTAATCCATGTTTGGTTCTTCAGAACTCTCCATCTCAGTAAGGAAATGTGTTCTACTACCTCGATGTGCATGTGCACCACGACTGCCTCGGCTGCCCTGATATGTACCTCATTTCTACTTGAACGATGATTAGCGGGAGTATGTGGCTTTCCCTGATTCCTATTCATTCATTTCTGAGCAAAAATGTCCATCTTGATGACAAATATAGCACTCTCAATCCTTGTAAAAACACACAGGTGATGAATGTTTACCTCCACAACGAAAACAGTCCATGTTATTATTGTTATTTGAAGAATTTCCTCTTCCCCTCTGATTTCTATGTCCTCCCCGCTGAATTTGGTGATCTACATGATGAAAAGAAGTAGAAATTCCAGAAGGAAGTTGTAAATCTGCAGTATTCTTGGCTGTAGTTTCTATTACTAGTGCTATTTCCAACGCTCTTTTAAATTTCAGTGAATCTTCTGCTAACAAACGTCTCTGAATTCGTTCATCATTTATGGCACAAACAAGCATATCTCTCAACATATCTTCTAAATAAGTTCCAAAATTACAGATTACATTTCCTTAGTTCTGCCACGTACTCACTCACTGACTCGGCGGCCATCCTACGGCGTGTGTGAAACTTGAACCTTTGCACTATCTCTGAATATAATGTCAATACATTACAGTAATCGAAATTCACTTACACATCCTTTTAACCAATGTACAATCCGCACAATTTTCATTTTGTTAATTAATGGAAAACACTTTAAAAACAGTGACGTGTTGTTTTAATGTTGATTTGAGCGGATCCTATCATATAGGTCGAGGCACAGGCAGCCTTAAAACAGATGATTTCTTTTCCAATTTTCTAGAGTGTCAGTATGGTTGAAATCAATCACTTTGTCACAACTCCCATTTCAGGAATCAATTTCAAAGTGTTTTCACACACCAGATCTTCCCGCTCAATCAATTGTGTAAAATCAGGTTGAATAAATTTAAGGAAAAGTCCTGAAAGTATAAAAACACCGACGTAATTCAAAATCGTTGTTGCCCTAATACGGTTGATTAAACTACGCTGATTTGGAATCACTTCAAATTAAAATAAATAGTTGAATTTGTTCCTGCATCACTTAACAATTGCTTTAACGATATGACACGTGTCATATGTGGTACGAAATTATCATACATGTAATTGAAAAGTGTTTATCTTCAATGTGAGTCATATTATTTACTATACTGACGTAAAAAAGATACGTCCCCAAAATATAAATTATTATAATTTTCATTCAAATGGTCGTAGACAGGACATACAGGCTACGATCACTTCTCCCAAACACACGCTTCATGAGACCAACGGTAATGCACATGCTGCTTGTTTTATACTAGGGGGTGGGATAGCGCAGTGGTTCGGTTCGGCTTAGAATCAAGAGGTCCGGGGTTTGAGTCCTGCCAGGGACACGGCAACTTTTGCTGCAGTAGATAACTGTTCTACACAATGCAGTGCAATGCTACACTGAATTTCAGCGCATTGCCACCAATGGTTCGCTAGTTCCAGCCGATGCTGTCAGGTTTCACAGCCTTACATAGCCACATGGCTTTGCTAGCTTTCTCCCTGCCGCAATACTAGCAGCTGTGATATAAGTGAAATACTCTTGAAAGCGGCGTTAAACCCCAAATCATCCCACAGCACCTGTTTTATACTATACAATGTAAAACCAAACGTCCGGATGTGTAGAAAAGTACCTGTATGAAATTCGTGTCTAAGGCATGAAGTGAACCGTGACAGAGAAAACACGCCATGTTGAACTTTATCAGAGAGAGAAGGATCAATTGGTAAGTTGGAAATAGGAGCCGTCCATACCGATGTCATGGATGTAGCAGCATAGTTGGCAGATTAGGGGTGCTTCGTTTGAGAAATCACTATACACATCATCACTTACTCAAAAAATAGCAGTATAAAGTAAAGACAAATTCATGGAATTTTGTGAAGAATTGACATTATGTATACTTCTTTTTATTCATCAACTTTATTGTTTATTTGAAGAACACCAAACACGAATTTATACCGCAGTAATCTGATAATTCAATTCAATGTGATTGTAAAGGTCTTTCATGTTATCATGGTAATTTTCAGAGTTGTGGATACTGACATGAAACATGTTTTGCAGAATTTCCACGTCCTTTGTGTTGAAACTTTATTGCGATTACGAGCTTTTGATAACATTCTATGTCATGGTGTCAACAATCGATTGAATTTGCATTTTTCAGCTTTTGAAATTCATTGATATATTGTGATGTAACATGACTGTTGATATAATCCTTATTACTTGTATAACAGTCCATGATGTTTACATGATGTTTGATGCATCTACAGAATGTTTACACAGCTGCAACACAGAATTGTATCGTCAACAATAATCAATATCGAGTTAATCCATTTCTCTGTGTAAGGGTGATCCCTTTGGGATATAATTATTGTTATTACAGTATACATATATAACTATTATTAAATGAATTATGCACTGATATACTCTATTATTTACCATCAATATTGCAGAAAATGGTTATAGTAATATTTGTTATGTTTGTGCAGTATGTATCACTAGATGAATAATGTTGGTCCTTGCTACTTTGGAACTAATATAATCAGATATACTCCATTGTGTCAATCATTTAACGCAGAATAGAAAGGTGACATAGCACACTAAAGGTTCAGCATTATTTCTGATGGATCCCACTTCCTGTAAATTATAATATGATACTATAACCAAAGGAATTTCTACATAATCATAGATGAATATTGTTGATCCCTGCTATTTTTGGAATAGAGAACTAATATCATGAGGCATTTCGTCATTGTGTCAATCATCTAACGCAGAATAGAATAGGTGACATAGCACATTAAATGTTCGAACATTAATTGTTTCTGATGGATTCCACCTCCTATTATGTAAATAACAATGTGATAATATGATCTTATTACATTTTCACTAATAGTAGATGATACGAAAATTAAATATCCGTGTGTCAGTGGCGTGTATAGGTTTCCTGAGCAAGTGTATCTTATGACGATGTGATTTAGCCTCATGAAAGTAAAGGTTATACATAAACGCACACATATTTTCATAAAAAAAACACCATCCTATTCCATTTGAAACACGTACATTGTCCAAAAAACTTCTCTTACAAAGCCCAGCAAGAATTGTTGCGTGACATCACCAACGGCGAAAAAGAAACCCGTTTGCTTAATCAATGTCAGGAGTAACTGTCAACATGTACGCATTTGCAAATGTCATACCTTATGTTTCGCAATATGCGGCGGAATATGTAGTTTCATTATATAAATGATAACAAGTCATACAGAATTTGGTTCATCATGCCTCTAGCCATTATTCTATAGTTATAAAACACTTCTTTTCATAAACTATGTTAACAAAGGTTTAAGAACGCAATGCTTTAACCTATAGAAAACGTAATATATTAAAATCTAAGGCCCACCTTCGATCGCTACCTCCTTCGTTCACGCCTTCGTGACCTTTGAAGATGGTGACAGTCATCAATTTTATCCTGTCGTGTAACCGTGACTTATCACCGCCATCCATCACTCTCAGGAACCATTTACACTTCCTGACATCTCTGAATCCCCCTCTCAAACGAGCAGCTTTGTCAAACAGAGCTGAAGGCCAAGATAGTAAGATGTTAACATCACCACTTATAAGGGAATACAGCCTTCTAATCAGAATCTATATCCAAGTTATGTTATAATGGTTTTCTACCTGTTTTCCACTAAGGTTAAACCACTTTCTGAAGGACCTTATTGATACATCTTACCGTGTTAGGTGTTGGGATGTACTCAACATGTAATGTAATGAAGTTAAAACGTGATTTAGAATAGAAAATGTATTTTAGGCACAGATTACTGTTTTCCTTTTAACAAAGGTTTCAATATCTGGAGCACTTAATGAGAAGAAATGATAAGTGTTTATCAAATGTTTTATTTGTTGTTCCATGTTATTTATGCAAAGCTACATTAATAATAAGTTTGATGCCATTGTATTAAAACTGTCAGTGTAAGACTTGAGTCGAAAGCTTCTTTAAAGGCAGTTCTCATTGCTCAATTTGTTCAAAGAAGGACGGCAATTGCCTTTCTTTCAAAGAGAAGCATATACAACGGAAAACCATAGCGATTAGCGATCAACATTACAATATTTTCGCACTTTGATTTCAGGATTTCAAGAAACTTGTCCATAAGTAGTTGTTTCAAGGGTTTGTTTTAAAGGCGATGGGAATATTATCATAACTGATAAATCTATCAATAAGGAGCACAATATTGTAAAATGAAGGCGTAATAAAAGGGAGGAAGTATTGTATTATGGCAATGCTAGGCTTAATGTATTTCATGGTATAAATAATGTGTTCAATATAATTAACGTCACCACCACGTGAATGAATCGCCATAACTGTACTTGTACTTAAGGCCTTAAGGCCCAAAATACTGAATAAAATAATCTGAATCTGAATATTGTAACTTTTCCCAATTATAGACACTGTTTTGCTGTATTGGAGTCATTAAAATTGTCAATATGATTTAATTGTTTATTGACATATCGTTCATATTTTATAATATGTAAGATTAATACTCGTCCATGTAAGATATTGCAGTGTACTATGTATACGGCAATATTAAACTAGTGTAATACCACGGTGAGTATGACGTCACAATAGTTTGCGGTTATGATGTCACAATGGGAGTAACATCACCACATTGATATCGGACTTTCGGAAATAGTTTCAGAGCCATGGCTGCTATTACGCTGGATTATAGATGGCCGAACTATAAACAGATTACTAAACTTCCTCCTATTTAAAACCATTTGTATTAATCTCGTGAATGATTTGGTATCAAACTCGCTTTATATATATATGTGTGTGTGTGTGTGTTAAGTTGACATTGTTTTAGAGAAACTAATCCAAGAGTATCCTTTCACAATTAACATATTGTCGAATGTCCTCACTGGATCATTTATATCTGATCATCACTGATTGTTTCATCAATAATTGAACATGTGCATCCCTGTGGACTCTCCGGAGCCAGGATAACACTGACATACCATCCATAACCCATCACATGGTTAAACAAGCCTTGCTGTAATTTTCATTTTCATTTTCATTTACAATTCCAAGGGATGATTTTAACTAAAATCTATTTGGTGGTTTCATGTTCCCATTTCTATTGACTTTCCTTTGATTGTATGACTGTGTGCACAGTTCGTATTAAAGCATTTCAACATGTAGTAGGTGTCAGCATCACGATGAAATATGATATCGCTTTTCATTTACATTTTCAAAGTGTCTTCTCTATCCATTAAATGAGACCTTATGTGTTGGTAAGGGCAAATTGACAGACACGACCAATTCAACAATCACCGCTGCATTGCTCTGATGGAATTGTAGTAGACTTCGTCCCACTAAAAGACATTTGTCAGGATTACTGAAAAATAATATGCGAGGGAACGATAGAAGTGTAATTCACATTCTGTTCTGGAAGTAATGTTAAGTGTGTGTATTATGATCAACGTTTCTCCAAATTATATAACTCCTTGCAGTGACACTAATTTTAAGATGGACATCACCAATACACGATAATTGCTTGATTAACAACATTTGCTTCTTTTTCTTATGTTTCCAACGCTCAGTGTGTTCATATACAACCATGGTTGTGTTTTTAACAATGATTTTACTTATCATTACATTTGCATTCAAAACCATTTACTTATTTGTAGTATAACATTATTCAAAAGGACGATCACGTTTGCTGTTATGATTACATATAAATCATCCTTTTGTGATATTTAAATATGACCAAACAATTATAAAGTTATAAAGTGGCAGTAGCACCTTTTTTCGCTCAAATAAGTCGATGAAATGTAATTTAAAAATACTGTCACCAATAATAAAACACCATTCTCTCTTCGGAAAATCAAGTTAAAAATGAGTGTACATGGTTCGTTCAAGCCATGGGAATCGTTTGTGTAATTTCACAATAAAATTGCCGCCATGCAATCTTTGCTTTATACCCAAAATTGTTATAGCCACTCCGGATAAATGGTTTGGTATATAAGATGCTTTACCCTCTAAAGTAAATCTAAATGGCATAAACTATCATTATATATGGGAAATTTGAAAAAAAATTAACTTTACAAAAAACGTGCTACAGCCCCTTTAAAATATAATTCTTAACGGTTACTAATGTGAATTGATGAAGGGAGAGACATCTGTTTTTATGAGAAAAAACATGTTTTATGTCCCATCGTACCCACTGTCATTTGGCATTCAATTCCTTATTCAATTATGCTAAACTGTAAAGGGTATTATAAGTATTCCTCTACAGAGGTTTAATGTTGGTCTTTATTTAATTAAACTAAACTTCACATGAGCATTAGATTTATTAAATAGTCCTCAACAAGGCAATCATTTAATTTCATTGAAACCAAATTTATCTCAATGTAAAAGTTTTGAAAAGGTTTTAATTCAATCATTAACCGAGCACAATATCGACACTAATTTGACCTTATAGAAAGTTATTATTTGTTTCCCAATGATGTCAAATGCAGCTATCCATCATCCTTCTTGCAATAATTTCATTATGTTCCGATTCACATGGGAGACTCTTTGGTGGAGAAGACTTCATGTGATGATTTAAACTTCATGTTGAACTCTGTTGGGAGACCATTTAAACTTATCTCATTGATCTTCTAGTAGTCTTGACGCTGATACATTTGTAATTGTGGTAGTATTTGAGCAGTGTTCAGGGTCACCTGACATATTTATGTATTTAAATTTTAAGGGAAAATGAAAACACCATTGCAAATCCACTATCTAGTTGCATGCAAATGTGACTATTTTCCATAGCTTCGGTTTACTTTAAATAGGCCTATAATTCATATTTCAAAATTCAATTCATTTGAGATCATGTATGTAATATAATAACATAAATAAGGGGATTGATAAGGCTTCTATAAACTGCACAGAACAATAGAACACTCCCCAAGGCCCTTTTATAATAGAAAATAACACACTGTAACATATCTCGGACTTAGTTAATTGTATTCCAATTATTTAGGATCAAGTTATAATATATTTGGAAGAAGAGCTAGTGATAATGTGACAAAACATAGACACTGCCTGCTGAACATTATATATGAGTTGTTACAAAGTGAAATTCTCATACCTCACTCCCTCACGTCTCATTCCCTCAAGATTTCTTATCAGATAGCTCAGATTACTTGTTAAAGAACCCGGAAGTGTAGCAAGTCAAAACTTCGTTAAAGACCCGGAAGTGTAGCAAGTCATTCTACATGTTCAACAACTCATTTAACATTTCCAAATGACAGCATTTTAAAAGTGGATGTGATGCTGGTATTGCATATATATATATATATATATATATATATATATATATATATATATACATTTAAAACACAAAAACACTACTCTCAGGTTGTATATAAATAAAATAGTATTGTGGAATTTGGTACATTTGATTCACATTCGCTAACTAGCGCTTTCAGCCATGTTGGCTTCTTCAGGTTAGTGTCAGTTGTGATCACAACTGACACTAACCTGAAGAAGCCAACATGGCTGAAAGCGCTAGTTAGCGAATGTGAATCAAATGTACCAAATTCCACAATACTATTTTATTTATATATATATATATATATATATATACACATTTAACGTGTCTAGTGGGCACTGGGTCGCTACACCTTCGTACCGGGCACCAATCTTTCTGCTGTAGCTACAGGGTTCAAATTTAGTATTTAGATTGCTGAAACCGTCCCAAGATAATGTATAACTTTTATTTCAATATATCTCAATTATTTAATAATTTCCTGTATATCCTAGTGGGCACCCGTTTCGTTGCTGTACTATCGTTGTGGGCACTTGCTCCTTATGCACGCCCCATTTGAACTGGTTATCTAACGAATGTTGTTCAACAGCTCTCGGCTCGCTAAGGCAACAAGGACGAGTTAATTAGTTCCAGACTTGCTATTGCTGTGTTCCTGCCACCGTTCTTCAGGGACTTATATATAACACATTATCTGGGCATTTTGTATTGTTCTCCTTAAATACATGTACATACATTTATTTTATTTTGGATTATAATTACTAACCTATACTAACACTATGATGATAAAGAATAACTTTTATTAATTTAGCAATCTTATTAAAAGTGGATATATGAATACGTAATGAATACAAATTCTAACATGTGACATGTAAGATGCATTTATTTGAAGAACAACTGGCATTATTATTGACTTATTTTCTAAAGAATGTGGTGTGATATAATTGATCACATGCAGTTCTAAAATACATATTTAAGTAACTAAACGTGATGTATCGTACCACCATGTACCACTTTTCAAACAATAAGCAATTTATTCCATACTTCAGATGTAGACATATGGCGTGATGTCAACGTATTGGTTTAGCAGAATAGGGCATAAATACAAATATATCTTTCATGTCTGCATTTTAAAATGAATGCAAACTTTCTTTTTGTGTATTGCATTTGGTGTTTTGGCGTATGTCTGTATATCCATCAGTGTACTAGGTCATTTAGTAGAGCAGCGTTCATATAATTTTACATATTTTTTAACAAAACATAACTTGTGACTATGTCTGACATTGACACAATCTCCGAAGATGATATGATTTTAAAAAAAGTTTTTCTACAGTAATTAAACTACATTATGCTTCTGAAAAGTGTTAAATTCATCAGTTCCTCGGTTCGTAACAAGAAACATATAACGAACTCAAATCCCAAATTGATATGATATACATATATAAACAATAAATAAAGTGCGTTGGAGATGGTCGTCTCAACAAGAGAATATATGCAAAATAATCATCAGCAGATGTTGTTCATTTGTTTAGGGATTAAATGGTGCGCTTTTCAATCATTTAATACATAAACTTGTTCATAGTTACTTGTAAATATCCATACAGGGGATTTGATACGATACACGTTTAAGCCTTAAAGATTGGATGTTTATGCGGTGTATAAGAAACTAGACATGAGACTTGACATATATCATTACACGTTGAATTAAATACTTAAGATTAGGTATAGGCATTTTGGGGTGTTTTTTCTTTTTTTTTGGGGGGGGGGGGGGGGGGGGGAGGTCGTGCAAATTTTGTTTCAATTACATAGATGTGTACATCTTCATAACTTGGAGGAAAAAAGAGTGTGTGCAATATGTTTAGAACGACCATTTTCACATGAACTGAATATGATAAACATGTGGTGTGGGGAGGGGGGGGGGGGGGGGGGGGGGAGGTTGTAAATTTCTAAATTATTCATGTTCATTTACTTTGTAATATAATATGAATTGGGAATTAAAAATACTCATTTCAATAGCTGAATGTATAGTTCTCAATAGTCAATAGGTCATTTCACCATCCTTCTGGGCATTTATATATAACACAGACTACTATCCAGTGGATTGGATTCGGTACACATAAACCTCTGGCGATTGGATGTCTATGTGATGTATTAAGAGTGTAATTTAGACATGGAACTTGAACTATATTAGCATTATATGTTCTATTTAATACTTAAGATTAGGTAAACAGCGACAGTATAGGCATATGTATATCAATGCATTTCTCTGTTTCAATTACATAGATGTACATCTGTATAAATCAAGATTTAGTACATCTTCATTACTTGGAGAAAAGAAGTGTGTGCAATATGTTGAAAACATCTGAACTTTAGCATCAAGTAAATAATGATATATAATAAAGGTAAACACGACCGTTTTCACATGAAGTGAATATGATAAACATGTGGTGGAGAGAGGGGGATGTAAATTTCCCAATTAATCATGTTCATTAACCATGTATTGTAATATGAATTGGGATTTAAACATGCTCATTTCAAACTATAATCAAACAACCATTTTAATACCTGAATGTATAGTTCTCATAAGTCAATAGGTAATTTCACCATCCTACTGGGCACTTATATATAACATAGAATACTATGCAATGGATTCAATTCGGTACACATATACCTCTGGCGATTTTAATGCCTATGTGTTGCATTTAGAGTGTTATTTAGACATGGAACTTGAAATATATCATTACATGTTGAATTAAATACTTAAGATTAGGAAACTAGCGGCAGTATAGGCATATGTATATCGATGCATTTCTTTGTTTAATTTACATAGATAATATTATGCATCTGTATAAATCAAGATTTAGTACATCTTCATAAGATGGAGAAAAGAAGTGTGTGAAATATGTTTAGAACATCTGAGCTTCAGCAACAACTAAATAATGATATATAATAAATAAAGTTAAACACGACCGTTTTCACATGAACTGATTATGATAACCATGTGGTTGAGGGAGGGAGAGGGGATGTAAATTTCCCAATTAATCATGTTCATTTACCATGTATTGTAATATGAATTGGGATTTAAACATGCTCATTTCAAACTTTAAGCAAACAACCAGTTTAATAGCTGAATGTATGGTACTCATAAGTCAATAGGTAATTTCACCATCCTAGTGGGCACTTATATATCACATAGAATACTATCCAGTGGATTGGATTCGGTACACATATACCCCTGGCGATTTTAATGCCTATATGTGTTGCATTTAGAGTGTAATTTAGACATGGAACTTGAAATATATCATTACATGTTGAATTAAATACTTAAGATTAGGAAATTAGTGGCAGTATAGGCATATGTATATCGATGCATTTCTTTGTTTAATTTACATAGATATGCCTCTGTATAAATCAAGATTTAGTACATCTTCATAAGATGGAGAAAAGAAGTGTGTGCAATATGTTTAGAACATCTGAGCTTTAGCAACAACTAAATAATGATATAAAATAAATAAAGATAAACACGACCGTTTTCACATGAACTGATTATGATAAACATGTGGTGGGGGAATGTAAATATTCCAATTAATCATGTTCATTTACCATGTATTACAATATGACTTGGGATCTAAACATGCTCATTTCAAACTTTAAGCAAACAAACATTTTAATAGCTGAAAGTATAGTTATCATAAGTCAATAGGTCATTTCACCATCCTAGTGGGCACTTATATATCACATAGAATACTGTCCAGTGGATTGGATTCGGTACACATATACCTCTGGCGATTTTAATGCCTATATGTGTTGCATTTAGAGTGTATTTAGACATGGAACTTGAAATATATCATTACATGTTCAATTTAATACTTAAGATTAGAAAATCAACGGCAGTATAGGCATTTATAAGCGCATTTCTTTGTTTCAATTACGTAGATGTGCATCTGTATAAATCAAGATATATATTACATCTTCATAACTTGGAGAAAAGAAGTGTGTGCAATATGTTTAGAGATTGGACTTTGGCAACAAATATATAATGATATATAATAAATAAAGTTAAACACGACCGTTTTCACATGAATTGATTATGATGAACATGTGGTTGAGGGAGGGAGATGGGATGTAAATTTCCCAATTAATCATGTTCATTTACCATGTATTGTAATATGAATTGGGATTTAAACATGCTCATTTCAAACTTTAAGCAAACAACCAGTTTAATAGCTGAATATATAGTACTCATAAGTCAATAGGTCATTTCACCATCCTAGTGGGCACTTATATATCACATAGAATACTATGCAGTGGATTTGATTCGGTACACATATACCTCTGGCGATGTTAATGCCTATATGTGTTGCATTTAGAGTGTTATTTAGACATGGAACTTGAAATATATCATTACATGTTGAATTAAATACTTAAGATTAGGAAATTAGTGGCAGTATAGGCATATGTATATCGATGCATTCCTTTGTTTAATTTACATAGATATGCCTCTGTATAAATCAAGATTTAGTACATCTTCATAAGATGGAGAAAAGAAGTGTGTGCAATATGTTTAGAACATCTGAGCTTCAGCAACAACTAAATAATGATATAAAATAAATAAAGATAAACAAGACCGTTTTCACATGAACTGAATATTAAACATGTGGTGGGGAAATGTAAATTTTCGAATTAATCATGTGCATTTACTATGTATTACAATATGACTTGGGATCTTAACATGCTCATTTCAAACTTTAAGCAAACAACCAGTTTAATAGCTGAATATATAGTACTCATTAGTCAATAGGTCATTTCACAACCCTAGTGGGCACTTATATATCACATAGAATACTATGCAGTGGATTTGATTCGGTACACATATACCTCTGGCGATTTTAATGCCTATATGTGTTGCATTTAGAGTGTATTTAGACATGGAAATTGAAATATATCATTACATGTTGAATTAAATACTTAAGATTAGGAAATTAGCGGTAGTATAGGCATATGTATATAAGCGCATTTCTTTGTTTCAATTACGTAGATATGCCTCTGTATAAATCAAGATTTAGTACATCTTCATAAGATGGAGAAAAGAAGTGTGTGCAATATGTTTAGAACATCTGAGCTTCAGCAACAACTAAATAATGATATAAAATAAATAAAGATAAACACGACCGTTTTCACATGAACTGATTTTGATAAACATGTGGTGGGGGGATGTAAATTTTCCAATTAATCATGTTCATTTACCATGTATTACAATATGACTTGGGATCTAAACATGCTCATTTCAAACTTTAAGCAAACAAACATTTTAATAGCTGAAAGTATAGTTATCATAAGTCAATAGGTCATTTCACCATCCTAGTGGGCACTTATATACCACATAGAATACTGTCCAGTGGATTGGATTCGGTACACATATACCTCTGGCGATTTTAATGCCTATATGTGTTGCATTTAGAGTGCATTTAGACATGGAACTTGAAATATATCATTACATGTTCAATTTAATACTTAAGATTAGAAAATCAACGGCAGTATAGGCATATATAAGCGCAATTCTTTGTTTCAATTACGTAGATTTGCATCTGTATAAATCAAGATATATAGTACATCTTCATAACTTGGAGAAAAGAAGTGTGTGCAATATGTTTAGAGATTGGACTTTAGCAACAAGTATATAATGATATATAATAAATAAAGTTAAACACGACCGTTTTCACATGAACTGATTATGATGAACATGTGGTTGAGGGAGGGAGATGGGATGTAAATTTCCAAATTAATCATGTTTATTGACCATGTATTGTAATATGAATTGGGATTTAAACATGCTCATTTCAAACTTTAAGCAAACAACCAGTTTAATAGCTGAATATATAGTACTCATAAGTCAATAGGTCATTTCACAATCCTAGTGTGCACTTATATATCACATAGAATACTATGCAGTGGATTTGATTCGGTACACATATACCTCTGGCGATTTTAATGCCTATATGTGTTGCATTTAGAGTGTTATTTAGACATGGAACTTGAAATATATCATTACATGTTGAGTTAAATACTTAAGATTAGGAAATTAGTGGCAGTATAGGCATATGTATATCGATGCATTTCTTTGTTTAATTTACATAGATATGCCTCTGTATAAATCAAGATTTAGTACATCTTCATAAGATGGAGAAAAAAAGTGTGTGCAATATGTTTAGAACAACTGAGCTTCAGCAACAACTAAATAATGATATAAAATAAATAAAGATAAACACGACCGTTTTCACATGAACTGAATATTAAACATGTGGTGGGGGAATGTAAATTTCCCAATTAATCATGTTCATTTACCATGTATTACAATATGACTTGGGATCTAAACATGCTCATTTCAAACTTTAAGCAAACAAACATTTTAAAGGGGCAGTAGCACGTTTTTTTGCTCAAATAAGTTGATGAAATGTATTTGAAAAATAATTTCACCAATAGTAAAATATCCTTCTCTCTTCGGAAAATAAAGTTGAAAATGAGTGTACATGCTTCGGTAAAGCCATGGGAATCGTTTTTGTAATACAAAATAATAAATTGTGTTCACAATAAAATGGCCGCCATGCAATTTTTGCTTTATACGCAACATAGTTTTTACCACTACAGATAATTGGTTTGTGTAATAAGATGTTTTACCCTCTAAAGTTAATTTAAATGACATAAACTATAATTATAAATGGGAAATTTGAAAAAATAACTTTTGCAAAAAACGTGCTACAGTGCCTTTAATAGCTGAACGTATAGTTATCATAAGTCAATAGGTCATTTCACCATCCTAGTGGGCACTTATATATCACATAGAATACTATCCAGTGGATTGGATTCGGTACACATATACCTCTGGCGATTTTAATGCCTATATGTGTTGCATTTAGAGTGTAATTTAGACATGGAACTTGAAATATATCATTACATGTTCAATTTAATACTTAAGATTAGAACATAAACGGCAGTATAGGCATGTGTATATAAGCGCATTTCTTTGTTTCAATTACGTAGATGTGCATCTGTATAAATCAAGATTTAGTACATCTTCATAACTTGGAGAAAAGAAGTGTGTGCAATATGTTTAGAGATTGGACTTTAGCAACAAGTATATAATGATATATAATAAATAAAGTTAAACACGACCGTTTTCACATGAACTGTTTATGATAACAATGTGGTTGAGGGAGGGAGAGGGGATGTAAATTTCCCAATTAATCATGTTCATTTACCATGTATTGTAATATGAATTGGGATTTAAACATGCTCATTTCAAACTTTAAGCGAACAACCAGTTTAAAAGCTGAATATATAGTACTCATAAGTCAATAGGTCATTTCACCATCCTAGTGTGCACTTATATATCACATAGAATACTATCCAGTGGATTTGATTCGGTACACATATACCTCTGGCGATTTTAATGCCGATATGTGTTGCATTTAGAGTGTAATTTAGACATGGAACTTGAAATATATCATTACATATTCAATTTAATACTTAAGATTAGAACATAAACGGCAGTATAGGCATATGTATATAAGCGCATTTCTTTGTTTCAATTACGTAGATGTGCATCTGTATAAATCAAGATTTAGTACATCTTCATAACTTGGAGAAAAGAAGTGTGTGCAATATGTTTAGAGATTGGACTTTAGCAACAAGTATATAATGATATATAATAAATAAAGTTAAACACGACCGTTTTCACATGAACTGATTATGATAACCATGTGGTTGAGGGAGGGAGAGGGGATGTAAATTTCCCAATTAATCATGTTCATTTACCATGTATTGTAATATGAATTGGGATTTAAACATGCTCATTTCAAACTTTAAGCAAACAACCAGTTTCATAGCTGAATGTATGGTACTCATAAGTCAATAGGTCATTTCACAATCCTAGTGGGCACTTATATATCACAAAGAATACTTTGCAGTGGATTTGATTCGGTACACATATACCTCTGGCGATTTTAATGCCTATATGTGTTGCATTTAGAGTGTATTTAGACATGGAACTTGAAATATATCATTACATGTTCAATTTAATACTTAAGATTAGAAAATCAACGGCAGTATAGGCATATATAAGCGCATTTCTTTGTTTCAATTACGTAGACGTGCATCTCTATAAATCAAGATATATAGTACATCTTCATAACTTAGAGAAAAGAAGTGTGTTCAATATGTTTAGAACATCTGAGCTTTAGCAACAACTAAATAATGATATAAAATAAATAAAGATAAACACGACCGTTTTCACATGAACTGAATATTAAACATGTGGTGGGGGAATGTAAATTTTCCAATTAATCATGTGCATTTACTATGTATTACAATATGACTTGGGATCTTAACATGCTCATTTCAAAATTTAAGAAAACAAACATTTTAAGAGCTGAAAGTATAGTTCTCATAAGTCAATAGGTCATTTCACCATCCTAGTGGGCACTTATATATCACAAATAATACTATCCAGTGGATTGGATTCGGTACACATATACCTCTGGCGATGTTAATGCCTATATGTGTTGCATTTAGAGTGTAATTTATACATGGAACTTGAAATATATCATTACATGTTCAATTTAAAATTTAAGATTAGAACATAAACGGCAGTATAGGCATGTGTATATAAGCGCATTTCTTTGTTTCAATTACGTAGATGTGCATCTGTATAAATCAAGATTTAGTACATCTTCATAACTTGGAGAAAAGAAGTGTGTGCAATATGTTTAGAGATTGGACTTTAGCAACAAGTATATAATGATATATAATAAATAAAGTTAAACACGACCGTTTTCACATGAACTGTTTATGATAACAATGTGGTTGAGGGAGGGAGAGGGGATGTAAATTTCCCAATTAATCATGTTCATTTACCATGTATTGTAATATGAATTGGGATTTAAACATGCTCATTTCAAACTTTAAGCGAACAACCAGTTTAAAAGCTGAATATATAGTACTCATAAGTCAATAGGTCATTTCACCATCCTAGTGGGCACTTATATATCACATAGAATACTATCCAGTGGATTTGATTCGGTACACATATACCTCTGGCGATTTTAATGCCGATATGTGTTGCATTTAGAGTGTAATTTAGACATGGAACTTGAAATATATCATTACATATTCAATTTAATACTTAAGATTAGAACATAAACGGCAGTATAGGCATATGTATATAAGCGCATTTCTTTTTTTTCAATTACGTAGATGTGCATCTGTATAAATCAAGATTTAGTACATCTTCATAACTTGGAGAAAAGAAGTGTGTGCAATATGTTTAGAGATTGGACTTTAGCAACAAGTATATAATGATATATAATAAATAAAGTTAAACACGACCGTTTTCACATGAACTGATTATGATAACCATGTGGTTGAGGGAGGGAGAGGGGATGTAAATTTCCCAATTAATCATGTTCATTTACCATGTATTGTAATATGAATTGGGATTTAAACATGCTCATTTCAAACTTTAAGCAAACAACCAGTTTCATAGCTGAATGTATGGTACTCATAAGTCAATAGGTCATTTCACAATCCTAGTGGGCACTTATATATCACAAAGAATACTTTGCAGTGGATTTGATTCGGTACACATATACCTCTGGCGATTTTAATGCCTATATGTGTTGCATTTAGAGTGTATTTAGACATGGAACTTGAAATATATCATTACATGTTCAATTTAATACTTAAGATTAGAAAATCAACGGCAGTATAGGCATATATAAGCGCATTTCTTTGTTTCAATTACGTAGACGTGCATCTCTATAAATCAAGATATATAGTACATCTTCATAACTTAGAGAAAAGAAGTGTGTTCAATATGTTTAGAACATCTGAGCTTTAGCAACAACTAAATAATGATATAAAATAAATAAAGATAAACACGACCGTTTTCACATGAACTGAATATTAAACATGTGGTGGGGGAATGTAAATTTTCCAATTAATCATGTGCATTTACTATGTATTACAATATGACTTGGGATCTTAACATGCTCATTTCAAAATTTAAGAAAACAAACATTTTAAGAGCTGAAAGTATAGTTCTCATAAGTCAATAGGTAATTTCACCATCCTAGTGGGCACTTATATATCACAAATAATACTATCCAGTGGATTGGATTCGGTACACATATACCTCTGGCGATGTTAATGCCTATATGTGTTGCATTTAGAGTGTAATTTATACATGGAACTTGAAATATATCATTACATGTTCAATTTAAAATTTAAGATTAGAAAATCAACGGCAGTATAGGCATATGTATATAAGCGCATTTCTTTGTTTCAATTACGTAGATGTGCATCTGTATAAATCAAGATTTAGTACATTTTCATAACTTGGAGAAAAGAAGTGTGTGCAATATGTTTAGAGATTGGACTTTAGCAACAAGTATATAATGATATATAATAAATAAAGTTAAACACGACCGTTTTCACATGAACTGATTATGATAACCATGTGGTTGAGGGAGGGAGAGGGGATGTAAATTTCCCAATTAATCATGTTCATTTACCATGTATTGTAATATGAATTGGGATTTAAACATGCTCATTTCAAACTTTAAGCAAACAACCAGTTAAATAGCTGAATGTATGGTACTCATAAGTCAATAGGTCATTTCACCATCCTAGTGGGCACTTATATATCACATAGAATACTATCCAGTGGATTTGATTCGGTACACATATACCTCTGGCGATTTTAATGCCTATATGTGTTGCATTTAGAGTGTATTTAGACATGGAACTTGAAATATATCATTACATGTTCAATTTAATACTTAAGATTAGAAAATCAACGGCAGTATAGGCATATATAAGCGCATTTCTTTGTTTCAATTACGTAGATGTGCATCTCTATAAATCAAGATATATAGTACATCTTCATAACTTAGAGAAAAGAAGTGTGTTCAATATGTTTAGAACATCTGAGCTTTAGCAACAACTAAATAATGATATAAAATAAATAAAGATAAACACGACCGTTTTCACATGAACTGAATATTAAACATGTGGTGGGGGAATGTAAATTTTCCAATTAATCATGTGCATTTACTATGTATTACAATATGACTTGGGATCTTAACATGCTCATTTCAAAATTTAAGAAAACAAACATTTTAAGAGCTGAACGTATAGTTCTCATAAGTCAATAGGTCATTTCACAATCCTAGTGGGCACTTATATATCACATAGAATACTATGCAGTGGATTTGATTCAGTACACATATACCTCTGGCGATTTTAATGCCTATATGTGTTGCATTTAGAGTGTATTTAGACATGGAACTTGAAATATATCATTACATGTTGAATTAAATACTTAAGATTAGGAAATTAGCGGTAGTATAGGCATATGTATATAAGCGCATTTCTTTGTTTCAATTACGTAGATGTGCATCTGTATAAATCAAGATTTAGTACATCTTCATAACTTGGAGAAAAGAAGTGTGCGCAGTATGTTTAGAGATTGGACTTTAGCAACAAGTATATAATGATATATAATAAATAAAGTTAAACACGACCGTTTTCACATGAACTGATTATGATAACCATGTGGTTGAGGGAGGGAGAGGGGATGTAAATTTCCCAATTAATCATGTTCATTTACCATGTATTGTAATATGAATTGGGATTTAAACATGCTCATTTCAAACTTTAAGCAAACAACCAGTTTCATAGCTGAATGTATGGTACTCATAAGTCAATAGGTCATTTCACAATCCTAGTGGGCACTTATATATCACAAAGAATACTTTGCAGTGGATTTGATTCGGTACACATATACCTCTGGCGATTTTAATGCCTATATGTGTTGCATTTAGAGTGTATTTAGACATGGAACTTGAAATATATCATTACATGTTCAATTTAATACTTAAGATTAGAAAATCAACGGCAGTATAGGCATATATAAGCGCATTTCTTTGTTTCAATTACGTAGATGTGCATCTCTATAAATCAAGATATATAGTACATCTTCATAACTTGGAGAAAAGAAGTGTGTGCAATATGTTTAGAACATCTGAGCTTCAGCAACAACTAAATAATGATATAAAATAAATAAAGATAAACACGACCGTTTTCACATGAACTGAATATTAAACATGTGGTGGGGGAATGTAAATTTTCCAATTAATCATGTGCATTTACTATGTATTACAATATGACTTGGGATCTTAACATGCTCATTTCAAACTTTAAGCAAACAAACATTTTAATAGCTGAAAGTATAGTTCTCATAAGTCAATAGGTAATTTCACCATCCTAGTGGGCACTTATATATCACATAGAATACTATGCAGTGGATTGGATTCGGTACACATATACCTCTGGCGATTTTAATGCCTATATGTGTTGCATTTAGAGTGTTATTTAGACATGGAACTTGAAATATATCATTACATATTGAATTAAATACTTAAGATTAGGAAATTAGCGGCAGTATAGGCACATGTATATCGATGCATTTCTTTGTTTAATTTACATAGATATGCCTCTGTATAAATCAAGATTTAGTACATCTTCATAAGATGGAGAAAAGAAGTGTGTGCAATATGTTTAGAACATCTGAGCTTCAGCAACAACTAAATAATGATATAAAATAAATAAAGATAAACACGACCGTTTTCACATGAACCGATTATGATAAACATATGGTGGGGGAATGTAAATTTTCCAATTAATCATGTTCATTTACCATGTATTACAATATGACTTGAGATCTAAACATGCTCATTTCAAACTTTAAGCAAACAAACATTTTAATAGCTGAAAGTATAGTTCTCATAAGTCAATAGGTAATTTCACCATCCTAGTGGGCACTTATATATCACATAGAATACTATCCAGTGGATTGGATTCGGTACACATATACCCCTGGCGATTTTAATGCCTATATGTGTTGCATTTAGAGTGTAATTTAGACATGGAACTTGAAATATATCATTACATATTCAATTTAATACTTAAGATTAGAACATAAACGGCAGTATAGGCATATGTATATAAGCGCATTTCCTTGTTTCAATTACGTAGATGTGCATCTGTATAAATCAAGTTTTAGTACATCTTCATAACTTGGAGAAAAGAAGTGTGTGCAATATGTTTAGAGATTGGACTTTAGCATCAAGTATATAATGATATATAATAAATAAAGGTAAACACGACCGTTTTCACATGAACTGAATATGATAAACATGTGGTGGGGGAATGTAAAATTTTACCATTAATCATGTTCATTTACTATGTATTACACTATGACTTGGGATCTAAATCTGTTCATTTCAAACTTTAAGCAAACAAACATTTTAATAGCTATAAGTATAGTTCTCATAAGTCAATAGATCATTTCACCATCCTAGTGGGCACTTATATATCACATAGAATACCATCCAGTGGATTGGATTCGGTACACATATATCTCTGGCGATTTTAATGCCTATGTGTTGCATTTAGAGTGTTATTTAGACATGGAACTTGAAATATATCATTACGTGTTGAATTAAATACTGAAGATTAGGACATTAGCGGCAGTATAGGCATATGTATATTAGCGCATTTATTTGTTTCAATTACGTAGATGTGCATCTGTATAAATCAAGAATTATAGTACATCTTCATAACTTGGAGAAAAGAAGTGAGTGCTATATGTTTAGAGATTTGACTTAAGTATCAAGTAAATAATGTTATATAATAAATAAAGTTAAACACGACCGTTTTCACATGAACTGATTATGATAAACATGTGCACATGGTTGAGGGAGGGAGATGGGATGTAAATTTCCCAATTAATCATGTTCATTTACCATGTATTGTAATATGAATTGGGATTTAAACATGCTCATTTCAAACTTTAAGCAAACAACCATTTTAATAGCTGAATGAATAGTTCACATAATTCAATAGGTCATTTCACCAACCTAATGGGCACTTATATATAAAAAGTGCTTTGGATTTGATTCTTTTCCCATTTGCCTTGGACGATTGGATGCCTATGTGTTGTATTCAGAGAATAGTCTAGGCATAGAACTTGAAATATAACATTACATGTTTAGTTTAATACTGAAGGTTAGTTAAAGAGCGACAGTAAAGGCATATTTACATCAATACATTTCTTTGTATCAATTACATAGATGTTCATCTATATAAATCAAAATTTCATATTATTTTTGGCTTGAAGAAGATGTGTGTACACTATTTTTAGAACATCAAAACTTCGGCAGCAAGTAAGAAATTATATTAATATATAATAAATAAAGGTAAACACGAACGTTTTCACATGAACTGAATATTGTTCACTGTGGTACAATTCCTAAATAATCATTGACATTAAATATGTATTACAAAATAAATTTGTATTCAACATGCACATTGCAAAATAAAAGCAAACACGCATTTTAAAAGCTGAATGAATAGTTCACATTATTCAATAGGTCATTTCACCAACTAATGGGCACTTATATATAAAATGGAAAAAAGTGCTTTGGATTTGATTCTCTTCCCATTTGCCTTGGACGATTGGATGCCTATGTGTTGTATTCAGAGAATAGTCTAGACGTAGAACTTGAAATATAACATTACATGTTTAGTTTAATACTGAAGGTTAGTTAAAGAGCGACAGTATAGGCATATTTATATCAATACATTTCTTTGTATCAATTACATAGATATACATCTACATACAAAATTAAAATTTCGTACTTCTTCTTTACTTTTGGAGAAGATGTGTGTGCAATATGTTTAGAACATCTGAACTTCCTCAGCAAGTAAGTAATGATATATGATAAATAAAGGTAAACACGACCGTTTTCTCATGAACTGAATATGATTCACTTGTGGTGGAGGGGGAGGGTTGTACAATTCCTAAATAATTATTGAAATTAACTATATATTAACATAAACATTGGTATTTAAACATACACATTTAAAACTTAAAGCAAACACGCAGTTTGATAGCTGAATGAATAGTTCACATAAGTCAATATTTCATTTCACCATCCTACTGGGCACTTTTATATAAAATGGGAATCTATACAGTGGATTTGAGTCGGTAGACATTTGGTACAAAAGGCCTTGACCACTAAACTCCAGCAGCAATGGGAGATTAACAGCCGTACCCATGAAATCAAGCATGATGTAATAGAACAACAATTAACCCGTCAGTTGACCAGTTCTCTCAGCAGGGTGCCCATGCCACATAGATTAACTATAACAAACTGAGGGAAAGGTCTTGAAAGACGCTTCTTTTACTACATAAATTGTGGGGGAAACATTTTTCAAAGTCCAAATGGTCATAATGACAATATTGTCAAAAAAATTTTCCATACGTTTCATGATGAAACGAGTCATTTGAGCCAACGTGTCTAGTGGGCACTTGGCGAGGTGCCCACTACGTTCAGCCGGTGCCCGGGACGTGGGTCGCAGGAACACGGATATGCCCACTAGGCACGTTTAGTGAAGCTATATATATATATATATATATATATATATATATATATATATATATATATATATATATGTGCAATAGGTTCATGCTGACAGACACCGTTAATTTTAACCGACTGTAGAAGTTGCAAACCATGGAAAGTAGTACACGCTTTATTGGATGCGATGGAAGAGTTCAGACGGCTAAAGCGAGTCGACGTTACGTTACCATGGGCACATTTGATCACGAGGGAGCGGCGTGGAACAGCGGGAACGTCATTCGATTGTTACGTCATCAAAAAAACTATACCTTTATTGTCTGATAAAGTACTTTTTTTCGATTGTTCTAACCGCTAGGCATCTTAGAATTTCAATTACAATCACATCTCTCATTACCAGAAATCTAATTAATGTGCAGTGTCCCTTGTGTCTATTTTCCATCTCCGCAACATAATTAAACCACAAGAACCAATCAGAATATCCCCGCCTTCTGATTACAAATTATTGTATTTTCTTTTGCTAAATACAAAAAAAGTTCATTGTAGAATTTAATCTTTGTGATTTCAATACAGAAGACACATGATGTATTTGGTAAAATTCTTTGAGTTCCTCATTGGTGTTTCGTCGTGTTCTCCAATGGTAACGACTTGAAATTTGAAACAGGAGCCACCTGATTTCTCTGTTCTTTATTTCAGTATATTTCTTTTGTGTTGTTTGTGGAGAGGTTTAAAGGTGATATCATATGTGCAGTGTTCCTTTTGACAAAAGGGATGCCAACTAACTATAGTCGACCAAGAAAAGACTTGGCTTTGTTTTCCTATTTTACAATTTGATATGTTACATTGCCATAGAAGATAACTGTTAAAAGTATTTACGTTTTCTCGAAGTAAATGTTTTTAAAGTAAAATGTTGTAACATTGCTTAAATGCTTATAAAATTCTGTTTCAATCAATCTAAAAAAAGAAAATCATTGTCTTCTTATGTTGCTAAATGTGAAGCAAATGCGTCTAGATTAAAAGTGTTTCAACTTATTTGAATGTATATTTCCTGTGAGACTGCTCATGTTGTTTAAATCATTTTTTCCAATCTAAAGAAATTTAAATGTTGTCAGAATCTCAAATAAAGTAACTACATAATGCATTAATTCATTTTAGTTTCTTTACCATTGTTCCATGTTCAAAATTGTTTTCAAAGCACTGAAGGCAATTGTGTTATCAAAACATTGTTTTACGTATAAATCCATTTAAATTTCAACTATGAATATTTTTTATTCTTGCAAAACAACCAACAAAACATTTATAAAGCAAGACAGTTCAAATACATGGAACAAGAAGATGATGAGTACATTGTGTATGGTAGATAACAAAGTATAATTTATTATGTATCAGGAATCAAGTAAACTTTCTATGACTACTGTATCTTAGTACAGTAAATGTTGCATGGCAGAGCGTCACTTAGCTAATTATTTGTGTTTCTGTCACTTAAGTGTCCATTACTGTCTAATTTATTGAACAAGACGTGAAGCATTGAGGTATTCACAGTGTTATGTTAAATAAACCTAAGTAAACAGCTTTTTGAAAAGAACCCCCCAAAGGGGTGCCAAGTTCGAGGCGACAAAGGCGTCAGGCTACTGATCATACGATATACGTTACTGCGATCAGGTCCCCCTATGACTTGTGCAAAAACCTTGGATTCAACGTTGTGTGCAGATTATTTCTGGTCAAAGCTTCTAGTGTACAGTACACATCCTTCCACCCATTACTCAAACGTTTCCAAAGTTGCGACACGTAACCACAATGATGTGTACATTTTCCTCTGTATGCTTCATAACCTCATTTGGATATATATGCAAATTTTATTGCAGTTTTTCGACTTCTTCTTCTAAAGCACTCTTACAAGTGTATCCATGAAGACATACATACTTTGCTTTCATTACAGTGCTGTGTTTGTTCATACAAAGGACTAAACCACATGCATATATCATATAAATGTTAATATATACATACGCAAGCCGAAAATAAATAAAAAAACATCGATCGATTGATTGAGATCCTAGAGTCCAACCTATTATTCTCAAAAACTATTTCTGAGGTGATGAATGAACATAATTAGAATTGACGTAAACCACTTTATACTATGTTTCTATGCATTGAATCCGGATGGAATAGACTCACTCTCGTTAGTAGTAGGGAGGCCTGCATACTCCCAAATTTACTCCTAAATTTATTGATTGGCTATTGTTTGGCTATTTTCTTGGATATTTTAATTTGGATATTTTTTGGATATTTTTTAATTAGGGCTTGTATAGGATATTTATAGAGTGGACCGAAAATTCGGTCAAACTGATTTTCTCAGACATGTCCAGACCTGTAGCACAGGTGTTCTCAGTGTCGTATATATGGTTTGACCAATTTAATTGTTAATTGAATTGACCGATTTGTTTAAAATTCGATCAGACTGACCTCATTTATACCCTCTCAAGGTATGATAAAAGGCCACTTTGTTTCATGAATACATTCATTCTCATTCGAATCTTGAGAAGTGGTCTTATGTTCTTGACGCTATTGGTGCTCTGTGCTGTTTACCTTGAAGATAGAAAATGGCAAAATTACCCCAGGACCCTATGGAGAGATATGGACTAGGCACTATGGCAGATAAGCAGTTGACAGAGATGCAGGATCCTCGTTGTCATTTGGACTTGGGTGGAGAGGTGTATGTGACTGCTCAGACTTGGGATGGAATGTTAAGTATACATATCCGCAAGTATGATGTTTTCCCTAATGGCAAGAGCTATCCTACCAAACGAGGGATTATGTTGACTCTGAAACACTGGTCAGAACTACCAGGGGTGTTTAAGTTCTTAGAGCAGTATGGTAAGACAAGTTTCTATACACATGTTGGAACCAGTGTCTATGCCACTGTGGAAGATCATGGTGTGGATCTCAGACACTGGGTGTTTAATGATGATAAACTAGTACCTTCCTCAAAAGGTATTCTACTATCCCAAGATCAGTGGAAGAAATTGAGAGACTGTTGTGATGTGATGCCAGACTTTGTACCTGAACTTAAAGAGATGGTATCAAAAGGGTCAGGGAAGAGAAAGTTATCTGATGTGAAATCTGATAAACCCATTAAGAAAAAGCAGGAGAGTGATTCCAAGATCGACAATGAAGCTGATAATGAGATACCTAATGATCCTGAGTATGTAAGGAAAGAAGAGGAGACTGATGAGCAGGTTGAGGAGACTGAGTTGGAAAGAGACTTACGTCAGATCCGTGAGGAGATGGATAAAGACTACAGAAGATTTGATCAGCAGATGGACTTAGTGGTTCCAGGGTATAGCAGTTTGGTTAAGGGGAAGAAACCTGATTATTATCCTGTTGGTTATATTAAAACCACGGCATCTGATGGAAGACCACAATATGAGGATGCAACACCTTTCAATACCTCAGATGAATCGCCGCCAATATATCTCAATTTAAGGTCACCACCATTTTCTGATGATGATAATAATGATGATAGTGTTGATGATGATGATTTTGGTGTAGATGATGAACATTTTCATCAGGGTCAAATGGAGCATTTGCAATGTTGGAAGTGTAATCCTAGTGACTATATCAACTGGTAGAACTGAGACTTGACTCATTCAAGAACTGTCCTATACAGATGACCCTTGGCTTCAACATAAGACCAGACTGTGACTATTTGTATATGGTAGGACAACCAAACCAAAAGAGTGATACTGCTGTTGGTTCAACATTGTGATCATGATATTGTAATAAACATATTGTATGTATTTTTCTTGTGTTGGTCTTCTTTTTGTAGATATATAAATAGAGTGAATGATATAGGATAGGCCGATTTATCCATCATGGCACCTTACATTATATGCTATTTATTATTATGATCCAAAACATGCTGGTAGTTATGCCGTACCAAAGAAGTTATTCGAAGCTGTGAAAGCTGAAGGTCAATTTAAGATTCGATTTATTTTCACGTTATCTTTGGGTCTATCCACTCAAGTCTACCAAAGGTGATGAAAGCCTTGACAGAAAAAACACAATATCATATACTTGGTATTTTTCAATCTGATAAGGGATCTGAATTCAATATAAGTTGACAGAACTTATATATATATATATATATATATATATATATTAGGTCGAGATAATGACTAACCTCATTTGCTTCAGAACATTCAGGGAGGACACATCACCATGAGTCAGTATAAACTTTTTGTCCCAGACACCGAGAAATGGACTCGCTATTATATGTTGCAAGTACAGGGTAAATGTGCACAGCACGGCAACTTGTCTGTTGACAGAACACTGGAGCTTTATGATCCAGAATGGCCTAAAATTTTGGAAGAAAGGAAACGAAAAGAACAGGCACTGGCCATGCCTTATTCTGAACAACCCAAAATTAACTTTGTCTCTCCAACACAACAAGTCGTGGAGCAAGCCATAGCTCAAGAGAAACGCGAAAGGGCTATACAAAGGAGAGCACAGAAAGTGTGTGTCATTCCTGACAAGAACGTTAAAGAAAACACATCACACAAAAAGAAGTCTCTTCCAAAACAGGGAAAGCCAGATCGTTACAGTAAGAAGGCATAATGTACTCCTGTCCAGTATGTTTCAAGACATATTCTTGGCCAGATAGTCTAAAGCGACATATGACTATCAAACATGAACAACTGCAAGCACCACCACAACAACAACCACAACAACAACAACAACAACAACAACAACAACAACAACAACAACAACAACAACAACAACAACAACAACAACAACAACAACAACAACAACAACAACAACCACAACAACAACCACAACAACAACAACCACAACAACAACAACAACAACCACAACAACAACCACAACAACAACAACAACAACAACAACAACCACCGCAAGAGGTTTCATTACGACACCCCTTCACCATGATCGTTTCCGGGCCAACATCATCAGGAAAATCGTATCTTGTTCGACACATTTTGGAAAGCCTCAAGATTAAACCTTACCCTCAACGGATCTTATGGCTTTATCGTCGCTGGCAACCTCTCTATGATGACATTCTACAATCCGTGTATCCTCCTGTAGAGTTTGTTCAAGGTATTCCCATAGATTTGGACCAAGACTACTTTTTTGACACAGGTGTAAGAAATGTCCTAGTTCTGGACGATCTCATGTCAACGGCTAGTAAAGATCCTAAAATAACAGATCTATTTACAGAAGGTTCCCATCATCGTAACCTCTCTGTCATCGCCATCAATCAAAACCTTTTCTATAATAGGAACCCAACACAACGTAGAAACTGTCATTATATAGTCATGTTTAACAATCCAGTAGACCAACAATCCATCATGACCTTAGGTCGTCAAATGTATCCAACCCGATCTCAACATTTTATGCAAACATTTGAAGAGGCTACGAGCGAACCCTATGGCCATCTTTTAATTGATTTAAAACCTGATACACCAGCAGACGAAAGACTTCGTCCTAATGGCTGTAAAGTGAGTAGTTTGGAAAACCATCCTCAGAAAGAGTCTACCCTCCGAAGCGTGCAGACGTGTGCCGAAAATCTCTGTGATATGCCTTCTTGTGATAGTTGTGGAATAGTCTTCCAATCTACTACGGACCTCATGAAACACAGAAAAACCTGGTGTCCTGGGAATGAAAGTTCACTTTCACCTCCCGGAATTGCCAATGAGCCAATGAAACGAAAGTTTGATGACGCCTTTCCCCCAAAGAAATCTCTAGAAAGCTGTTGTTATTGTGGACAGGTGTTTCTAAATAGTATTTGTTTACAGAAACATCTCCACGATAAGCAATGCCCAGAAGTGGAAAAGGATGATATTGATGATGATGATGATGACATGAAGATATTTCATAATAAATTACAAAAGACTAGCAAAGATAGTGAAGAAGAGGTTATAAGAAGTTTGATAAAGAGAGTTGGTCGGGAGAATGAAGATCTATTGAATATAAAGAGACAGCGGTATGAAAAGCTAAACATGTCAGGAGATATGATTGAAAATAAAATGAATAATATAGTTTGGAGAAAATTCAAAGAAATGTATGGGCAAGTTGTTGCCTATGTCTTTGGCTTGAGGCATGGTCCCAATACCTTGGACATTCTTAACTCTATGGAAGACACAGCTGAAAATATGATTGAACAAGTTATTTCCAAACTCTACAAGTACAAGCCATGGATCATGGAAATCATAAAAGATGTTGATGATGACAGTGATGACGAATCTGAAGACGGTAGTGAGGATGAGGAAGAAGAAGAAGTAGCTCAATAGACATTCGTGGTTGTAAAGAAGACTTAGGGATTGTTCCTAGCCTTAAGTCTTCTCATTGAAACGGGGCAAATAAAATGTGTGAAGATTAATATTCTTTTTATATATATTACTATATAGCAATTGTCACATATAATCTCTGAATGTGAAAACAGATGAATCAATCACATTTTCTGCAGGGCAAACTCACTATACTGGACTTCTTCCAATTTTATGTAGTTACGTGAAGTGTACCTTTATTATACACCAGGGTCACTTCTTTCCATGGTACCAAGAGCATGTTTGACCTTTATGACTAGTTAACAATGTCTCTCTCTCTCTCTCTCTCTCTCTCTCTCTCTCTCTCTCTCTCTCTCTCTCTCTCTCTCTCTCTCTCTCTCTCTCTCTCTCTCTCTCTCTCTCTCTCTCTCTCTCTCTCTCTCTCTCTCTCTCTCTCTCTCTCTCTCTCTCTCTCTCTCTCTCTCTCTCAACAATTGTTGAATAACATAAAATGATTGCCATGTAATATAACCTAACTACAATATTTCAGATACTTTTTCAACCATAACAACATCTTATAAATTTCATTAAACACATTTCATTAAATACATCTAATATCGGATATGTACCTCAAATGGTGTATGTATGTTAATTGAAGGATTAGAATAAATTCAACTTTAGTATTACTGTCTTAAAATTATGTAAAACCATTATCAAATGACATTTCAGAAAATGTTATTCATTGTTCTAGCAAATACAGTGTATGGCATTTCAAGCATTAACATTCATCTGCCCATTGTCTTACATTTCTGAATTGCAAACGGGATAACTTGCTATAAATATAATGGCTACGTATTGTCATCTACACATAAAACATATATTGAGAATTGACAAACAACACTGAAGTATTTTAGTACATGTTAGAAGTAATATCTTATAATTTTTCATGGTCATAGCATGCGTCAACACATTGTAATAGAATATTTATTATTAACTTAATGATCTGTCTTACAGGAAAACATATTGTCAAGTGTATTAAGGTTGGAGATATATCAAACCAATTTTATCAGGAGTAACTCCGATATACATCAATAATCATAAACTGAAGTAAGTCTAGTTTCACATATACACGCGGTAGTCTGATATAAATAAGCATTTAGAAGTACACTTCTCAAGCACACATAAACATAGTTGATGTCTCTATTTTTAATTTATTATTTATTATATATTTTCAGGGGAAGATTTTGGAAAACTAATGTCTAAAAACCAGTTTACAGTTTTATGATAAAAGTCATAGTTTCATCTTATTTTTTTTCTGTCATTTGGTTATAAAGATATAATTTTTATTATTATGAATGAATGAATATCTCTTTTATTCTTTGTGACACTCGCCCAAGAGCCTTTGTTTGTTTCAAACAAGTATGTGGGTATACAATAGAAAATTGGGTCACCCTAATTAGGTCCTTAATTCAGTTGAGTCACCCATAGCAACAGATATGACGTTACCTAAAAATAGATAATATTCAGCACATATGGGAAATAGGCCAGAGACCCCGTAGTTTTACTCAAGTAAGCAAACAGCTCAGAGATGTTCCCGCTAACTGTATTCATACATATCAATGCTAAAGCTATCTAGATGTTTTACCTGAACTTTGACAGTTCTTATTTCATAATTTCATATTCATTTATTTTCTGTCATTTGGTTATAAAGATATAATTTTTATTATGATGAATGAAAGAATGAATCTCTCTTTTATTTTATTTTTTTATCCTTTTTACAATCCAAAAATCATTTTACCTACGGAACACTACTCAAGCAGCGGTAGATCTTATACAAATAAAACAAATACAAATTGAATTAAGTCTATGTAAACTTGCTTTGATATACAATGATCATTTAAGTAAGTAAATAATACTCAAAACAACTGCAGATGGTCTGACATAAACATAGTTGATGTCTCTATTTCAATTTATTATTTATTATATATTTTCAGGGGAAGATTTTAGAAAACTAATGTCTAAAAAAAATCATTTACAAAGCTAAAACAGACCGTGTATACGTAAAGCAAGTTGTAAGCCAAATTATCTTAAAGGGCCTCTTAGGTATTCTAGCTTTCTAAAGTTCATTCAAACATGAACACACCTGACACGCGCCCAAGAGCCTCTGTTTGTTTATTCAATCCGGTGTGTTCGTAGTCTGTTTGTATTAAGGATTAACGCTCCACTGTCCTGTGGGACATCTAAAGTGGTCAACAGCGAGGCAAATTTCCACTACAACACAAACTGAGTGCAAGTCTTTTATTTCAGATTGAATATTTAATAAGTGAAGGAGTGTGAAAAGAAAGCTCATGATAATTAAGCTTTTGTTTTCCTTAATAAGACAATCAACAGATTGACACAATATTAACACGTTTTATGTAGTTACTCTACTGAAATCCCAATTTATTCAAAGTGTTGACATTCTAGTGATATGTTATATATGTTAGATATCTGTGATTTTTCTTTTACAACATTTAAATAACTGAACAAATTACCTGTATTATATATGAGAGATGTATGGAATAAGAACAACATTTATTTTCAGGGGGACATTTTAGAAAACTAATGTCTATGTTCGCATGTGTTTTACAAAGCTAAAACAGACTGTGAAAATGCAAAGCAAGTTAGGGCTTCCAAGGGGTGTAAATGTGAGGGCGAATCACACTCGGGGGGGTCATTGTATCCTCGGATCCCATTATCCGGTCATTGTTTACTGAGTAAACATAGTGGATCGCCGCATGTTTGTTATAGTTAAACCTTTAACAGGTTCATCTAAGGACACGTGTTGAGCTGGCTGAAGCAAATGATATCAGTCTGACCGAATTTTGTCACTTAAATCGGTCAATTCAATTAACAATTAAATTGGTCAAACCATATATACGACACTGAGAACACCTGTGCTACAGGTCTGGACATGTCTGAGAAAATCAGTTTGACCGATTTTTCGGTCCACTCTATAAATATCCTATACAAGCCCCTATCAATATATTTGGGAGTATACAGGCTCCTATCAATAAATTTAGGAGTAAATTTGGGAGTATGCAGGCCTCCCTACTACTCTCGTTATAACCATATAATACATTACTTCACCACGTTATATGGTATATTTGGTCCCTAATGCAGGGTTATTGTTACTATCCATTATCATTCTGTAACCATTTACACTCTCTGACGGTAGTGTTTGTGTTGTCTCTCGTGGGGGATCTTCATTGAAGATAATGACCCGTAAGTGAAGAAATAAACATGTCAGTATTCCACCTGAAAATAAATTTATATCAACATTTGTTCAATCTTGTCACTGTGTCTCCAGTACACATAGCAATATTCAGTTTTTAAAACTAACCACATGTATCATAAATACGGATTGGTAACAATTTATTTTCAAAGTTAATTAAAGTCATTAATTAGGTATTACATTTTTGAAGGTACAAGAAATGCAGTTATTGTCAGAACATTACCTTATCACGACGTTGGTAGTAAGAAGCGAACTGAAATAAACTAGTGTCCAAAAGAAACGATACCACGTCTTTGAGCGGCCATTACAGGAAAACTTAACGACACAGAAATCTAGAATTGGTATTATTCTTTTGAGATTTCGTTCATTTAACAAAATTCATTTCAATCAGTACTTTGCATTCATTTGTACAGGTCTGTATTGACGTGAGGGGTCTGAAAATGAAAATTTCATTCACACAAATGACTGAGACAAATGTTGAAAATGTCAAAAGCGGGGTCACTATGTCACATTTGTATTCGGTATGTCCATCCCGAGCGTCAGAACGGGCAAGTACACGTCTATGGGTTGATGACGTCAGAAGTCGGATGACGTCAGAAGATAAGCTTTGTCATTCATCAAGGAGGCAATGGGCTGACTTGATGGACGCAAGTCAGAGCATAAAGGTCACTAATTCTTCGGTACACACGCTGTCTACCATTGTTCTTGAAGATGCAAAATCTGCTCCCATATGAGAGCATGACCATTGCTCAGTCTTTCTGTTGCCAACGTTTAATTCGTCTGTTTGTTTACTCGTTGTTGACGCCTCAGGAACGTTTTGTGGTATGGACGACGTGTTCAGATATCATGAGTCTTCAATCTCTTTTACCAAGTTTGTCTGCTAATCACGTGTCCCAGTGACGTCTTTGACGTTAACGTCGTAATGATGAATGGGTTTCAGAGATGAAATACCCGGATGTGGCGGTCTTCAATAAGCGTAATCACCTTCTTCTCGACCAGCATGTTGTCCGATCTCTATCACGTAACCGTTGCGTTAACCTGGTGACTGCTATGCGCGCGCAACCGAACCTTCTGGCGTCGTCGGTGTGTGAGACTCGCTATGTGACAATTCCAACGGCTCTCTCACTCTCAATGGCTGTCAAAACAAATATTTTCTTGTGTTCTTTTTGTAGCTTTGATACTAACGTGTATGGTAAGCCGTTTTATACACTTTTTCTGCAGTTGCAAACTATGCTACCTAAAATAATGTCATTCTCACAAAGTGCACCACTTCTTCGGATGTGATAAAATGTTCTCGGTATTTTCGATTGAATACACTGCATTTGGGATGTGGGATACGCAAAATCATGTGTTCATACGAAGAAAATCACTTTGTAAAAAGATATTTTAGAAAATAGATGGTATCGTTTCTTTTGGACACTTGTTTAGTTTAGACTTTTGCATTGTCGTCATGGTCACGGTCTCACTATCATGGAAACAACTTGTGCCCGAAACTAATGCAGACTTTTCAGATCATCTCCAAAACTTATGTAATTTGAATTATTAAAATGTTTTCAGATGTGTATACTGACTGTTTGTGATGAAATGACGAAGTGATTAAAACAAGGAGTAACCACAATAATAGAACTTTGAATGTCAAAATGTCCAATTGGGCAACTGTTTGTATTAATTGTTTAACAAGAACGAAGTATTTCATGATGTTATACCTGAGTTATTGTCTAGCAGGTTTGACTGCATGCGCACCCTGTGACTACTCGACAGAGGTCAGGGCTGTATAGCTTAATGTTTAGTTTGTACGGCTCAAATGTCTGGGTTCGAATCCCGCCAGAGGTTTGCAGCACTCGACTTAATTTCATAAGGATACCAAGATCGCTAGTTCCAGCTATTACTTGCCCGTTTCGCAGCGATGCATACAAAAAAGATGTGCGTGGGTAAGTGACATAAGTGAAATAATCTTGAAAGATGTTAAACCCCAAATGACATCACTACCTGAACAAAAATCCATACAAGTGTTTCTATAATAATACATGTAGGGTATGTTACTAGATCTATATATCACTCATTTGTTCAAAAGGATTGATGAACATGTTATTTAACCTTCATATAAAGATGAATTGAATTCATCTTTTTGCAGCAATAGCTGTCCTCTAGGATAACAAACTATGGTTAATGATCTGTTTGAAATGTAGTTCCTCTGGATATCCAGAACAATTACAATTTTGCTTTTAAAACTGTCAATGGTATCTTAATATCAACAACGCAATCGAAATTCATGCTTTTAACCAATGTACAATCCACATAATTTTCATTTTGTTAGGTAATGTAAGACACTTTAAAAACAGTGACGTGTTGTTTTAATGTTGATTTGAACGGATCTTATCATATCATAGGTCGAGGAGCAGGCAGCCTTAAACTAGATGATTTCTTTTCCAATTTTCTAGAGTGTTAGTATGGTTGAAATCAATCACCTTGTCATAAGTCCCATTTCAGGAATCAATTTCAAAGTTTTTTCATACATCAGATCTTCGCGCTCAATCAATGGTGTAAAATCAGGTTGAATAGATTTACGGAAAAGTCCTAAAAGTATAAAAACACTGACGTAATTCAAAAACGTTGTTGCCCTTATATGGTTAATGAAACTACACAGATCTGGAATCAATTTAAATTAAAATAAATAGTTGAATTTGTTCTTGCATCACTTAACAATTGCTTTAACGATATGACTGGTACAAAATTATCATACATGTAATACATGAAAAGTGTTTATCATCAATGTGAGTCATATTATTTATTATACTGAAGTACAAAAGAAACGTCCCCAAAATAGAAATTATTTTAATTTTCATTCAAATGGTCGTAGACAGGATGTACAGGCTACGATCACTTCACCCAAACACACGCTTCATGAGACCAACGGTAATGCACATGCTGCTTGTTTTATACTAGGGGGCGGGATAGCGCAGGGGTACCGTGTTCGGCTTAGGATCAAGAAGTCCGGGGTTTGAATCCTGTCAGGGACACGGCAACATTGTCTGCAGTTCTATACAATGCAAATAAAGAAAAAGGAAAATTCATTGAATTCTGTGAAGAAATGACATTATGAATACATCTTTTTATTCATCATCTTTATTGTTTATTTGAAGAACACCAAACACGAATTTATACAGCAGTAATCTGATAATTCAATGCAGTCTGATTGTAAAGGTAGTTCATGGAACATGGCAATTTTCAGAGCTGTGGATACTGACATGAAACAGGTTTTGCAGAATTTACACGTCCTTTGTGTTGAAACTTTATTGCGATTGCGAGCTTTTGATAACATTCTATGTCATGGTGTCAACAATCCATTGAATTTGTAATTTTCAGCTTTTGAAATTCATTGATATATTGTAATGTCATATGACTGTTGATATAATCCTTATTACTTCTATAACAGTCCATGATGTTTACATGATGTTTGATGCATCAACAGAATGTTTACACAGCTGCAACACAGAATTGTATCGTCAGCAATAATCAATATAGAGTTATTCCATTCCTCTGTGTAAGGGTGATCCCTTTGGGATATAATTACTGTTATTTCAGTAAACTCTATTATTTACCATCAATATTTCAGAAAATGGTTGTAGTAATATTTGTTCTGTTTGTGCAGTATGTATCATTGATGAATAATGTTGGTCCTTGCTATTATGGAACTAATATCATCAGATATACTCCATTGTGTCAATCATTTAACGCAGAATAGAAAGGTGAAATAGCACACTTAAGGTTCAGCATTGTTTCTGATGGATCCCACTTCCTGTAAATAATAATATGATACTATAACCAAAGGAAATTCTACATAATCGTAAATGATACGAAAATACAAATATGTCTGTCAGTGGCATGTATAGATATAGACATGTATTAGATATAGATGTGATTTAATTTTGTATTTCATAAACGCACACAAGACCATCCTATTCCATTTGAAACACGTAAATTGTCAACAGTAAGAAAACGGCCAATTTCCCTTGCAATGCCTGCATTTGTTGTATATGACATAACAGACGGTGCAATACCAACACGTTGGCTAAAACAAATGTCCAATAGTGCACATGTGAAAATGTCATTCCTTATGTTTCGCAATATGAGGAATGCGTAATTTCATTATAGCAATAAAAAAAGTCGCACAGAATTATCCTATACTTACAACTACATTAACAACGGTTTAAAGAACGCAGTGTTTTAACTTAGAGAAACGTAATAGATCAACATGTTAGCTCACCCACGATCGCTAACTACTTTGTTCACACCGTCTTGACCTTTAAAGATGGTGACAATCATAAATTTTATATTGTCGTGTAACCGAGGCTTATCACTGCCATCCATCACTCTCATGGAACTATTTACACTTCCTGACATCACTGTTTACTGAATCCCCCTCTCAAACGAGCAGCTTTGTCAAACAGAGCTTAAGGCCAAGAGAGTAAGAGTTTAACATCACCACTTAAGGGAATACAGCCTCTTGTTATCAGAATATATATCCAAGTTGCCATAATGGTTTTCTAACTTGTTTCCACTAAAGTTGAACCACTTTATTTATGATCTTATTGGGAGAGCTTACTGTGTTAGGTTCTCAGTTGATCAAAATCCTCTTATGGGATGTACTCAACATATTGACATGGAATGTATTTATTGGAAAAAAAACATGCAATTTCGGTCCTCAGGGATGATTTTCTGCTGACTAATGCATGTTCAATGATTATTCTTGTAAGGTAATACAATTACTTCTAATCGGAATCTATACCTATCTTACACTGTCGGCCAAAAGAAAAGCCTTCTTGATTTTCCTTAAAATGAAGGATGAAATAAGTTCTGAAATATAATTAATGGGGGTCTTGTTATGTTGAAACATTAATTCAAATTCAGACTACCATCGTATCATACCAGGTACCCATTTTACTGCTGGGAGGACAGAGGCACACTTCGAACTAAGTCACTTACCCAGGGTGACACCACAAGACTCATGTCTCAGTGTGGGGCAGGGAATGACCCTTCAAACTCTCAGTTTATCCAGCAATGTAGCGGGTAACCTACCCATGCGGCGAGTCGCGCCCATTGTTGCTGAACTTCACTGATAACAGTCAACTGAGCTATGCACAAGACCACGTGCCAGAAATAAGTTCTGAAATATAATTAATGGAGGTGTCGTTATGCTGAAACATTAAATTATGTGAAAGTCGTGGATAAACCATGCCCAATGAACACCGATATTTCCAGTTGATTCACTTGCGGAATGTAACCACATACATCTGTAGCATCATCGCCACTTTATTGCGAATGCGTGCCTGTGTTGTTGCTCATGGTTGTATAAAATCTGTTTCAAAAGATTTTTTTCTGATCAAGCACTGATCGGTAACTGAACAATGTCTGTTGGCTCATTTAAAAAAACGCCATTCTTTTGTGACATGGCAACTTCTGAAATTAAAATATATTATGCAGAAATGGTGCAACTTCATTACGCTAAAATATTGCTAAACTGTTCATTAAAGTTTGTTTTTACAAAATCTGATAAGATAGCTGGTGGGCGTTTCTTTTGGTCGACATTGTATACTGGGTTTTCTAAAGTTTTGTTTCCTCTAAGGTTATATCAAATTATCAAGGACATTATTGGGTCCTGACGGGTAATACCTTGCTTTGTTAAGTTTTAAATCGAAACCATTTATGGGATGTAATCAACAATTGTCAAATGTATTGAATGGATTAATATGCAGTCTCTGTCTCAGATTATTGATATTGACTGACTCATACTCTTTTGATAAGTTATTGTTACTGTACAATAATTAATATTTCAGTATGTAATATTGCTGATAGAATTATAAAATGTAATGATTAACATAACACAATCTCTCAATCATTATTTCCAGTATTTAAACATGTGATTATTGCAAAAATTGTTAATGAGGGTTAAAGTTGCAGTAGAGATAATTGTATTAGGATATAAGTCATATAGTGTTAAGTTAAGTTAAAACGTGACTTAGAATAGAAAAATGTAGCTTCGGGACTTAACTATTTATTTAAGTTTACATTTGTGTTACACTGAATTGTACTTTTTAATTATGTTTTGAGTCAATTTTAACAATTTCCATTTCATAAACAGTTCATATTATACTAAATTATAAACAATGTTACTATTAAGTGAACATATGTAAAGTTATAAAAGTCTATGCTTACCATTGACAAAATCTCTCAATCATAATTTCCAGTACTTTAACATGTGGACTGTTCATTGCAATACTTGTTTACGAGGGTTGCAGAGATAATTTTAATCAAGATATCTGACATTATTATTTATATTTATTGAAACTGTCAATGTAGGACTTTAGCCGAAAGTTTATTTAGAGGCAAATCTTTATTGCTCATTTTCTTCAAAGAAGGACAGCAATTGCCTTTCTCTCAAAGAGAAGCATATAAAACAGAAAAGCATTAACGAATAGCTAGTCGACTTTGGCAATGTTTGCCCACTTTGATTTTAGGATTTCAAGAAACTTGTCCATTAGTAGTTGTTTCAAAGGTTTGTATTTAAGCCCATTGGAATATTACCATAACAGATATATTCATCAAGAAAGTAGCAAAATATTGTTACTTTTCCAAAGTATAGATACCGTTTTGCTGTATTGGCATCTGTTTTTTTCCCCAGTATAATTATCAAAATGGTTTAAGTATTTATGGACATATCATACATATGTTTAAATATATATGATCTCATGTGTTGTTAACGATCAGAATGAACGCTGTTAAATAAGATAATGTTGTAATTTTGAAAAGAAAACACTTACTTTTGAAATTTTTACAAAAATAAAATATATAGATGTGTAAAGATGACACTGTTCTAAAGAAACTAATCCTTTCACAAATAAACACATTGTTGCTGGGTCTTTCGTGATCATGTATATCTGATCATCAGTGATTGTTTCATCAATCATTTAACAAGGGCACCTCTCTGGATTCTCTGGAGCAAAGATAACGCAGACATACCATCCATAACACATCACGTGGTTATACAAGCCTTGCTGTAACCTTCAAGCTAATGGGTTCAACAACAATTGCAAGGTTTATTAATTTAACTAAAATCAATCTGTTGGTGCCATGTTTCCATTTCTAATGACTGCGGTTTGATTTTATGACTGTGTGCGCAGTTAGTATTGAAACATTTCAACATGCAGTAGGTGTCAGTATCACGATGAGATATGAAATCGCGTTTCATTTACAGTTTCTTCTCTATCCATTAAATGAAACCTTTTGAAAAGTGTGGGTGACGGCAAATTGACAGACACGATCGATTCCACAATCACCGCTACATTGCTCTGATGGAATTGTAGTAGACTTCCTACCACTAAAAGACATCTGTCAGGATTACTGAAACATAACATGCGAGGGAACGATAGAAGTGTAATTCATATTCTGTTCTGGAAGTAATGTTAAGTTTGTGTATTATGATCAACGTTTCTCAAAATGATATAACTCCTTGCAGTGACACTAATTTTAAGATGGACATCACCAATACACGATAATTGCTTGATTAACAACATTTGCTTCTTTTTCTTATGTTTCCAACGCTCAGTGTGTTCATATACAACCATGGTTGTGTTTTTAACAATGATTTTACTTATCATTACATTTGCATTCAAAACCATTTACTTATTTGTAGTATAACATTATTCAAAAGGACGATCACGTTTGCTGTTATGATTACATAAAATCATCCTTTTGTGATATTTAAATATGACCAAACAATTATAAAGTTATAAAGTGGCAGTAGCACCTTTTTTCGCTCAAATAAGTCGATGAAATGTAATTGAAAAATACTGTCACCAATAATAAAACACCATTCTCTCTTCGGAAAATCAAGTTAAAAATGAGTGTACATGGTTCGTTCAAGCCATGGGAATCGTTTGTGTAATTTCACAATAAAATTGCCGCCATGCAATCTTTGCTTTATACCCAAAATTGTTATAGCCACTCCGGATAAATGGTTTGTTTTATAAGATGCTTTACCCTCTAAAGTAAATCTAAATGGCATAAACTATCATTATATATGGGAAATTTGAAAAAAATAAACTTTACAAAAAACGTGCTACAGCCCCTTTAAAATATAATTCTTCACGGTTACTAATGTGAATTGGTGAAGGGAGAGACATCTGTTTTTATGAGAAAAAACATGTTTTATGTCCCACTGTCATTTGGCGTTCAAATGAGGTCCTTATTCAATTATGCTAAACTGTAAAGGGTATTATAATTATTCCTCTGCAGAGGTTTAATGTTGGTCTTTATGTAATTAAACTAAACTTCACATGGGTATTAGATTTATTAAGAGGTCCTCAACAAGGCCATAATTAAAGTTCATTAAAACCAATTTTATTTCCATTCTAATTCAATCATTAACCGAGCACAATATCGACACTCATTTGACCTTATAGAAAGGTATTATTGTTTACTAATGATGTCAAATGCAGCTATAAATCATCATTCTTGCAATCATTTCACTATGTTCATATTCACATGGGAGACTCTTTGGTGAAGAAGACTTCAAGTGATGATTTATACTGCATGTTGAACTCTATTGGGAACTCAAAACTATCTCACCTCACCATGTATTTAAATTTTAAAAGGAAAATGAAAACACCATTGCAAATCCACTATCTAGTTGCATGCAAATGTGACTTTTTCCACAGCTTCGGTATACTTTAAATAGGCCTATAATTCATATTTCAAAATTCAATTCATTTGAGATCATGTATGTAATATAATAACATAAATAAGGGGATTGATAAGGCTTCTATAAACTGCACAGAACAATAGAACACTCCCCAAGGCCCTTTTATAATAGAAAATAACACACTGTAACATATCTCGGACTAAGTTAATTGTATTCCAATTATTTAGGATCAAGTTATAATATATTTGGAAGAAGAGCTAGTGATAATGTGACAAATAAAGACACTGCCTGCTGAACATTATATATGAGTTGTTACAAAGTGAAATTCTCATACCTCACTCCCTCACGTCTCATTCACTCAAGATTTCTTATCAGATAGCTCAGATTACTCGTTAAAGAACCCGGAAGTGTAGCAAGTCATTAAACATGTTCAACAACTCATTTAACATTTCCAAATGACAGCATTTTAAAAGTGGATGTCATGCTGGTATTGAAGACATGTGCAATAGGTTCATGCTGACAGACACTGATTAAGAGATGTTTTTTGCAATTACATCTCTGATTACCAGAAATCTAATTAATTTGAAGTGTCCCTTGTGTCTATTTTCCATCTCTTCATCATAATTAAACCACAAGAACCAATCACAATATCCCCGCCTTCTGATTACAAATTATTGTATTTTCTTTGGCTATATAAAAAAAAAGTTCATTGTAGAATTTAATCTTCGTGATTTCAATACAGAAGACACATGATGTATTTGGTAAAATTCTTTGAGTTCCTCATTGGTGTTTCGTCGTGTTCTCCAATGGTAACGACTTGAAATTTGAAACAGGAGCCACATGATTTCTCTTTTCTTTATTTCAATTTATCTTGTGTTTGTGTTGTTTGTGGAGAGGTTTAAAGGTGATATCATATGTGCAGTGTTCCTTTTGACAAAAGGGATGCCAATTAACTATAATCGACCAAGAAAAGACTTGGCTTTGTTTTCCTATTTTACAATTTGATATGTTACATTGCCATAGAAGATAACTGTTAAAGGTATTTACGTTTTCTCGAAGTAAATGTTTTTAAAGTAAAATGTTGTAACACTACTTCCGGAATGCTGATGCTGTTTCAATCAATCTAAAAAAAGAAAAGCAGTGTCTTCTTATGTTGATAAGGACATACTTGGCCCTAATTTCATTACATACAATTTCACATACTATTTTATACTGTCATATGTCAGCTATTTTTTGTGAAGCAAATCCGTCTAGATTAAAAGTGTTTTCAACTCATTTGAATGTATATTTCCCATGAGAGTGCCCATGTTGTTTCAATCAATTTTTCCAATCTAAAGAAATTTAAATGTTGTCAGAATCTCAAATAAAGTAACTACATAATACATCAATTCATTTTAGTTTCTTTACCATTGTTCCGTGTTCAAAATTGTTTTCAAAGCGCTGAAGGCAATTGTGTTATCAAAACGTTGTTTTACGTATAAATCCATTTAAATTTCAACTATGAATATGTTTTCTTCTTGCAAAACAACCACCAAGACAAAAAGCAAGACAGTTCAATTACGTGGAACAAGAAGAAGATGAGTACATTGTGTATGGTAGATAACAAAGTATAATTTATTATGTATCAGTAATCAAGTAAAATATCTATGACTGATGTATATCAGTATAGTAAACGTGGCAGAATGACAATCAGCTAATTATTTCTATTGTGTGTGTGTCACTTAAGACAAAGGCGTCAGGCTACTGCTCATACGAGCTTATGGTGCTGCGATCCACCTGTGACTTGGTTTTAAAACTATGGAGTTAGCTTTGGGTGCAATTTTCTGGTCAAAGCTTTTAGTGTACAGTGCACATCCTTCCACCCGTTACTCAGACACTAACTGTTCAAATGTTTCCAAAGTTGAGACATTTAATCACAATGATGTGTACATTTGCCTCTGTATGTTTCATACCCTCATTTGGATAGTTTATGCAAATTTTATTACAGTTTTGCGACTTGTTCTTCTAAAGCACTCTTACAAGTGTATCCATGAAAACATACATACGTTGCTTTCATTATAGTGTTGTATTTGTTCGTACAAAGGACTAAACACACGCTTTGGCAAATGTTAAAAGCGGTGGTATATTAATGAGATGTGCTCACTAATTCTCGTGTTTACATGTGGTTCAGAATATGATATAAACACACTTCCGGATATGCCATCTGTCAGAAACTCTTTACCAAACTTACTTGCTGTGGTTGGAACCAAATGGTCATGGATCACTGGGAGTAAACTGTCCCTTGATGTAAAATGAGTTCAACTTCAGGTTCAAATATATGACACCTGTTGTTGAATCGTGTGTTGTATAAGTGAAAAAAGGGAACTTATAAAGTTTGTCTTTACAGAGACATTTGTGTGTGTCTGGGAAATCTCTGTGTGATTGGTTTGTATGTTAAACCACATGCATATATCTTATAAATGTTAATATATACATAAGGAAGCCGAAAATAAAATAAAAAACATCGATCGATTGATTGAGATCCAAGAGTCCAACCTACTATTCTCAAAAATAATTTTGTAGGTGATGAATGAGCATAATTACAATTGCCGTAAACCACTTCATACTATTCTTTGAATCCGGATTGAATAGACTCACTCTCGTTATAACCATATCAAAACATTACCATGTTATATGGTATGATTGGTCCCCCAATGCAGGGTTATTGTTCCTATCCATTATCATTCTGGAACCATTTACACTCTCTGACGGTAGTGTTTGTGTTGTCTCTCATGGGGGATCGTCATTGAAGATAATGACCCGTAAGTGAAGAAATAAACATGTCAGTATTCCACTTTCCAATACACATAGCAATATTCAGTTTTTAAAACTAACCGCATGTATCATAAATACGGATTGGTAACAATTTATTTTCAAAGTAAACATAATTAAAGTCATTAATTAGGTATTAAAATTTGTGAAGGTACAAGAAATGCAGTTATTGTCTGAACATTACCTTATCACGACGTTGGTAGTAAGAAGCGAACTGAAATAGTTTAGACTTTGGCATTGTCGTCATGGTCACGGTCTCACTATCATGGAAACAACTTGTGCCCGAAACTAATGCAGACTTTTCAGATCATCTCCAACACTTATGTACTTTGAATTATTAAAATGTTTTCAGATGTGTACACTGACTGTTTGTGATGAAATGACGAAGTGATTAAAACAAGGAGTAACCACAATAATAGAACTTTGAATGTCAAAATGTCAAACCGTTTTTATTAATTGTTTAACAAGAACGAAGTACTTCATGATGTGATGTGAGTTATTGTCATTCAGGTTTGACTGCATGTGCACCTTGTGACAATTCGACAGAGGTCAGGGCTGTATAGCTTAATGTTTAGTTTGTACGGCTCAAATGTCTGGGTTCGAATCCTGCCAGAAGTTTGCAGCACTCAACTTAATTTCATAGGGATACCAAGATCGCTAGTTCCAGCTATTACTTGCAAGTTTCACAACGATGCATACAACAAAGATGTGCGTGTAATAATACTAGGAACCAGGACATAAGTGAAATAATCTTGAAAGATGTTAAACCCCAAATGACATCACTACCTGAACAAATAATGTTTCTATAATCACAGGACAAAATGTGGTTGAATCCATTTGCCGGATCTCTCCCAATGTTGGCGTATCCTTAAGTATACAGAGGAATCCGGAAGGATCCGGCAAGCAGATTCCACCACTTTTTGTCCTGTGAATAATACATGTAAGATATGTTACTAGATCTATATATCACACATTTGTTCAAAAGGATTGATGAACATGTTATTTAAACTTCATATAAAGATGAATTGAATTCATCTTTTTGCAGCAATAGCTGTCCTCTAGGATAACATAATATGGTTAATGATCCGTTTGAAATGTAGTTCCTCTGGATATCCAGAACAATGCGCTCATTAAAACTTTGCTTTTAAAACTGTCCATGGTATCTTAATATCAACAACGTAATCGAAATTCACTTACACATGCTTTTAACCCATGTACAATCCACATAATTTTCATTTTGTTATGTAATGGAACACACTTTAAAAACAGTGACGTGTTGTCTTAATGTTGATTTGAACGGATCTTATGATATAGGTCGAGGAGCAGGCAGCCTTAAACCAGATGATTTTTTCTAATTTTCTAGAGTGTTAGTGTGGTTGGAATCAATCCCCTTGTCACAAGTCCCATTTCAGGAATCAATTTCAAAGTTTGTGCATACACCAGATCTTCGCGCTCAATCAATGGTGTAAAATTTGGTTGAATATATTTAAGGAAAAGTCCTGAAAATATATTCAAAATCGTTGTTGCCCTAATATGGTTAATGAAACTACACAGATCTGGAATCACTTCAAATTAAAATAAATAGTTGAATTTGTTCCTGCATCACTTAACAATTGCTTTTACGATATGACACGTGTCACATGTGTTACAAAATTATCATACATGTAATTAAAAAGTATTTATCATCAATGTGAGTCATATTATTTACTATACTGAAGTACAAAAGAAACGTCCCCAAAATAGAAATTATTATGATTTTCATTCAAATGGTCGTAGACAGGATATACAGGCTACGATCGCTTCTCCCAAACACACGCTTCATGAGATCAACGGTAGGCTACGATCGCTTCTCCCAAACACACGCTTCATGAGACCAACGGTAGTGCACATGCTGCTTGTTTTATACTAGGGGCGGGATAGCACAGTGGTTACCGGCTTAGGATCAAGAGGTCCTGGGTTCGAATCCTTCCAGGGACATGGCACTCTTGTCTGCAGTAGAGAACTGTTCTACACAATGCAGTGCAATACTACACTGAATTGCAGCGCAATACCACCAATGGTTCGCTAATTCCAGGCGATGCTGTCAGGTTTCACAGCATTTCATTGCCACATGGCGTTGCGAGCTTTCTCCCTACCGTAATACTAGCAGCCGTGATATAAGTGAAATACTCTTGAAAGCGGCGTTAAACTCCAAATCACCCTACAGCACCAATTTTAAAACCAAACTTCCGGATGTGTAGAAAAGTGCCTGTATGAAATTCGTGTCTAAGGCAGGAAGTGAACCTTGACAGAGAAAACACGCCATGTTTAACTTTATCAGAGAGAGAAGGAGCAATTGGTAGGTTGGAAATGGGAGGCGTCCCTACCGATGTAGCAGCATAATGGGCAGATTGGTCACACAACATAGACAAACTGGCAGGGTAGCAGACAGGCAAGGGGCGGCAGACCAAGAGTCACCACACCTCAGGAAGACCAGCATTTAGGGGTGCTTCGTTTGAGAAATCACTGTACACATCATCAGTTACTAAAAAAATAGCAGTATAAAGAAAAAGACAAAATCATGGCATTTTGTGAAGAAATGACATTATGTATACTTCTTTTTATTTATCAACTGTATTGTTTATTTTAAGAACACAAAACACGAATTTATACAGCAGTAATCTGATAATTCAATGCAGTCTGATTGTAGAGGTATTTCATGTTATCATGGCAATTTTTCAGAGCTGTGGATACTGACATGAAACAGGTCTTACAGAATATACACGTCCTTTGTGTTGAAACTTTATTGTGATTGCGAGATTTTGATAACATTCTGTGTCATATTGTCAACAATTAATGAATTGTATTTTTCAGCTTTTGCAATTTATTGAGAAATTGTGATGTCCAATGACTGGTGATATAATCCATACTACTCCTATAACAGTCCATGATGGTATTAAGCGATTTAATATGATGTTTGATGCGTCTAAAGAATGTCCACATAGCTACAACACATAATTGTATCATCAGCGATAATCAATATAGAGTTATTCAATTCCTCTGTTTAAGGGTGATCCCTTTGGGATATAAGTACTGTTATTTCAGTAAATATATTGCTATTATAAAATGAATTATGCACTGGTAGACTCTATTATCATATACCTATCAATAATATGGGATGTTTTTCATATGCGATAGAGGTAAGGACACACCACCAATATCGCTGCCCGGTCCGAAAATCCATATCAGCCATATCAGCCCGGTCCGCAAATCCATATGAATATCAGCCCGGGTGATGTTAGGTAAGAGTGATCTCCCTTTGCTCACATACACGCTAACATTGGATAACGTCAGAAGCAGAGTAGTGACAGAGCAGTATATTTCAGAGTACAAAGATGTTGTTGTTGCTTGTAACTTACATTCTTATTAACATAATTAGATATACTACTAATTGGAAAATTGAATAGGAGGCACGGCTAAACATATTTTGAACAAAGTATGTAATTGAGGGTTTGTCTTGTAGGCCCCTCAAAGTAAATTTCGCCCAGAAATATCTTAATTTTAATATTTCTTCAAGGATACTCTTAATTTTAATATTTCTTCAAGCATTCTTTCTTTTTTTAGAACAAGAAGACAAGAAAAGAATGCTTGAAGAAATATTAAAATTAAGATATTTCTGGGCGAAATTTACTTTGAGGGGCCTACAGGGGCTTCTTGTTTTAGAACCGAGTGAGAGAACAGCTCCGCTGAAAATCGCTCGTAAAATCCCCGTATCCATCATCATTGTTTTAGAAGAAAGTACAATATATGATAAAAAGGTTACAACATGTCATTTTTCATACCACACCCCATATCAGACCTCGACCCTGCAGCCCTCGGTCTGATATGAGGGTCTCGGGCTGATATGAGGTATGGTATGGTATGAAACATGACATGTTATAACCTCTAATTATTTGACCATCAATATTGCAGAAAATGGTTATACTAATATTTGTTCTGTTTTGTGCAGTATGTATCACTAGATGAATACTGTTAGTCCTTGTTATTTTGGAACTAATATCATCAGATATACTCCATTGTGCCATAGACAGGTGACAGAGCACACTAAAGGTTCAGCATTGTTTCTGATGGATCCCACTTCCTGTAAATAACAATATGATACTACAACCAAAGGAAATTCTCCATTATCGTAGATGCTACAAAATACAAATCTGTCTGTCAGTGGCATGTATTGATTGTGTAAGATATAGATGTGATTTTATTTTGTATTAGCCTCACGAAAGTAAAGGTTATACATAAACACACACATATATTTTCATTAACAAAACACCATCCTATTCAATTTGAAACACGTAAATTGTCAACAGTAAGAAAACGGCGCATTTCACTTGCAACGCCTGCATTTGTTGTATATGACCTAACAGACGGTGAAATACGAACACGTTGGCTACAAGTGCGCATGTGAAAATGTCATTTCTTATGTTTCGCAATATGAGGAATGCGTAATTTCATTATAGCAATGAAAAAAGTCGCACAGAATTTGGTTTACCATGCATCTCACATTCGTGTGAAGACGTCATTATCCTATAGTGACACAACACTTCGTTTTCCTGTGGCAACTGCATTAACAACGGTTTAAAGAACGCAATGTTTTAACTTATGGAAAACGTAATAGATCAAATGTAAGGCTCAGCATATTGACATGGGATGAATTGATTGGGTTAACATGCAATCTCGATCATCAATAATGATTTTCTGCTAACTAAATCATGTTTACTGATTATTATTGTAAGGGAATATTATGCCATAGTGGTATTCTTACTTTTTGCCACTGAGGTTAAACCAAATTATTAAGGACCTTACTGATTACCTGATCGGTAACATCTTGCTTTGATAAGTTTTAAATCGATATAAAACTAATTATTGGATGTAATCAACAATTTATAATTGTATTGAATGGAGCAATAATCCGTTTCTGTCCTCAATAATGATAAGTGGTGTTTATTGTCTCATACATGTTTACTGAGTATTTTTTCCTGGTTATTTCTTGTAACTGTATAATAACTAGAATTTCAGTATGTAATTTCGTTGACATCCAATGGATAATACACAACAATGATTTTTTCAGAAATGGTTTATATTATGGCCTCCCTAACATAATAGCTTAAACTTAACATATAATTGTTTGTGCTTCGAAACTAGCATTTTATTTTAAGTTTACATTTGTGTTTCACTGAATTGTCATTTTTTATTATGTTTTGAGTCAAGTTTAACAATTTCCATTTCATAAACGTATTGTTGTTCAACAACATTTCATATTATACTAAATTATAAACAATGTTACTATTAAGTGAACATATCTAAAGTTATAAAAGTCTATTCTTACGATTAACAAAATCTCTCAATCATAATTTCCAGTCCTTTTACATGTGGACTGTTCATTGCAATAATTGTTTACGAGGGTTGCAGAGATATTTTTTATCAAGACATCTGACATGTTAAGTTAAGCTAAAACGTGACTTAAATATTACAGCTTGCCTCATAACAAAGTCTTCAATATCTGCATTATATGTTTATTTGTTGCTCCATGCTATTATTGCAAATATACATTAACAATATCTTTGATGTCATTATATTGAAACTGTCAATGTAGGACTTTAGCCGAAAGTTTATCTAGAGGCAAATCTTAATTGCTCAATTTGTTCAAAGAAGGACAGCACTTGCCTTTCTCTCAAAGAGAAGCATATAAAACAGAAAAGCAAAACGAATAGCTGGTCGACTTGGGCAATGTTTGCTCACTTTGATTTTAGGATTTCAAGAAACTTGTCCATTAGTAGTTGTTTCAAAGGTTTGTATTTAAGCCCTTTGGATAATATTACCATAACTGATAAATTTATCAATAAAGGAACACAATATTGTTACTTTTCCAAAGTATGGATACCGTTTTGCTGTATTGGCATCTGTTGTTTTTTTGCCAGTATAATTATCAAAATGGTTTAAGTATTTATGGACATATCGTACATATGTTTAAATATTTATGATCTCATGTGTTGTTAACGATCAGAATGAACGCTGTATGAAAAAGATAATGTTGTAATTTTGAAAAGACATTACCAAAAACACTAACTTTTGAAATTTTCACAAAAGTAAAATATACAGATGTGTAAAGCTGACACTGTTCTAAAGAAACTCATCTAAGAGTATCCTTTCACAAATAAACACATTGTTGCTTGGCCTTTCGTGATCATTTATATCTGATCATCAGTGATTGTTTCATCAATCATTTAACATGGGCATCTCTCTGGACTCTCTGGAGCCAAGATAACGCAGACATACCATCCATAACACATCACGTGGTTATACAAGCCTTGCTGTAACCTTCAAGCTAATGGGTTCAACAACAATTGCAAGGTTTATTAATTTAACTAAAATCAATCTGTTGGTGTCATGTTTCCATTTCTAATGACTGCGGTTTGATTTTATGACTGTGTGCGCAGTTAGTATTGAAACATTTCAACATGCAGTAGGTGTCAGTATCACGATGAGATATGAAATCGTGTTTCATTTACAGTTTCTTCTCTATCCATTAAATGAAACCTTATGAAAAGTGTTGGTCACGGCAAATTGACAGACACTACCGATTCCACAATCACCGCTACATTGCTCTGATGGAATTGTAGTAGACTTCGTCCCCCTATTAGACTGTTGTTAGGATTACTGAAAAATAATGTTCGAGGGAAGGATAGAAGTGTAATTCATATTCTGTTCTGGAAGTAATGTTAAGTGTGTGTTATATGATCAACGTTTCTCCAAATTATATAACTCACTGCAGTGACACTAATGTTAAGATGGACATCATCAAAACACGATAATTGCTTGATTAACAATATTTGCTTCTATTTCTTATTTTTCCAACGCTCAGTGTGTTCATATACATATACAACCATGGTTGTGTTTTTAACAATGATTTTACTTATCATTACATTTGCATTCAAAACCATTTACTTATTTGTAGTATAACATTATTCAAAAGGACGATCACGTTTGCTGTTATGATTACATAAAATCATCCTTTTGTGATATTTAAATATGACCAAACAATTATAAAGTTATAAAGTGGCAGTAGCACCTTTTTTCGCTCAATAAGTCGATGAAATGTAATTGAAAAATACTGTCACCAATAATAAAACACCATTCTCTCTTCGGAAAATCAAGTTAAAAATGAGTGTACATGGTTCGTTCAAGCCATGGGAATCGTTTTGGTAATTTCACAATAAAATTGCCGCCATGCAATCTTTGCTTTATACCCAAAATTGTTATAGCCACTACGGATAAATTGTTTGTTTTATAAGATGCTTTACCCTCTAAAGTAAATCTAAATGGCATAAACTATCATTATATATGGGAAATTTGAAAAAAATAAACTTTACAAAAAACGTGCTACAGCCCCTTTAAAATATAATTCTCCACGGTTACTAATGTGAATTGGTGAAGGGAGAAACATCTGTTTTTAAGAGAAAAAACATGTTTTATGTCCCATCGTACCCACTGTCATTTGGCATTCAATTCCTTATTCAATTATGCTAAACTGTAAAGGGTATTATAAGTATTCCTCTACAGAGGTTTAATGTTGGTATTTATTTAATTAAACTAAACTTCACATGAGCATTAGATTTATTAAGGAGTCCTCAACAAGGCAATCATTAAATTTCATTGAAACCAAATTTATCTCCATGTAAAAGTTTTAAAAAGGTTTTAATTCAATCATTAACTGAGCACAATATCGACACTAATTTGACCTTATAGAAAGTTATTTGTTTCCCAATGATGTCAAATGCAGCTATCCATCATCCTTCTTGCAATACTTTCATTATGTTCCGATTCACATGGGAGACTCTTTGGTGAAGAAGACTTCAAGTGATGATTTAAACTGCATGTTGAACTCTTTTGGGAGACCATTTAAACTTCATCTCATTGATCTTCTAGTAGTCTTGACGCTGATACATTTGTAATTGTGGTAGTATTTGAGCAGTGTTATTGTTATGGAAACTAGGTCCAGTCTTCATATATGTATATGCAATATTATGCATTGTTCGCTAGTTCCAGCCAATGCTCGCAGGTTTCACCCCAATGCATAGCCACATTGTGTTTATCCCTGCAATAATAATATCAGATGTGATGCAGGTGAAATACACTTGAAAGTTGGGGGGGGGGGGGGGGGGGGGGGGGGGGGGGGGGGGGGGCGGGGGAGGGGGGGTGGAGTTAAACTCAAAACTATCTCACCTCACCTGACACCATTGCAAATCCACTATCTAGTTGCATGCAAATGTGACTATTTTCCATAGCTTCGGTTTACTTTAAATAGGCCTATAATTCATATTTCAAAATTCAATTCATTTGAGATCATGTATATAATATAATAACATAAATAAGGGGATTTATAAGGCTTCTATAAACTGCACAGAATAATAGAACACTCCCCAAGGCCCTTTTATAATAGAAAATAACACACTGTAACATATCTCGGACTTAGTTAATTGTATTCCAATTATTTAGGATCAAGTTATAATATATTTGGAAGAAGAGCTAGTGTTAATGTGACAAAACAAAGACACTGCCTGCTGAACATTATATATGAGTTGTTAGAAAGTGAAATTCTCATACCTCACTCCCTAACGTCTCATTCCCTCAAGATTTCTTATCAGATAGCTCAGATTACTCGTTAAAGAACCCGGAAGTGTAGCAAGTCAAAACTTCGTTAAAGAACCCGGAAGTGTAGCAAGTCATTATACATGTTCAACAACTCATTTAACATTTCCAAATGACAGCATTTTAAAAGTGGATGTGATGCTGGTATTGAAGACGTGTCCAATAGGTTCATCCTGACAGACACTGGTTAAGAGATGTTTTTTGCAATTACATCTCTCATTACCAGAAATCTAATTAATTTGCAGTGTCCCTTGTGTCTATTTTCCATCGCTTCATCATAATTAAACCACAAGAACCAATCACAATATCCCCGCCTTCTGATTACAAATTATTGTATTTTCTTTTGCTAAATACAAAAAAAAGTTCATTGTAAAATTTAATCTTCGTGATTTCAATACAGAAGACACATGATGTATTTGGTAAAATTCGTTGAGTTCCTCATTGGTGTTTCGTCGTGTTCTCCAATGGTAACGACTTGAAATTTGAAACAGGAGCCACATGATTTCTCTGTTCTTTATCTCAGTTTATTTTGTGTTTGTGTTGTTTGTGGGGAAAGGTTTAAAGGTGATATCATATGTACAGTGTTCCTTTTGACAAAAGGGACGCCAACTAGCTATAGTCGACCAAGAAAAGACTTGGCCTTGTTTTCCTTGTTTACAATTTGATATGTTGCATTGCCATAGAAGATAACTGTTAAAGGTATTTACGTGTCCTCGAAGTAAATGTTTTTAAAGTAAAATGTTGTAACACTACTTCCGGAATGCTGATGCTGTTTCAATCAATCTAAAAAAAGAAAAGCAGTGTCTTCTTATGTTGATGAGGACATACTTGGCCCTAATTTCATTACATACAATTTCACATACTATTTTATACTGTCATATGTCAGCTATTTTTTGTGAAGCAAATCCGTCTAGATTAAAAGTGTTTCAACTTATTTGAATGTATATTTCCCATGAGAGTGCCCATGTTGTTTCAATCAATTTTTCCAATCTAAATAAATTTAAATGTTGTCAGAATCTCAAATAAAGTAACTACATAATACATCAATTCATTTTAGTTTCTTTACCATTGTTCCGTGTTCAAAATTGTTTTCAAAGCGCTGTAGGCAATTGTGTTATCAAAACGTTGTTTTACGTATAAATCCATTTAAATTTCAACTATGAATATGTTTTCTTCTTGCAAAACAACCACCAAGACAAAAAGCAAGACAGTTCAATTACGTGGAACAAGAAGAAGATGAGTACATTGTGTATGGTAGATAACAAAGTATAATTTATTATGTATCAGTAATCAAGTAAAATATCTATGACTGATGTATATCAGTATAGTAAACGTGGCAGAATGTCAATCAGCTAATTATTTCTATTGTGTTTGTGTCACTTAAGACAAAGGCGTCAGGCTACTGCTCATACGAGCTTTCGGTGCTGCGATCCACCTTTAAAAACTATGGAGTCAACTTTGTGTGCAACTTTCTGGTCAAAGCTTTTAGTGTACAATGCACATCCTTCCACCCGTTACTCAGACACTAACTGTTCAAATGTTTCCAAAGTTGAGACATTTAATCACAATGATGTGTACATTTGCCTCTGTATGTTTCATACCCTCATTTGGATAGTTTATGCAAATTTTATTACAGTTTTGCGACTTGTTCTTCTAAAGCACTCTTACAAGTGTATCCATGAAAACATACATACGTTGCTTTCATTATAGTGTTGTATTTGTTCATACAAAGGACTAAACACACGCTTTGGCAAATGTTAAAAGCGGTGGTATATTAATGAGATGTGCTCACTAACTCTCTTGTTTACATGTGGTTCAGAATATGATATAAACACACTTCCGGATATGCCATCTGTCAGAAACTCTTTACCAAACTTACTTGCTGTGGTTGGAACCAAATGGTCATGGATCACTGGGAGTAAACTGTCCCTTGATGTAAAATGAGTTCAACTTCAGGTTCAAATATATGACACCTGTTGTTGAATCGTGTGTTGTAAAAGTGAAAAAAGGGAACTTATAAAGTTTGTCTTTACAGAGACATTTGTGTGTGTCTGGGAAATCTCTGTGTGATTGGTGTGTATGTTAAACCACATGCATATATCTTATAAATGTTAATATATACATAAGGAAGCCGAAAATAAAATAAAAAACATCGATCGATTGATTGAGATCCAAGAGTCCAACCTACTATTCTCAAAAATAATTTTGTAGGTGATGAATGAGCATAATTACAATTGCCGTAAACCACTTCATACTATTCATTGAATCCGGATGGAATAGACTCACTCTCGTTATAACCATATCAAAACATTACCATGTTATATGGTATAATTGGTCCCCCAATGCAGGGTTATTGTTACTATCCATTATCATTCTGGAACCATTTACACTCTCTGACGGTAGTGTTTGTGTTGTCTCTCATGGGGGATCGTCATTGAAGATAATGACCCGTAAGTGAAGAAATAAACATGTCAGTATTCCACCTGAAAATAAATTTATATCAACATTTGTTCAATCTTGTCACTGTGTCTCCGATACACATAGCAATATTCAGTTTTTAAAACTAACCGCATGTATCATAAATACGGATTGGTAACAATTTATTTTCATAGTTTAGACTTTTGCATTGTCGTCATGGTCACGGTCTCACTATCATGGAAACAACTTGTGCCCGAAACTAATGCAGACTTTTCAGATCATCATTACACTTATGTAATTTGAATTATTAAAATGTTTTCAGATGTGTACACTGACTGTTTGTGATGAAATGACGAAGTGATTAAAACAAGGAGTAACCACAATAATAGAACTTTGAATGTCAAAATGTCAAACCGTTTTTATTAATTGTTTAACAAGAACGAAGTACTTCATGATGTGATACCTGAGTTATTGTCATTCAGGTTTGACTGCATGTGCACCTTGTGACAATTCGACAGAGGTCAGGGCGTATAGCTTAATGTTTAGTTTGTACGGCTCAAATGTCTGGGTTCGAATCCCGCCAGAAGTTTGCAGCACTCAACTTAATTTCATAGGGATACAAAGATCGCTAGTTCCAGCTATTACTTGCAAGTTTCACCACGATGCATACAACAAAGATGTGCGTGGGTTTTCTGCCTGTAATAATACTAGGAACCAGGACATAAGTGAAATAATCTTGAAAGATGTAAAACCTAAAATGACATCACTATCTGAAAAAATAATGTTTCTATAATCACAGGACAAAATGTGGTGGAATCCATTTGCCGGATCTCTCCCAATGTTGGCGTATCCTTAAGTATACAGAGGAATCCGGAAGGATCCGACAAGCAGATTCCACCACTTTTTGTCCTGTGAATAATACATGTAAGATATGTTACTAGATCTATATATCACACATTTGTTCAAAAGGATTGATGAACATGTTATTTAACCTTCATATAAAGATGAATTGAATTCATCTTTTTGCAGCAATAGCTATTCTCTAGGATAACAATAAGGTATTTGATCCGTTTGAAATGTAGTTCCTCTGGATATCCAGAACAATGCGCTCATAAAAACTTTGCTTTAAAAACTGTCAATGGTATCTTAATATCAACAACGTAATCGAAATTCACTTACACATGCTTTTAACCCATGTACAATCCACATAATTTTCATTTTGTTATGTAATGGAACACACTTTAAAAACAGTGACGTGTTGTCTTAATGTTGATTTGAACGGATCTTATCATATAGGTCGAGGAGCAGGCAGCCTTAAACTAGATGATTTTTTCTAATTTTCTAGAGTGTTAGTGTGGTTGGAATCAATCCCCTTGTCACAAGTCCCATTTCAGGAATCAATTTCAAAGTTTGTGCATACACCAGATCTTCGCGCTCAATCAATGGTGTAAAATTTGGTTGAATATATTTAAGGAAAAGTCCTGAAAATATATTCAAAATCGTTGTTGCCCTAATATGGTTAATGAAACTACACAGATCTGGAATCACTTCAAATTAAAGTATATAGTTGAATTTGTTCCTGCATCACTTAACAATTGCTTTTACGATATGACACGTGTCACATGTGTTACAAAATTATCATACATGTAATTAAAAAGTATTTATCATCAATGTGAGTCATATTATTTATTATACTGAAGTACAAAAGAAACGTCCCCAAAATAGAAATTATTATGATTTTCATTCAAATGGTCGTAGACAGGATATACAGGCTACGATCGCTTCTCCCAAACACACGCTTCATGAGATCAACGGTAGGCTACGATCGCTTCTCCCAAACACACGCTTCATGAGACCAACGGTAGTGCACATGCTGCTTGTTTTATACTAGGGGCGGGATAGCACAGTGGTTACCGGCTTAGGATCAAGAGGTCCTGGGTTCGAATCCTTCCAGGGACATGGCACTTTTGTCTGCAGGAGAGAACTGTTCTACACAATGCAGTGCAATGCTACACTGAATTGCAGCGCAATACCACCAATGGTTCGCTAATTCCAGGCGATGCTGTCAGGTTTCACAGCATTTCATTGCCACATGGCGTTGCGAGCTTTCTCCCTACCGTAATACTAGCAGCCGTGATATAAGTGAAATACTCTTGAAAGCGGCGTTAAACTCCAAATCACCCTACAGCACCAATTTTAAAACCAAACTTCTGGATGTGTAGAAAAGTGCCTGTATGAAATTCGTGTCTAAGGCAGGAAGTGAACCTTGACAGAGAAAACACGCCATGTTTAACTTTATCAGAGAGAGAAGGAGCAATTGGTAAGTTGGAAATGGGAGACGTCCCTACCGATGTAGCAGCATAATGGGCAGATTGGTCACACAACATAGACAAACTGGCAGGGCAGCAGACAGGCAAGGGGCGGCAGACCAAGAGTCACCACACCTCAGGAAGACCAGCATTTAGGGGTGCTTCGTTTGAGAAATCACTATACACATCATCAGTTACTAAAAAAATAGCAGTATAAAGTAAAGACAAAATCATGGCATTTTGTGAAGAAATGACATTATGTATACTTCTATTTATTTATCAACTGTATTGTTTATTTTAAGAACACAAAACACGAATTTATACAGCAGTAATCTGATTATTCAATGCAGTCTGATTGTAGAGGTATTTCATGTTACCATGGTAATTTTCAGAGCTGTGGATACTGACATGAAACAGGTCTTACAGAATATACACGTCCTTTGTGTTGAAACTTTATTGTGATTGCGAGATTTTGATAACATTCTGTGTCATATTGTCAACAATTAATGAATTGTATTTTTCAGCTTTTGCAATTTATTGAGAAATTGTGATGTCCAATGACTGGTGATATAATCCATACTACTCCTGTAACAGTCGATGATGTTATTAAGCGATTTAATATGATGTTTGATGCGTCTAAAGAATGTCCACATAGCTACAACACATAATTGTATCATCAGCGATAATCAATATAGAGTTATTCAATTCCTCTGTTTAAGGGTGATCCCTTTGGGATATAAGTACTGTTATTTCAGTAAATATATTGCTATTATAAAATGAATTATGCACTGGTAGACTCTATTATCATATACCTATCAATAATATGGGATGTTTTGCATATGCGATAGAGGTAAGGACACACCACCAATATCGCTGCCCAGTCCGAAAATCCATATCAGCCATATCAGCCCGGTCCGCAAATCCATATGAATATCAGCCCGGTTGATGTTAGGTTAGAGTGATCTCCCTTTGCTCACATACACGCTAACATTGGTTAACGTCAGAAGCAGAGTAGTGACAGAGTAGTATATTTCAGAGTAGTCTCCAAACAAGGATGTTGTTGTTGCTTGTAACTTACATTCTTATTAACATAATTAGATATACTACTAATTGGAAAATTGAATAGGAGGCACGGCTAAACATATTTTGAACAAAGTATGTAATTGAGGGTTTGTCTTGTAGGCCCCTCAAAGTAAATTTCGCCCAGAAATATCTTAATTTTAATATTTCTTCAAGGATTCTCTTAATTTTAATATTTCTTCAAGCATTCTTTCTTTTTTTAGAACAAGAAGACAAAAAAAGAATGCTTGAAGAAATATTAAAATTAAGATATTTCTGGGCGAAATTTACTTTGAGGGGCGTACAGGGGCTTCTTGTTTTAGAACCGAGTGAGAGAACAGCTCCGCTGAAAATCGCTCGTAAAATCCCCGTATCCATCATCATTGTTTTAGAAGAAAGTACAATATATGATAAAAAGGTTACAACATGTCATTTTTCATACCACACCCCATATCAGACCTCGACCCTGCAGCCCTCGGTCTGATATGAGGGTCTCAGGCTGATATGAGGTATGGTACGGTATGAAACATGACATGTTATAACCTCTAATTATTTGACCATCAATATTGCAGAAAATGGTTATACTAATATTTGTTCTGTTTGTGCAGTATGTATCACTAGATGAATACTGTTAGTCCTTGTTATTTTGGAACTAATATCATCAGATATACTCCATTGTGCCATAGAGAGGTGACAGAGCACACTAAAGGTTCAGCATTGTTTCTGATGGATCCCACTTCCTGTAAATAACAATATGATACTACAACCAAAGGAAATTCTCCATTATCGTAGATGCTACGAAATACAGACCTGTCTGTCAGTGGCATGTATTGATTGTGTAAGATATAGATGTGATTTTATTTTGTATTAGCCTCACGAAAGTAAAGGTTATACATAAACACACACATATATTTTCATTAACAAAACACCATCCTATTCAATTTGAAACACGTAAATTGTCAACAGTAAGAAAACGGCGCATTTCACTTGCAATGCCTGCATTTGTTGTATATGACCTAACAGACGGTGAAATACGAACACGTTGGCTACAAGTGCGCATGTGAAAATGTCATTTCTTATGTTTCGCAATATGAGGAATGCGTAATTTCATTATAGCAATGAAAAAAGTCGCACAGAATTTGGTTTACCATGCATCTCACATTCGTGTGAAGACGTCATTATCCTATAGTTACACAACACTTCGTTTTCCTGTGGCAACTGCATTAACAACGGTTTAAAGAACGCAATGTTTTAACTTATGGAAAACATAATAGATCAAATGTAAGGCTCAGCATATTGACATGGGATGAATTGCTTGGGTTAACATGCAATCTCGATCATCAATAATGATTTTCTGCTAACTAAATCATGTTTACTGATTATTATTGTAAGGGAATATTATGCCATAGTGGTATTCTTACTTTTTGCCACTGAGGTTAAACCAAATTATTAAGGACCTTACTGATTTCCTGATCAGTAACATCTTGCTTTGATAAGTTTTAAATCGATCTAAAACTAATTATTGGATGTAATCAACAATTTATAATTGTATTGAATGGAGCAATAATCCGTTTCTGTCCTCAATAATGATAAGTGGTGTTTATTGTCTCATACATGTTTACTGAGTATGTTTTCCTGGTTATTTCTTGTTACTGTATAATAACTAGAATTTCAGTATGTAATTTCGTTGACATCCAATGGATAATACACAACAATGATTTTTTCAGAAATGGTTTATATTATGGCCTCCCTAACATAATAGCTTAAACTTAACATATAATTGTTTGTGCTTCGAAACTAGCATTTTATTTTAAGTTTACATTTGTGTTTCACTTAATTGTCATTTTTTATTATGTTTTGAGTCAAGTTTAACAATTTCCATTTCATAAATGTATTGTTGTTCAACAACATTTCATATTATACTAAATTATAAACAATGTTACTATTAAGTGAACATATGTAAAGTTATAAAAGTCTATGCTTACCATTAACAACATCTCTCAATCATAATTTCCAGTCCTTTTACATGTGGACTGTTCATTGCAATAATTGTTTACGAGGGTTGCAGAGATATTTTTTATCAAGACATCTGACATGTTAAGTTAAGCTAAAACGTGACTTAAATATTACAGCTTGCCTCATAACAAAGTCTTCAATATCTGCATTATATGTTTATTTGTTGCTCCTTGCTATTAATGCAAATATACATTAACAATATCTTTGATGTCATTATATTGAAACTGTCAATGTAGGACTTTAGCCGAAAGTTTATCTAGAGGCAAATCTTAATTGCTCAATTTGTTCAAAGAAGGACAGCACTTGCCTTTCTCTCAAAGAGAAGCATATAAAACAGAAAAGCATAACGAATAGCTGGTCGACTTGGGCAATGTTTGCTCACTTTGATTTTAGGATTTCAAGAAACTTGTCCATTAGTAGTTGTTTCAAAGGTTTGTATTTAAGCCCTTTGGATAATATTACCATAACTGATAAATTTATCAATAAAGGAACACAATATTGTTACTTTTCCAAAGTATGGATACCGTTTTGCTGTATTGGCATCTGTTGTTTTTTTGCCAGTATAATTATCAAAATGGTTTAAGTATTTATGGACATATCGTACATATGTTTAAATATTTATGATCTAATGTGTTGTTAACGATCGGAATGAACGCTGTATGAAAAAGATAATGTTGTAATTTTGAAAAGACATTACCAAAAACACTAACTTTTGAAATTTTCACAAAAGTAAAATATACAGATGTGTAAAGCTGACACTGTTCTAAAGAAACTCATCTAAGAGTATCCTTTCACAAATAAACACATTGTTGCTTGGCCTTTCGTGATCATTTATATCTGATCATCAGTGATTGTTTCATCAATCATTTAACATGGGCATCTCTCTGGACTCTCTGGAGCCAAGATAACGCAGACATACCATCCATAACACATCACGTGGTTATACAAGCCTTGCTGTAACCTTCAAGCTAATGGGTTCAACAACAATTGCAAGGTTTATTAATTTAACTAAAATCAATCTGTTGGTGTCATGTTTCCATTTCTAATGACTGCGGTTTGATTTTATGACTGTGTGCGCAGTTAGTATTGAAACATTTCAACATGCAGTAGGTGTCAGTATCACAATGAGATATGAAATCGCGTTTCATTTACAGTTTCTTCTCTATCCATTAAATGAAACCTTATGAAAAGTGTTGGTCACGGCAAATTGACAGACACTGCCGATTCCACAATCACCGCTACATTGCTCTGATGGAATTGTAGTAGACTTCCTACCACTAAAAGACATTTGTCAGGATTACTGAAAAATAATATGCGAGGGAACGATAGAAGTGTAATTCACATTCTGTTCTGAAAGTAATGTTAAGTGTGTGTATTATGATCAACGTTCTCCAAATTATATAACTCACTGCAGTGACACTAATATTAAGATGGACATCACCAATACACGATAATTGCTTGATTAACAATATTTGCATCTTGTTCTTATGTTTCCAACGCTCAGTGTTTTCATATACAACCATGGTTGTGTTTTTAACAATGATTTTACTTATCATTACTCTTGCATTCAAAACCATTTACTTATGTGTAGTATAACATGATTCAAAAGGACGATCGCGTTTGCTGTTATGATAACATAAAATCATCCTTTTTGTGATATTTAAATATAACGAAACAATTATAAAGTTATAAAGGGGCAGTAGCACCTTTTTTCGCTCAAATAAGTCGATGAAATGTAAATGAAAAATACTGTCACCAATAATAAAACACCATTCTCTCTTCGGAAAATCAAGTTAAAAATGAGTGTACATGGTTCGTTCAAGCCATGGGAATTGTTTTTGTAATTTCACAACAAAATTGCCGCCATGCAATGTTTGCTTTATACCCAACATTGTTATAGCCACTACGGATAATTGGTTTGTTTTATAAGATGCTTTAAAGTAGATCTAAATGGCATAAACTATCATTATAAATGGGAAATTTGAAAAATAATAGTCTTTAGAAAAAACGTGCTACAGCCCCTTTAAAATATCACTCTTCACGGTTACTAATGTGAATTGGTGAAGGGAGGGACATCTGTTTTTATGAGAAAAAAACATGTTTTATGTCCCTAAGACCCACTGTCATTTGGCATTCAAATGAGGTTCTTATTCAATTATGCTAAACTGTAAAGGGTATTACAGAGGTTTAATCTTGGTCTGTATTTAATTAAACTAAACTTCACATGAGTATTAGATTTATTAAGGAGTCCTCAACAAGGCAAACATTAAATTTCATTGAAACCAAATGTATCTCCATGTAAAAGTTTTTAAAAAGTTTTCATTCAATCATTAACTGAGCACAATAACGACACTCATTTGACCTTATAGAAATATATAACTTGTTTCCTAATGATGTCAAATTGCAGCTATCAATCATTCTTTATGTTCTGTTTCCCATGGGAGACCCTTTGATGAAGACTTTAAGTGATGATTTAAACTGAATGTTGAACTCTTCTGCGACAACTATCAAACGTTATCTCATTGGTCTTATGGTAGTCGTGATCCTAATGCATTTGTAATTGTGGTAGTATTTGAACAATGTTATTGTTATGGAAGCTAGGTCCAGTCAACGAAGAGAGGGTCCAGCTTTGTTCATACCTTCATATATGTAGATGCAATATCATCCATATCGCTAGTTCCAGTCGATGCTCGCAGGTTTCACCGCAATGCATAGTCACATTGTGTTGAAGGCTTTATCCCTGCAATAATACCATCAGCCGTGATGTAGGTGAAATACTCTTGAAAGGGGGGTTTAAAATCAAAACTATCTCACCTCACCTGACATATTTACATATTTAATTTAAAAAATAAAAATAGAAGTGCCATTGCACATCCACTGTCCAAGTTGCAAATGTGGCTATTTTCCAAAGGTTTGGTATAGTTTAAGTAGACCTATAATTCATATTTCAAAATTAAATTCATTTGAGATCATGTATGTAATGTAATACCATAAATGAGGCGATTAATAAGGTTTCTATAAACTTTTCATTTCATAGAAACATTACGGCTGTACAGACCAATAGAACACTCCTCAAGGCACTTTACTGATAGCAAATAACACACTGTAACCTATCTGGGACTTAGCTAATTTGGATTCCAATGATTTATGAGTAAGTTACACATACTCGATAAAGAACCCGGAAGTGTAACAAGTTATTATACATGACCAACAACTCATTTAACATTTCCAATGACAGCATTTTAAAAGAGAATTTGACGTTGGTATTGAAGACATGTGCAAGAGATATTTCAAATTGCAATTACATCTCTCATTACCAGAAACCTAATTAATTTGCAGTGTCCCTTGTGGCTATTTTCTATCTCTTCATCATAATTAAACCACAGGACCCAATCACAATATCCCCGCCTTCTTTTTACAAATTATGTGTTTTCTTTGGCTAAATACAAAAACAAGTTAATTGTAGAAATTAATCTTCGTGATTTCAATACAGAAGAAACATGAAGTATATGATAAAATTAATTGTGTTCCTCATTGGTGCTTCGTCGTGTTCTCCAATGGTAACGACTTGAAATTTGAAACAGGGGGCACAGGATTTTATTTTTTGTGGGGAAATTAAAACATCAAAAGCTAATATCATATGTACAGTATTTCCTTTGACAAAAATGGCGGCAAATAGCTAGAAAAGACTTTGCTCTGTTTTTATTTTTTACAATTTGATATGTTACATTGCCATAGGAGATAACTATGTGTCTAATGCGTCTAGATCAAAAGTGTTTCAACTTATTTGAATGTATATTTCCCGTGAGAGTGCCCATGTTGTTTCAATCAATTTTTCCAATCTAAAGAAATTTAAATGTTGTCAGAATCTCAAATAAAGTAACTTCATAATGCATCATTTCATTTTAATTTCTTTACCATTGTCCCGTTTTCAAAATTGTTTTCAGAGCGCTGAAGGCCATTGTGTTATCACAACATTGGTTTACGTATACATCCATTTAAATTTCAACTATGATCTGTTTTATTCTTGCAAAATAACCACCAGGACACAAACAAATCAGTTCAATTGCCTGGAAGAAGAAGATGATGAGTATATCGTAAAAAGTAAGCTTTCTATGACTACTGTATCTCAGTACAGTAAATGTCGCATGGCAGAGTGTCACTTAGCTAATTCTTTATATTGTGTTTCTGTCACTTAAGTGTCCATTCCTGTCTCATTTATTGAACAAAACGTGAAACATTGAGGTATTCACAGTGTTATGCTAAATAAACCTAAGTAAACATAGCTTTTTGAAAAGAACCCCACAAAGGGGTGCCAAGTTCGAGTCGACAAAGGCGTCAGGCAATTGATCACTTAAGTGTCCATTTCTGTCTCATTTATTGAACAGTTGTCTAGATTTTTCCTACTCACATGTTCTAATCCAAGGTATCGTCAGTTCAAAGTGGACAGAGACATAATTCCTTCTATTCCAATCATGTCACCTGTCAGAAACTGATTACCTAAAATATCTGCAATACGACTCATACAGTCATAGCAATTCAGGTCGGGAAATTGTCTGAGCAACTGTGATAATATCTTGAAAGCAAAATACTTTCAAATTTCAACACATAGCTCCTTTTACAAAAAACTTAAGGAAACTTGAGACACTGACGTGTTCATAGTGTTCTGTTAAATAATTTTTGTGTAAACATTACTTTGTGAAGGGGGTGCGGTGGCCAAGTTGACAAAGGGGTCCTGATACTCATTACATAAGATAAGGTTATCTTAACACAATTATTTTCAAAAGGTTTAACGTAAAGATATCTTCACCTTCCGAATATGTAACGGTGAACTGTGTCAGTCTGTCAGCAACAATAGATATCCTCAAGGATATCAAAATCTTCTTGAACCGTTTGAGGTGAAGTTCATCTGCATATCTAGAAAAATGCCTTAGAGGAACTTTGCTTTTAAAACTGTCGGTAGTACCTTCATATCATGCTTTAACATGCTTTTTACGATTTTACAATCCCAATATTTTGCCTTTTGTCACACAATGAAATGGTGCTGTTCACGTTGATTATAGCGGACTGAAAATCTCATCTGGTCAGACAGGTCGAGGCGCAGCCAGACTAAATGCATTGAAAGGCTTTTCTACTCTCCAATTTTCTTGAGCGTTAATATGGTTAAAATCAATCACCATGTCAAAAGATCTATTTCAGGAATAAATTTCAAAGTTCTCTATCAACATTTTAATAATATTTATTTGATTTAAAACCAGAGGTTGAATCGTTTCACATATGCTCGAAAAAATCCTAATGAACAATGGGAGGTATTGTCGACACATTTCTAAAAGAGTCTTGTAAATCGTGTTTTTAAAGTGCTTAATCAAGGACTCATTTCAGGCACTTCAAAACTATCGTCGACAAAGTGTTTTCCCCGTGGTCTACTATCAGTTAAATTACTCTGCAAAAACTAGGTCACTTCTCTTATCAGATTAGTTTCAAAAGCCCACTTTTTAAAATAATGTCATTATATGTTAAAGAGAATCATTGATGTCATATATCGGAAAAAAATATATAATATGCTTGCCAAAGGCTTTATTCCCCAAATTTCCCAATATATGAAATTAATGATATGGACAAACACTTCGTTAATTAATCTCTATACAAGTTTGGTGTATATCCTTCTCGTGAATAAAACATTTAAAATACGACTTGTAAATAAGTAATACAGTTTTGTAAAAAAGTTTTTGAAAAATTTAACTTTAGTTTGTTTTTCGTCATTTCATTGCTATCATTTAAGTAACTATTCATAGTGTTTCTTATCACGTTTAACACGTCAATGTTAATGAATAAAAACACACTGTAAAACCCATAACTCACTTGAAAACAGCACAATAGAACCATCTGATGTGCCTATTGTTCTTTTGGAAATTAATGAAGACTAAGCTAGAAATGACTGCACATTGGTCTTAGAATTCAGGTTGAGGAAAGTGTCTGGGCAACACTGATAAAGTCTTAGTGCAAAATTCTTTCATTTTCAAGACAGGGCTTCTTTTACAAATTACCCCATACATGAAAACTTTATCATAGAGGTAGTAATGCTAAATAAACCTTAGTTAATATAGCTTTTTGAAAAGTGGTCGAGTCGGCAAACGCGTCAGGCTCCTGATCATACGAGCTTACGGTGCTGCAATCAAATCCACCCATGACTTGGTGTAAAAACCCTGGAGTCAACGTTGTGTGCTGATTATTTTTGGTCAAAGTGTCTAGTGTACAGTGCACATCCTTCCATCCATTCTTGGACACTAATTTTTCAAATATTTCTAAACTTGATACATGAAACTAACTATGATGTGTACATCTGCCCTTTGTATGTTTCATACCTTCATTTGGATATAATATGCAACTTTTCTCAGTTTTCCGACTTGTTCTTCTTAAGCACTCTTACAAGTGTATCCATGAAGACATATAGACTTAGCTTTCATCATAGTACTGTGGTATATTCATTAAAAGGACTAAACATTGGTGTTCTTTTGCTATTTTGAGGTTTTTTCTTCTTTGGCCAATGTAAAAAAGCAGGAGTATATTAATGAGTTATGCTCACTAATTATCCAGGATATCTGTGGTTCAAAATATTATATAAAACATCCACACAAACTCATTACCAAACTTACTTGCTATCGCTTGAACCAAATGGTCATGGATCACTGGGTGTAAACTGTCTGATGTAAAATGAATGTTGTTGTGAAAAAAGGAACTTATAAAGTTTGTCTTTACAGGGAAATGTGTCTGTGTGTCTGATAAATCTCTTTGCGAATGATGTGTGTGTTAAACCAAATACATAAAACTTATAAATGTCAATACATACATGAGCTAGCAGGAAAACTAATCATTGATCCATTGATTGAGATCCAAGAGTCCAAACTACTTTCCTCTAAAACAATTATGTAGATGATGAATGCTCACTGATACTAATTACAATTGACTTAAACCACGTCATACTATGTTTCTATGCATTGAATCTGGATGGGATAGATTTACTCTCGTTATAACCATATCAAAACATTACCATGTTATATGGTCTAATTGGTCCCCTAATGCAGGGTTGTTGTAACTATCCATTATAATTCTGGAACCATTTACACAGTCTGACGGTAGTATCTGTGTTGTCTCTCGCGGAGGATCTTCATTGAAGAGCATGACCCTTAAGTGAAGAAATAAACATGTCAGTATTGCGCATGTATAATAAATACGGGTTGGTAATAATTTAGTCAAAGTAAGCATGATTAAAGTCATTAATCAGGTATTAAAAATATTTGAAGGAAAAAGAATGCAGTTATTGTCCGCACACTACCTCATCACGATGTTGGTAGTAAGAAGCGAACTGAAATAGTTTCTTAGGTATTGTCGTCATGGTCACGGTCTCACTATCATGGAAACAATGTGTGCCCCAAACTAATGCAAACTTTTCAGATCATCTCCCAAATTTATGTAATATAAATTATTAAGATGTTTTCAGATGTGTACACTTACTGTTTGTGATGAAGTAATTAAAACAAGGAGTTACCACAATAATCGCACTTGGAATGTCAAAATGTCCGACCATTTTTATTAATTGTTAAACAATCACTAAGTCAGTATTTCATGACGTCATACCTGAATTATTGTGTACCAGGTTTGACTGCATGTTCACTTTCTACTCGACAGAGGTCAGGGCAGTATAACGTCATGTTTAGTTTGTACGGCTCAAGATGTCTAGGGTTCGAATCCCGCCAAAGGCTGGGCATCTAGAGAACTGATGGACAGAGAAGAGGACTATTCTACAAGCAGTGAAGTCTGTGTGCAGCACTCCACTTAACTTCTTAGCAGTACCACGATCGCTAGTTCCAGCCGATTCTTGCATGTTCCACCGCGATACATACCACAAAGATATGCGTGGGTTTTCAGCCTGTAATAATACTAGCAACCGTGACTTGGTAAAATAATCTTGAAAGGTGTTAAACCCCAAATCACATCACTATCTCACATTCATACTTATCTTTCTATAATAGGAAATCTTTAGAAATCCAGGCCCGCTATGCATTTCTGGCGCAGCCATTCACTGTCTTGACATAACAAAGCGAGGGAAATACGGCAAGGGTTAAATTAGCCAGTAATGCAGACGGGCAAGAGTTATGCCTTGCGTTTGAAAGTTGAGTTAACATATTGTCGAATGTCCTTACTGAATCATTCATATCTGATCATCACTGATTGTATCATCAATCATTGAACATGTGCATCCCTGTGGACTCTCCGGAGCCAGAATAACACTGACATACCATCCATAACACATCACATGCACATGGTTAAACAAGCCTTGCTGTAAGTTTCAAGTTAATAGCTTCTACAACAATTCAAAGGGATGATTTTAACTAAAATCAATTTGGGGGTTTCAAGTTTCCATTTATATTGACTTTCCTTTGATTTTATGACAGTGTGCGCAGTAAGTATTAAAGCATTTCAACATGCAGTAGGTGTCAGTATCACGATGAGATATGAAATCGCGTTTCATTTACACTTTCAAAGTTCTATCCATTAAATGAAACCTCATGAAAAGTGTTGGTCACTGCAAAGTGACAGACATAAACAATTCAACAATCACCGCTGCATTGCTCTGATAGGATTTCATACCTCTATTAGACTTTTGTTAGGATTACTGAACAATTATGCGCGAGGGAACGATAGAATTACGTCACAAGTGTAATTCATATTATGTTTTGGAAGTAATGTTAAGTGTGTGTATAATGATCAACGTTTCTCCAAATTATACAACTCACTGCAGTGACACTAATGTTAAGATGGACATCACCAATACACGATAATTGCTTGATTAACAATATTTGCTTCTATTTCTTATTTTCCAACGCTAAGTGTGTTCATATACAACCATGGTTGTGTTTTTAACAATGAGTTTACTTATCATGACACTAAGTTACTACTTATTTGTAGTATAACATGATTCAAAAGAACGATCACGATTACATAAAATCATCCTTTTGTGATATTGAAGTCTAACCAAACAATTATTAAGCTATAAAGGGGAAGTAGCACTTTTTTTCGCTCAAACAAGTCGATGAAATGTATTTGAAAAATAATGTCACCTATAATAAAACACCCTTCTCTCCTCTATAAAATCAAGTTTAAAATGAGTGTACGTGGTTCATTCAAGCCATGGGAATCTTTTTTGTAATTTCTAAATAATAAAATGTGTTCATAATAAAATGGCCGCCATGCAATTTTTGCTTTATGCCCAACATTGTTATTGCCACTACGGATAATTGGTTTGTGTTATAAGATGCTTTACCCGCTGAAGTAAATCTAAATCGCTTAAACTATCATTGTAAATAGGAAACTTGAAAAAAAAAAGTGCTACAGCCCCTTTAAAATATCATTCTTCACGGTTTCTAATGTGAATTGGTGAAGGGAGAGACATCTGTTTTTATGAGAAAAACATGTTTTATGTCCCATCGTACCCACTATCATTTGGCATTCAAATGAGATCCTTATTCAATTATGCTAAACTGTAAAGGGTATTATAATTATTCCTCTACAGAGATTTAATGTTGCTCTTTATTTAATTAAACTAAACTTCACATGGGCAATAAATTTATTAAGAGGTCCTCAACAAGGCCATTATTAAAGTTCATTAAAACCGATTTTATTTCCATTCTAATTCAATCATTAACCGAGCAGAATATCGACACTCATTTGACCTTATTATTCTTTACTAATGATGTCAAACGCAGCTATCGATCATCATTCTTGCAATCATTTCACTATGTTCATATTCACATGGGAGACTCTTTGGTGAAGAAGACTTCAAGTGATGATTTATACTGCATGTTGAACACTATTGGGAGCCCTATTAAACTTCATCGCATTTATCTTCTAGTAGTCTTGACACTGATACATTTGTAATTGTGGTAGTATTTGAGTAGTGTTATTGTTATGGAAGCTAGGTCCAGTCTTCATATATGTATATGCAATATTATCCATTGTTTTCTAGTACCAGCCAATGCTCGCAGGTTTCACCCCAATGCATAGCCATGTTGTGTTGAGGGCTTTATCCCTGCAATAATAATATCAGCTGTGATGCAGGTGAAATACACTTGAAAGGGGGTTTAAACTCAAAACTATCTCACCTCATCTGACATATTTATGTAATTAAATTTTAAAAGGAAAATGAAAACACCATTGCAAATCCACTATCTAGTTGCAAATGTGGCTATTTTCCATAGCTTCGGTATACTTTAAATAGGCTTATAATTCATATTTCAAAATTCAATTCATCTGAGATCATGTATGTAATATAATAACATAAATAAGGGGATTGATAAGGCTTCTATAAACTGTACAGAACAATAGAACACTCCCCAAGGCCCTTGTATAATAGAAAATAACACACTGTAACATATCTCGGACTTAGTTAATTGTATTCCAATTATTTAGGATCAAGTTATAATATATTTGGAAGAAGAGCTAGTGATAATGTGACAAAACAAAGACACTGCCTGCTGAACATTATATATGAGTTGTTACAAAGTGAAATTCTCATACCTCACTCCCTCACGTCTCATTCCCTCAAGATTTATTATCAGATAGCTCAGATTACTCGTTAAAGAACCCGGAAGTGTAGCAAGTCAAAACTTTGTTAAAGAACCCGGAAGTGTAGCAAGTCATTATACATCATGTTCAACAACTCATTTAACATTTCCAAATGACAGTATTTTAAAAGTGGATGTGATGCTGGTATTGAAGACATGTGCAATAGGTTCATGCTGACAGTAACTGATTAAGAGATGTTTTTTGCAATTACATCTCTCATTACCAGAAATCTAATTAATTTGCAGTGTCCCTTGTGTCTATTTTCCATCTCTTCATCATAATTAAACCACAAGAACCAATCACAATATCCCCGCCTTCTGATTACAAATTATTGTATTTTCTTTTGCTAAATACAAAAAAAAGTTCATTGTAGAATTTAATCTTCGTGATTTCAATACAGAAGACACATGATGTATTTGGTAAAATTCGTTGAGTTCCTCATTGGTGTTTCGTCGTGTTCTCCAATGGTAACGACTTGAAATTTGAAACAGGAGCCACATGATTTCTCTGTTCTTTATCTCAGTTTATTTTTTGTTTGTGTTGTTTGTGGGGAAAGGTTTAAAGGTGATATCATATGTACAGTGTTCCTTTTGACAAAAGGGACGCCAACTAGCTATAGTCGACCAAGAAAAGACTTGGCTTTGTTTTCCTTTTTTACAATTTGATATGTTACATTGCCATAGAAGATAACTGTTAAAGGTATTTACGTGTCCTCGAAGTAAATGTTTTTAAAGTAAAATGTTGTAACACTACTTCCGGAATGCTGATGCTGTTTCAATCAATCTAAAAAAAGAAAAGCAGTGTCTTCTTATGTTGATAAGGACATACTTGGCCCTAATTTCATTACATACAATTTCACATACTATTTTATACTGTCATATGTCAGCTATTTTTTGTGAAGCACATCCGTCTAGATTAAAAGTGTTTCAACTTATTTGAATGTATATTTCCCATGAGAGTGCCCATGTTGTTTCAATCAATTTTTCCAATCTAAAGAAATTTAAATGTTGTCAGAATCTCAAATAAAGTAACTACATAATACATCAATTCATTTTAGTTTCTTTACCATTGTTCCGTGTTCAAAATTGTTTTCAAAGCGCTGAAGGCAATTGTGTTATCAAAACTTTGTTTTACGTATAAATCCATTTAAAGTTCAACTATGAATATGTTTTCTTCTTGCAAAACAACCACCAAGACAAAAAGCAAGACAGTTCAATTACGTGGAACAAGAAGAAGATGAGTACATTGTGTATGGTAGATAACAAAGTATAATTTATTATATATCAGTAATCAAGTAAAATATCTATGACTGATGTATATCAGTATAGTAAACGTGGCAGAATGTCAATCAGCTAATTATTTCTATTGTGTTTGTGTCACTTAAGAGTCCATTCCAGTCCCATTTATTGAACAAGACGTGAAGCATTGAGGTATTCACAGTGTTGTGCTAAATAAACCTAAGTAAACATAGCTTTTTGAAAAGAACCCCACAAAGGGGTGCGAAGTTCGAGTCGACAAAGGCGTCAGGCTACTGCTCATACGAGCTTACGGTGCTGCGATCCACCTGTAAAACTATGGAGTCAACTTTGTGTGCAACTTTCTGGTCAAAGCTTTTAGTGTACAGTGCACATCCTTCCACCCGTTACTCAGACACTAACTGTTCAAATGTTTCCAAAGTTGAGACATTTAATCACAATGATGTGTACATTTGCCTCTGTATGTTTCATACCCTCATTTGGATAGTTTATGCAAATTTTATTACAGTTTTGCGACTTGTTCTTCTAAAGCACTCTTACAAGTGTATCCGTGAAAACATACATACGTTGCTTTCATTATAGTGTTGTATTTGTTCGTACAAAGGACTAAACACAAGCTTTGGCAAATGTTAAAAGCGGAGGTATATTAATGAGATGTGCTCACTAATTCTCGTGTTTACATGTGGTTCAGAATATGATACAAACACACTTCCGGATATGCCATCTGTCAGAAACTCTTTACCAAACTTACTTGCTGTGGTTGGAACCAAATGGTCATGGATCACTGGGAGTAAACTGTCCCTTGATGTAAAATGAGTTCAACTTCAGGTTCAAATATATGACACCTGTTGTTGAATCGTGTGTTGTAAAAGTGAAAAAAGGGAACTTATAAAGTTTGTCTTTACAGAGACATTTGTGTGTGTCTGGGAAATCTCTGTGTGATTGGTGTGTATTTTAAACCTCATGCATATATCATATAAATGTTAATATATACATAAGGAAGCCGAAAATAAAATAAAAAACATCGATCGATTGATTGAGATCCAAGAGTCCAGCCTACTATTCTCAAAAATAATTGTGTAAGTGATGAATCAACATAATTACAATTGACGTAAACCACTTCATACCATTATAACCATATAATACATTACTTCACGTTATATGGTATATTTGGTCCCTAATGCAGGGTTATTGTTACTATCCATTATCATTCTGGAACCATTTACACTCTCTGACGGTAGTGTTTGTTTTGTCTCTCGTGGGGGATCTTCATTGAAGATAATGACCCGTAAGTGAAGAACTAAACATGTCAGTATTACACCTGAAAATAAATTTATATCAACATTTGTTCAATCTTGTCACAGTGTCTCCAATACACATAGCAATATTCAGTTTTTAAAACTAACCGCATGTATCATAAATACGGATTGGTAACAATTTATTTTCAAAGTAAGCATAATTAAAGTCATTAATTAGGTATTAAATTTGTTGAAGGTACAAGAAATGCAGTTATTATCTGAACATTACCTTATCACGACGTTGGTAGTAAGAAGCGAACTGAAATAATTTAGACTTTTGCATTGTCGTCATGGTCACGGTCTCACTATCATGGAAACAACTTGTGCCCGAAACTAATGCAGACTTTAAAGATCATCTTCAAAACTTATGTAAGTTGAATGATTAAAATGTTTTCAGATGTGTACACTGACTGTTTGTGATGAAATGACGAAGTGATTAAAACAAGGAGTAACCACAATAATAGCACTTGGAATGTCAAAATGTCCGACCGTTTTTAGTAATTGTTTAACAAGAACGAAGTACTTCATGACGTCATACCTGAGTTATTGTCTATCAGGTTTGACTGCATGTGCACCTTGTGACTACTCGACAGAGGTCAGGGCCGTATAGCTTAATGTTTAGTTTGTACGGCTCAAATGTCTGGGTTCGAATCCCGCCAGAGGTTTGCAGCACTCGACTTAATTTCATAGGGATACCAAGATCGCTAGTTCGAGCTATTACCTGCAAGTTTCACCGCGATGCATACGCGATGCAAGATGTGCGTGGGTAAGTGACATAAGTGAAATAATCTTGAAAGATGTTAAACCCCAAATGACATCACTACCTGAACAAAAATCCATACTAGTGTTTCTGTAATAATACATGTAGGGTATGTTACTAGATCTATATATCACACATTTGTTCAAAAGGATTGATGAACATGTTATTTAACCTTCATATAAAGATGAATTGAATTCATCTTTTTGCAGCAATAGCTCTCCTCTAGGATAACAAACTATGGTTAACGATCTGTTTGAAATGTAGTTCCTCTGGATATCCAGAACAATTACAATTTTGCTTTTAAAACTGTCAATGGTATCTTAATTTCAACAACGCAATCGAAATTCATGCTTTTAACCAATGTACAATCCACATAATTTTCATTTTGTTAGGTAATGGAAGACACTTTAAAAACAGTGACGTGTTGTTTTAATGTTGATTTGAACGGATCTTATCATATGATAGGTCGAGGAGCAGTCAGCCTTAACTAGATGATTTCTTTTCCAATGTTCTAGAGTGTTAGTATGGTTGAAATCAATCACCTTGTCATAAGTCCCATTTCAGGAATCAATTTCAAAGTTTGTTCATACATCAGATCTTCGCGCTCAATCAATGGTGTAAAATCAGGTTGAATAGATTTAAGGAAAAGTCCTGAAAGTATAAAAACACTGACGTAATTCAAAAACGTTGTTGCCCTTATATGGTTAATGAAACTACACAGATCTGGAATCACTTCAACTTAAAATTAATAGTTGAATTTGTTCCTGCATCACTTAACAATTGCTTTGACGATATGACACGTGTCATATGTGGTACGAAATTATCATACATGTAATTGAAAAGTGTTTATCTTCAATGTGAGTCATATTATTTATTATACTGAAGTACAAAAGAAACGTCCCCAAAATAGAAATTATTATAATTTTCATTCAAATGCTCGTAGACAGGATGTACAGGCTACGATCACTTCTCCCAAACACACGCTTCATGAGACCAACGGTAATGCACATGCTGCTTGTTTTATACTAGGGGGCGGGATAGCGCAGTGGTTACCGTGTTCGGCTTAGGATCAAGAAGTCCGGGGTTCGAATCCTGTCAGGGACACGGCAACTTTGTCTGCAGTGGAGAACTGTTCTATACAATGCAAATAAAGAAAAAGGAAAATTCATGGACTTCTGTGAAGAAATAACATTATGTATACTCTTTTTATTCATCATCTTTATTGTTTATTTGAAGAACACCAAACACGAATTTATACAGCAGTAATCTGATAATTCAATGAAGTCTGATTGTAAAGGTAGTTCATGTTACCATGGCAATTTTCAGAGCTGTGGGTACTGACATGAAACAGGTCTTGCAGAATTTACACGTCCTTTGTGTTGAAACTTGATTGCGATTGCGAGCTTTTGATAACATTCTATGCCATGGTGTCAACAATCGATTAAATTTGTATATTTCAGCTTTTGAAATTCATTGATATATTGTAATGTCACATGACTGTTGATACAACCCTTATCACTTCTATAACACAGAATTGTATCGTCAGCAATAACCAATATATAGTTATTCCATTTCTCTGTGTAAGGGTAATCCCTTTGGGATATAACTACCGTTATTTCAGTAAATATATTACTATTATTAAATTAATTATGCACTGATAGACTCTATTATTTACCATCAATATTGCAGAAAAATGGTAGAAGTAATATTTGTTCTGTTTGTGCAGTTTGTATCATTGATGAATAATGTTGGTCCTTGCTATTTTGGAACTAATATCATCAGATATACTCCATTATGTCAATCATTTAATGCATAATAGAAAGGTGACATAGCACACTAAAGATTCAGCATTGTTTCTGATGGATCCCACTTCCTGTAAATAACAATATGATACTACAGCCAAAGGAAATTCTCCATTATCGTAGATGATACGAAAATGCAAATCTATATGTCAGTGGCATGTATTAGATATAGATGTGATTTCATTTTGTATTAGCCTCACGCTTGTCTCTAATTTCAATACATACAATTTAACATAATATTTGTCATATGTCAGCCATGTTTTGTGAAGCAAATGTGTCTAGATTAAAAGTGTTTCAACTTATTTGAATGTATATTTCCCGTGAGAGTTCTCATGTTGTTTCAATCAATTTTCCAATCTACAGAAATTTAAATATTGTCAGAATCTCAAGAAAAGTAACTACATAATCAATTCATTTTATTTTTCTTTACCATTGTTCGATTCCGTGTTCAAAATTGTATTCAAAGTGCTGAAGGCAATTGTGTTATCAAAAGATGTTACGTATAAATCCATTTAAATTTCAACTATGGATATGTTTTATTCTTGCAAAACAACCAACAGGACACAAACCAATACAGTTGAAAAAACAAGAAGATGATGAGTACATTGTGTATTGTAGATAACAAAGTATAATTTATGATTTATCATATAATTGAGGGTGTTATCGATGCAATAAAGCAATCTGATAAACTTGGTATCCAAATCTAAAAAGAATATGCAAAACAGGTCAAAGGTCAAATACACAAACTACTTTCGCAAAATTCCACTCTTTCCATGCGAATCCTAAAACTGTTTTCGAATCATTGAAAAGCGTAACCGGGAGTTTACCGGCGTATTTCCGCTTGAATGAATGGATATTCGAAAACACGAAATCATCTGACATGGTACAGTGCATTTATAGTTTTAACAAAGTCAAGATAATTGTAGATTTGTTTTAAAAATCATTCAAAACTTCAGTGTGCTATTGACTAACAGCATCAGCAGGTAGCTGCAGTGTCCTGTGTACAAAATGAATTTGATGTGTCACTGTCAGTCAGCGTGTGGCCTACCGACGCGCCTCGTCAATTGCACTAGCAGTTTGGCAGTTCTTGAGGGCTGATCATACGGTATTAGATACATTAATAGGTACTTATTGTCATAAACCAAAGAAACATCCCCACCTCACTACCGTTAAAGTGTGAAAGATACTGTTATGCAGCAATCCGAATCAACCCTGCATCGCAGCTTCCAAAACGTTGAAATCAGAGTTACTTCCCTTGTTCTAATGTTCTATTGTCGTCATGGTCACGGTCTCACTATCATGGAAACAACTTGTGACCCCATCTAATGCAAATTTTTCAGACCATCTCCCAAACTTATGTAATGAAAATTATAAAAATATTTTCAGATGAGTACACTGAGTGTTTGTGATGTAATGATGAAGTGATTAAAACAAGGAGTTCTCACAATAATCGCACTTGGAATGTCAAAATGTCCGACCATGTTTGTTAATTGTTAAATAATCACTAAGCAGTATACCTGAATTATTGTCTACCAGGTTTGAATGCATGTTAGCCTTGTGTCTACTCGACAGAGGTAAGGGCCTTATAGCGTAATGTTAAGTTTGTACCGCTCAAGATGTCTTGGGTTCGAATCCCGCCAGAGGCTGGGCATCTAGAGAACTGATGGACATAGAAGATAACTATTCTACACGCAGTGAGGTTTGTGTGCAGCACTCCACTTAATTTCATAGCAGTACTAAGATTGCTAATTCCAGCAGATAGTCGCAGGTTTCACCGCGATGCATACCACAAAGATGTGCGTGGGTTTTCTGCCTGAAATAATACTAGTAACCGTGACATGAGTGAAACATCTTGAAAGGTGTGTAACCCCAAATCACATTTCTACCTCAACAAAGATTCATACTTATTTTTCTATAACAATACCTGTAAGGTATGTTACTAGATCTATGTTAACACATATTTGTTCAAAAGGTTTCATGAACATGTTATTTAACCTTCAAATAAAGATGAATTGTTCATCTTTTTGCAGCAATAGCTGTTCTCTAGGATAACAATATGGTGTTTGATCCGTTTGAAATGAAGTTACTCTGGATATCCAGAACAATGAGCTCATCAAAACTTTGCTTTTAAAACTGTCAATGGTATCATTATATCAACAACGTAATCGAAATTCACTTACACATGCTTTTAACCAATGTATAATCCACAGAATTTTCATTTTCTTAGTTAATGGAACTCACTTTAAAAACAGTGACGTGTTGTTTTATTGTTGCTTTGAGCGGATCCTATCACATAGGTCGAGGCGCAGGCAGATTTAACACCTTGTCAATAGTCCCATTTTAGGAATCAATTTCAAAGTTATTTCATGGACCAGATCAAAAGAATTTGTGTGTGACAGAACTATTTGATTGATGTAAAATCACAGGTTGAATAGATTTAATGAAACGTCCTGAAAGTATAAAAACACTGACGTAATTCAAAATCGTTGTTGGCCTAATATGGTTGATGAAACTACACATATCTGGAATCGCTGCAAATTCAAATAAATAGTTGAATTTGTTCCTGCATCACTTAAGAATTGCTTTTACATATGACACGCGTCATCTGTGATACATAATGAACATACATGTAATTGAATAATGTTATGCCCTGAAAATTAAAATATATGGTTTAATTTGTTCCTGCAAATACTTTTGCGATATGGTAAATTATGAACATACATGTAGTTGAAAAATTAAAATGTTTATCATCAATGTGAATCATATTATTTATATACTGACGTGCAAAAGAAACGTCCAAAATATAGAACATATTATAATATTCATTAAAATGGTCTTAGACAGGATACACAGGCTAATATCACCTCTCCCAAACACGCGGTTCATGAGACCAAACAGTTATGCACATGCTGCCTCTTTTATAATATAAAAAACAAACTTTCGGATGTGTAGAAAAGTGCCGGTATGAAATTCGTGTCTAAGGCATGAAGTGAACCTTGACAGAGAAAACACGCCATGTTTAACTTTATCAGAGAGAGAAGGAGCAATTGGTAAGTTGGAAATGGGAGCCGTCCATACCGATGTAGCAGCATAATGGGCACAATGGTCACACAACATAGACAAACTGGCAGGGTAGCAGACAGGCAAGGGGCGGCAGACCAAGAGTCACCGCACCTCAGGAAGACCAGCCGTTACGGGTGCTTCATTTGAGAAATCACTATACACAACATCACTTAGTCAAAAATAACACTAACAAGAAAAAGACAAATTCATGGAATTTTGTAAAGAAATGCCATTATGTAAACTATTTTTATTTATCATCATATTTGTTCATTTGAAGAACACCAAACACGAATTTATACAGCAGTAATCTGATAATTCAATGCAGTCTGATAGTAAAGGTCTTTCATGTTATCATGGCAATTTTCAGAGCTGTGGATACTGACATGAAACAGGTCTTGCAGAATTTACACGTCCTTTGTGTTGAAACTTTATTGTGATTGCGAGCTTTTGATAACATTCTATGTCATGGTGTCAACAATCGATTGAATTTGTAATTTTCAACTTTTGAAATTCATTGATATATTGTAATGTCACATGACTGTTGATATAATCCTTATTACTTGTATAACAGTCCATGATGTTTACATGATGTTTGATGCATCAACAGAATGTTTACACAGCTGCAACACAGAATTGTATCGTCAGCAGTAATCAATATAGAGTTATTCCATTCCTCTGTGTAAGGGTGATCCCTTTGGGATATAATTACTGTTATTTCAGTAAATAAATTACTATTATTAAATTAATTATGCACTGATAGACTCTATTATTTACCATCAATATTGCAGAAAATGGTTGTAGTAATATTTGTTCTGTTTGTGCAGTATGTATCATTGATGAATAATGTTGGTCCTTGCTATTTTGGAACTAATATCATCAGATATACTCCATTGTGTCAATCATTTAACGCAGAATAGAAAGGTGAAATAGCACACTTAAGGTTCAGCATTGTTTCTGATGGATCCCACTTCCTGTAAATAATAATATGATATTATAACCAAAGGAAATTCTACATAATCGTAGATGATACGAAAATACAAATCTGTCTGTCAGTGGCATGTATAGATATAGATATGTATTAGATATAGCTGTGATTTAATTTTTTATTTCATAAACGCACACAACACCATCCTATTCCATTTGAAACACGTAAATTGTCAACAGTAAGAAAACGGCCAATTTCTCTTGCAATGCCTGCATTTGTTGTATATGACATAACAGACGGTGCAATACCAACACGTTGACTAAAACAAATGTCCAATAGTGCACATGTGAAAATGTCATTCCTTATGTTTCGCAATATGAGGAATGCGTAATTTCATTATAGCAATGAAAAAGGTCGCACAGAATTTGGTTTATCATGCATCTCAGAAGTCATTATCCTATACTTACAGCTACATTAACAACGGTTTAAAGAACGCAGTGTTTTAACTTAGAGAAACGTAATAGATCAACATGTTAGCTCACCCTCGATCGCTAACTACTTTGTTCACACCTTCTTGACCTTTAAAGATGGTGACAATCATCAATTTTATATTGTCGTGTAACCGAGGCTTATCACTGCCATCCATCACTCTCATGGAACTATTTACACTTCCTGACATCACTGTTTACTGAATTCCCCTCTCAAACGAGCAGCTTTGTCAAACAGAGCTTAAGGCCAAGAGAGTAAGAGTTTAACATCACCAATTAAGGGAATACAGCCTATATATCCAAGTTGCCATAATGGTTTTCTAACTTGTTTCCACTAAAGTTGAACCAATTTATTTAGGATCTTATTGGTACATCTTACTGTGTTAGGTTCTCAGTTGATCAACATCCTGTTATGGGATGTACTCAACATATTGACATGGAATGTATTGATTGGAAAAAAACATGCAATTTCGGTCCTCAGGGAAGATTTTCTTCTTACTGATGCACTTTTAATGATTATTCTTGTAAGGTAATACAATTACTTCTAATCAGAATCTATACCTATCTTACACTGTCGGCCAAAAGAAAAGCCTTCTTGATTTTCCTTAAAATGAAGGATGAAATAAGTTCTGATATATAATTAATGGGGATCTCGTTATGCTGAAACATTAATTCAAATTCAGACTACCATCGTATCATACCAGGTACCCATTTTACTGCTGGGTGGACAGAGGCACACTTCGAACTAAGGCACTTACCCAGGGTGACACCACAAGTCTCTCAACTCATGTCTCACTGTGGGGCAGTGAATGACCCTTCAAACTCTCAGTTTATCCAGCAATGTAGCTGGTAACCTACCCATGCGGCGAGTCGCGCCCATTGTTGCTGAACTTCACTGATAACGGTCAACTGAGCTATGCACAGGAACACGTGCCACCACGTGCCAGAAATGAGTTCTGATATATAATTAATGGGGGTCTCGTTATGTTGAAACATTAATTTATCTGAAAGTCGTAGAAAAACTGTGATTCGAGTCAATAACATTAATAAAAACCATGCCCAATGAACACCACTATTTCCAGTTGATTCACTTGCGGAATGTAACCACATACATCTGTAGCATCATCGCCACTTTATTGCGAATGAGTGCCTGTGTTGTTGCTCCTGGTTGTATAAAATCTGTTTCAAAAGATTTGTTCTGATCAAGCACTGATCGGTAACTGAACAATGTCTGTTGGCTCATTTAAAAAATCGCCATTCTTTTGTGACATGGCAACTTCTGAAATTAAAATATATTATGCAGAAATGGTGCAACTTCATTACGCTAAAATATTGCTAAACTGTTCATTATAGTTTTTTTTACAAAATCTGATATGATAGCTGGTGGGCGTTTCTTTTGGTCGATATTGTATACTGGGTTTTCTAACGTTTTGTTTCCTCTAAGGTTATATCAAATTATCAAGGATATTATTGGGTCCTGATGGGTAATACCTTGCTTTGATAAGTTTTAAATCGAAACCATTTATGGGATGTAATCAACAATTGTCAATTGTATTGAATAGATTAATATGCAGTCTCTGTCTCAGATTATTGATATTTACTGACTCATACTCTTCTGATAAGTTACTGTTACTGTACAATAATTAATATTTCAGTATGTAATATTGCTGATAGAATTATAAAATGTAATGGTTAACATAACATAATCTCTCAATCATTATTTCCAGTATTTAAACATGTGATTATTGCAATAATTGTTAATGAGGGTTAAAGTTGTTGTAGAGATAATTGTATTAAGATATAAGTCATATAGTGTTAAGTTAAGTTAAAACGTGACGTGAAAATAGAAAATGTAGCCTTGACACTTAAATATTACAGTTTGCCTCATAACAAAGTTTTCAATATCTGCATTATATGTTTTATTTGTTGCTCCATGTTATCAATTGTTGCTCCATGTTATTAATTGTTGCTCCATGTTATTAATTGTTGCTCCATGTTATTAATTGTTGCTCCATGTTATTAATGCAAATATACATTAGTGTTACCTTTGATGTCATTTCATTGAAACTGTCAGTGGAGGAATTTAGCCCAAGGTTTCTTTAGAGGCAAATCTTAATTGCTCAATTTGTTCAAAGAAGGACAGCAATTGCCTTTCTTACAAAGAGAAGCATATAAAACGGAAAATCATAGTGATATGCAGGTCGACATAGGCAATATTTTCTCATTTTGATTGTAGGATTTTTAAGAAACTTTTCCATTAGTAGTTGTTTCAAGGGTGTGTATTTAAGGCCATGGGAATGTTACCATAACTGATAAATTTATCAATAAAGGAGCACAATATTGTTACGTATCGACACTATTTTCCCATATAGTGGTTGTTTTTTCGCCTGTATAATTGTCAAAATGGTTTAAGTATTTATGGACAGATCGTACATTTGTTTAAATATATATGATCTCATGTGCACTACTGTTGTTAACGATCAGAATGAACGCTGTATGAATAAGATAATGTTGTACTTTTGAAAAGAAATTTAAAACAACAGTAACTTATTGAAATTTCCACAAACATATAATATATAGATGTGTTAAACTGACATTGTTTAAAGAAACTAATCTAGAAGTATCCTTTCACCAATGAAATATTGATTCTGAGCCTTACTTGATCATGTATATCTGATCATTAGTGATTGTTTCATCAATCATTTAACATGGGCATCTCTCTGTACTCTCCCGAGCCAAGATAACGCAGACATACCATCCATAACACATCACGTGGTTATACAAGCCTTGCTGTAACCTTCAAGCTAATGGGTTCAACAACAATTGCAAGGTTTATTAATTTAACTAAAATCAATCTGTTGGTGTCATGTTTCCATTTCTAATGACTTCGCTTTGATTTTATGACTATGTGCGCAGTTAGTATTGAAGGTTTTAAACATGTAGTAGTTGTCAGAATCATTATGATATTTCCAAATTCGAGTGTTTACAGATGCTGTCGAAAGCTTTGCTTTTTTCTCACTCTACTTCTTTTTGAAGGTACCACACATATGCATAAGTCATACCTTTTGAACATATGAGTTATATCAACATAACATTTGGCGTTCTTGTATTTACATGGTTTGCATTTTCATTTCAAGAGAATATGCAAATAGACTGGCATGAAAACCAAAACGATATGCACTTTATATATCTACATTCAGCGTAAACCACACTTTGAATGTTGCTGCTGTAATCGGATTTGAACAGATGGCGTGTATCGAACACACAATGTATTCAAGATTCATGCACCAATAAATCAAGCTTAATTTAATTAACAAATGTACAGAAAATATCCTATTGGATAATCACAAACTGTACATTCTTAAATAAAACTCATATATATTATCTCAATATGTAATGCCAAAAGGTCTAATTACTAGATTGACTGTATATTACAATTTAAATTGTAATTTTCATTACTCGAGCAAGAGAGCTTTAGAGCTGTTTTCATAAATATACAGTTTGTAATTATAATATAATGAATTTATATAGCGCCTGCTTTCCAGCGTATCTGCTGCTCAACGGCGCTGTCACAGTCTAGCAGGCTGCTGATAGGTATGCCTGTCTGTACAGGTGTGTCTTTAGCAGCTTCCTGAATGTCTGATAGTCTGTTGCCAGCTTGATGTCCATTGGCAGACAATTCCAGAGAACAGGAGCGGACACAGAAAATGACCTTTCAGCCATTTTGGTTTTGACGTCCGGTACTGTCAATAGGTTGCTGGCTGCTGATCTCAGCTGTCTTCTTGGCTGGTATGGGCAGATTAGAGATTTAAGATATGGAGGTGCATCAGGGTGGTTGAGCACTGTGAAGGTCAGAGTCAGAATTTTGAATTTGATTCTTTCATTGATGGGAAGCCAGTGTAGACTTGCCAAAACCGGAGTGATGTGTTCATATTTACGGGTTCTTGTAATAATGCGTGCAGCACTGTTCTGCACTCTCTGAAGGTGTTTTGTTGATGCTGTACAGCCAAGAAGGGCATTGCAATAATCAAGTCTCGACAAGACGTAACTGTGCATAAGTAGCTTCGTGGTGTTGACATCCAAGAATCCACGGATTTTTCCAATGTTCCTGATATGGATATATATATAATTGATAATAAGGATTATTGGTGGCAGTGTACACTGTTTGATCGACTTTCTCATTTAGGTTATTTATATCGAAATTGATGTTATCATTGGATATCCAATCGATGATCAAAATCACTAAAACATTATTTAGTAATTAGACTCGAGAGGACAGGATCCTTTTTCAATAATATCACACCTTTTAATCATGGTGTATACATCAAATGTTCATAAAGCTGTAGACGTTGGTCATCGGTTTTCAATACACTTAAATGTTGGTTTCTATATTTAAGAAATATGCTGATTATGAATGTTTGTGTACCTTTAACAATCCTCTTGGAGTCTATTACCACAAATAACTAATTAATATTGATACTGACGTAATCTTGAAATAATATACAGAGAAAATGTCCAAAATTATTAAACGACATCAAAAGCATTTTTTCAATTGTCTCTTTTATAATGATAAATATAGTGAAACATAAAAATATATCTTGAATAACGTTTAATTTCAATATATGTTTCTTACACACAATTGATATTAAGCACATGACATGATGTCACCAAGTTATGTTGTTCCCAATGTCATCACATACAAAATATTCATTTTATTTTTGCACCCCAGCAGTAATAAACCATGTCATGCAGACATCACATCATGTATGATTCACAGTTTTTCTGTCACAAGAATGTTTATAACAAAAACTATACATGCTATTTCCTAAGATTCTAATCATTTGATATTGTCTCGACCATTTATTGTTCAAATTAGTGTTTATTTAAAGTTTCAAATGTATATTTTAACCAAGTGTATGCTGATACAATAACCGGACTAATCATATATTGTTAAATATATTAAATTAATCAAAATACATATTTATGAAGACATGAATAGTCGTCATCCTTTCAAAGTTATATTCTTCATAAGTTGAAGAAGGATCCATAATATTCTTCACTTCAAGCGCTACAAGCATCTTTATGTTATATTATCTCCAGTTTGATGCTGTATCAAATCACATGTTGCATTAAGTCCAAAAGAAGAGTTTTACTTTGTCTGAAATCGATAGTCTTGTTAAAAAATCCATCTCAGGGATTTCAATTTCGATTCCTTGCCAGAAGCCTAACGTCACATTTCACAATTCGGATTCGTGTTTGAAAAGCTGTTAATTTGACATTATCTGAAGGCAATATTCCCAGAAAGTTAATTCAAAATGTAATGCAAAGCCAACACATGTAATGACGTCAAACAGATAAAACATGAGACAAATATGTAAATGAAGCAATGTACAACGGACATGAAATGAACAAAATATGACATTGTTCGAGTTAAATCAAAGGATAACCAAACACACATTAGTGGACATATTTTCATGCTACATGTTCAAGAATAATATTTCAAAATGTAAAAAAGTATTCATCAAACAACAAACGTATTAAGGTTGTTTTTTTTTTAATTTAGCAGAACATTTTGAAATGATGTCTGATTCTTTCATATTCCGTTCTTGCAGGAGAGGCAGTGGCATATTTTATTGTTTCATTTCTGATCGATGTTGTATCAATTTACATGCTCAATTAAGCCCAAAAGTAAGTTTTTACTTTGGGTGAAATCGATAGTCTTGTCAAAATATCTATCTCAGAGAGTTCAATTCCAATTCCTTGCCAGAAGCCTAACGTCACATTTCACAATTCGTGTTTAAAAGAGCTGTTAAATTGGTGTAGAATTTTATTATTTTTAGAAGATATCTTGTGGCGATTTTCCCAGGAAGTTAATTTAAAAAGTGATGCCAAGCCAACAAATGTAATGAAGTCAAACAGATAAATATAAAACACAATACAATAATATAAATGAAGCAATGTACAATGGAAAAACCAAAAATACACATTCACGAGCATAAGTTTTTGTTGCAATAGTTTCAGAAAAGCATATGGATATTGAAAAATAAAAAAAAGCATTTCATTTATTTTGAATACAAATTGTTATTTCTTAATAGAACAATGAATGCTCTTTGTTTTTTGTTGTTTATACATGCATCAAAATTGCTAACAGGATAATGTCTTGTATGTATAATACAAACTGTAAATATTAATCGAACTAACTAGGTTTTCAGATTATGCCCATATTAAAATCAATACATATTTTTACTTCAATTTATTTATTTTGTGTGATTAACATTATCATGATTATTAAGATTGAACATATTGTTTAAAAATGTGAATAAAATAATTCAACATTTTGCAAGAATGAAAGGACACCATTACGGCTTCGGTTCATGATGTTCGGGGTTCTAATCCCCCAGGGGCACGGCAACTTAATCTGCAGTAGAGAACTTACATGCAGTAAGCTTCGGGTGCAATGCTACACAGAATTGCAGTACAGTACCACTCATTGTTCACAAGTTCCAGCCGATGCTCGCAGGTTTCACCTCAATGCAATGATGTTGCGGGCTTTCTCCTTGCAATACTACTAGCAATTGAAATATAAGTGAAATACCTTTGAAAGCGGCGTGAAATCCCACATCACTTCACCTCACCTTGTGAGAATGAAATAACTTACTTAGAACATAACACCAACGCACAGTGTAATATTCACCCTGTAACAACAACTACTTCATTTCACACCATCCTGGCCTTTGTAGAGTGTGATAGTAATCAAGTGTGGTTTGTCTGTAGATTAGTGGCTTATCGATGTATTCCATCTCCCTCATGGAACGCTTTACACTTCCTGCCATCAGTGTACAGAGCTGTGTGCCCAGGCATTAAGGTGATAACATGTCCATTAAAGGATTAACTGACACATTTAATTAGACTCTATATCATGCATTATGTCATGGGTTAACTGATTACTGACACCAATACGTTGTCAAGAAGATCCTACTTGTATATGTGTACGAATAAAATGTTGAAACCATTTTTGAATGACCTCTTGCAGACCTTTTAATGACCTATTAAATCATAAAGGTGATTAATTATGAATAAATAAATAAAAGCGAAATGTAAAATAATTATGTAAGCTTTTAATATATAAGACGATAAAATTTGATATTATTAATCAATTGTTCGTAGAAAATGTTATTACACATGGTTAACAATTATTAAGCATGTTTGAAGGATGTTTCAAAATAATTAATGATACTGGAATTATTTCTTAAAATAAAACGTAAAATTTAAAACATGAAAGCAAATATAATCTTAGAGGCGTAAATGATATAAGCATAGATGCAACTTTATTTTATTGATATGAAAGTTTGTGGTTGTGCAAGAATTTAAACCGTTATTTGTTATTCGTTATTTGTTATTCTTAATTCGAATGAGGAATAGCACGTTTATATGGGTCATTGTTCTGAGCTTATTCCATTCTTGGGAGAAATCTTTCCACTTATTCAGACTTCAACAAGAGCACATCGTCGGGCTTTATTTGGTGATGAAATAGACCATTTGGTAAAAAAAATTTAACAATTAAGCATTAGAATGTTAACAGCCTCATGAAATGCATGGACCTGTCTTTATTTATCAAGTTTCAATGACAAGTGAGAAAATGTTATTTGCTTTTTATAATTCAATTACAACATATTTATCCATAATTTCCAAAAATACTTTCAACTTAAGTTATTGGCTTATTGTTAACATCTTGACTTCATGATTCTTCACACTGTGAGATTGACAAATTACATGGTCTTAGTTTGATTGATTCATTTGACGTTAAAACGCAAAAGTATTAAACTACCGAACAATGATGAGTTGCAGAAATATCATCAGGGAATATGTTTGGTTTATCTGCCTTCAGTCGGGTATTGAGTTACTGTTAACAATCACAACAAATCATAAGGCATCACAAACTTCCAAGTGAAATATATTTCAAGTAAACCCTATTGAAATGAATAGATAGTAATAAGTGATTCATGTTATGATAACGTTGATGTTATCTGTTTCAAACACATGCACTAGAGCTATTACAGACACGTGTAATTTAGCATTTAACTATCACAGCTGGTACAATTTGTGCAGGGTCATTGCAATTCACATCCTTATTCTTGCTGAAGAAGATTGTGAAGACGGTATAACGTATTTATAAATAAAATAAAATGAAATTATATATGTCAAAAGCTTTGGATTTCTTTGTATGGTCGATTTCCTTTTGACAAAGACATAGACTTGACGAAAGAGCATACATTGCTTGGTATTTGAAATACCTTGTGCGTATATAACTCCTTCACATATTCCTAAATACAATCGAGAAACTCAGAATATCAAGTTTCCTTTCCGTTATAGATTAAATTAAACAAGAACAATCTTTTTATTTTAAATAACATTATGCAAACTTTAAAATGTCTGTTTCTTTTAACTAACCACTGACTTCCTAAGGATCAATAATTAAATTGCAAATGTCTGTAGAATGATATATGCATGAACATTTTAAAACCTTTTAATGTCTTTCTGTGAAAGAAACTTTAAAATACTTAAAACGTACTTATGGTCAGCTCTGATTTTTTCATTGTTTTTACTGCCTGAAAGATATTTGTGCAATTTCATTAATGTATATAATGTGTGTTTTCTTAGGAGAAATACATTATTTTATGTTATCTTATCTTTTTTAGACATTTATTTATTTCAAAAGCTGAGGAGTTTTTAAGTTAACACGTGATTTTGTATTCATTTCCAAAGCTGAGAAACATTTGAGTTTGCTTTATTTTCGTCTATTTCAAAATTATACTCTCCACAAAAACAACGGGAAATTATTTTATGATCTGATCCAAATTCAGTTTCACAAACAAGTTATCATTTGTCATCTTCACTTGACATTTGCATAATAATGATAATGAGGGTATTTATAACTGGCAACACCACAAATGGGCACAGGACAAAAAGGGTGGGACTTCCTAATTTGGGACAGATCCGGAAGAATCCGGAAAGATCCGGCAAGCGAATTCAACCCCTTTTCGTCCTGTGGTGTATGCTCAATGCCCATACAGACATTCAAACTTATAGGTAAATCCATTGTGTTGTTTGGGGTCATATATGCCAAACGTTATAAAAATAAATGCATTATTCTATCGAGAAGTTCTGACTTTTGCCGAAAATTGCCGTTTTGATGATAGTCAACTCAGAATACCGGCGATATAAAGGTAAAAGTATTGATTTCTGATAGAAAACCGGACAATGCACCGCGTGTGGCGGGCGTCAATTTTCGAAACTTATTCACATTAGACAAAAAGACAAATTTGAGTTGATAATGTTTAATATGTCTTAAAATTACTGTCCATGTACATGGGGCGTGTAGTTTCGTTTTCTTCACATGTATAATGTTGTTGCTCGATTTCATTTGGAAAGTAGTCATTATGATATATTTGACGATTGGGGATGAATATGCAAGTTGAGTGAAAGTGTTTCAACTGAAATCAGCACATATCGTGTGTTGGCACGTAATAAAGCTAAAATAATAATTATATGAAACACAATAGATGCATCTTTAACACAACTGGTCGATTAAGCATATATGGGTCGGTATATACATTTCTACTGTAGACAAAGAGAGGTGAGATGCTCCAGATATTGGCTAAGGAAGACTTTTACAGATTAGACATAGAGAGAGAACTTAAACATATGATAATATGACACTGAGCACTGAAATAATCTCACACACAAATACATCACACACTCGTATAAACCAACTTTAACAAATATCGTCTATATAATGCTTACCAAAGGTCTCAATTTCAACAAAGAAAGCATATCAGGTCTTTGAAGGGCATTTAGATGTAGTATACATAAAAACAGGAAGATTTTCTGGATAACAACTTCTTTAATGTGAAAATACAATGTGTATTTTCACAAAATACAATGTGTATTTTCACAAAATACAATGTGTATGTTCACATTAAAGAAGTTGTTATCATGAAAATCTTCCTGTTCTTATAGAAAGCTTAGTATAAATTGTCTGATAATTAAAGAAATGATCATTGAAAATAATCTGATAGTTTATAGGCAGTAACAGTTCCGCACACAATTGACTTGTCAGGAAGGTGATATATCTCTGGTAAAAACGTAAAATTTAAGTAAATCATTTCAAATGAAGCCCATACAGATATATGTACCTGTCAGGAACGCGAATATAAGTTATATGTAATAACGTATTATACGTGTCTCTAATTACTCTTAGAATCGAAAAAACATATATCAAAGTGAAAGTGTGTGTACTTTACGTCAGTTCACAGCTGGTGATTAAGGGACAAGATCAGTGAAAAGTTCAAACACACAATTAAGCTGTCAAAAAGACCATTGATTATCTTGGGTCCAACGACGACTTGACATTCCAGAAAACGTCGTAAATCATCCTGTTGGCAGTTTTAATACGTTACGTTTTTGAAGCACGAAATATGCTAATTCTACGCAAAATCACACTGACAACAGGGTTAATCATGAAAGACTGCGGCTGGAAAAAGTTGTTGAATGTCATAACGATACCTACTTGCCAGAAGGGGCTATCTCTCAAATTGGGCAAAATTTAGATTATCATACCAAAAGGTAGTAAAACCTTCACTTTATATGTTCTAAATTTATTTAAGTAATATCTTGCTTATTAAAAAAAATATTTAATAATTTTCAAATTGCAATTTCTTTTCCAATGTCTGCCAGAAGGGGCTATCTTCAATGATGTTACTGCCAGAAGGGGCTATCTGCTAAAAAGTTATATATAGCCCCTTCTGGCATACCACCAACCATTGTTTACAGGAAGTGCCAGGGCTATCTCGGGAGGTTATCTCTTGGTGTCACATTAATTTTCAATTATCTTTACTTAAGTCTGGGGTTTCACAATATTCTCAGTTTAACCATCACATTCACACAAGTCGGACGCATTTTAGTGACGAATATTGGAAGTTTTAGAAATATTTTACATCAATATAATAAGGTAAGTGCATTATTTTCACAATCAGTGTTCATTAATGTTTATGTAGAATAGTGAATATATTTTCTTCTGTAACTTGAATTATAATGTTTTTAAGTTAAAAATGTTTTGTTATTCCAATAATATGTTATTTTGATATGTGTGAAAAGATGCAATATGTAATGTCGATAATTCATCAAAATTGTAAACAGCGTTGCATTTTTTTGGTTGATATTTCAAGATAATAATAGGTGTGAACAGGTAATAAGATCATGTATTCTTTTTATAGAAAATGAACAATACAGATGAAGAATGGAGTGACTGGTCTGAAACTGTTGTTGATGAGATTTTGCAATGTGGGAATGACATTCAAGGACATGAGTTATCTGTCTTAGATTCAGAAGAGTCTGATATTGATATTTCGAAGATTTGCATATTGCAAAAAACTGACATATTCCCAGTTTCTGACAGTGATACAGCGTTATCATTTGAAGATGGCTATCTGAATGAGGAGAGTTTCTTGGAAAGTGATGATGAACCGTTGGTTAGAATATTAAAACGTGACAAAGCCGAACATGTAAACATCACAAGCGATTCAAATGTCAGCTACTGTGATGAAGATCCATGTATACTCTTGACAGAAAACTTCAATGATAGCGATGATGAACCACTTCAAAACCTCAAGAAGAGGCTCAACCGTAGTCCTTCCATATCAGATGACTCGGACATGGATTCACTTTACAGACCCTCAGATTATCACTCCTCAAGTAGTGACAACGATTCTACCTGGAACACATTTGTACAAAAGAGGAAACATAATCAACTGAGCAAAACGAGGAAGAAGATGGCTCGACATCCTGGTCAGGTGAAAGGTCTTGGAAAATCTGCACCGAAGAAACCAAGAAATGGTCAAGAATATCAAAGGAACATGCAAGAGGCAAAACGTCGAAGTAAAATGGATTCGAAGTTGCGCTCACGCCTTGAACAGCTTCATTCTCAGCGTCTCCAAAATTTACTCACAGCAAACAGGTTACAACTTGTTCCTGTGTCTGGAGATGGTAATTGCTTCATGGCGTCTGTTGCCCTACAGACTGAATCAGATTCTGTTACTCTGAGGCAAAGAATGTGTGACTATATATCAGAAAGAAAAGACACATATTTACCCTTTGTCAACACTGCAACTAAAGAGCAAGATAATGCAGATGTGTTTGATTCACTGGTACAACAGCTACGAAATGCAGGATGCTGGTTAAATGACATGGCAGATGTATTGCCGCTTGCTGTATCCAACATGTTCAACAGACCAGTGAAGATTTTCACTAGTAAAATAGGAATGCCTATTATCAACATAAACCCAATGGATCAATCAACACCAGAGTCAAGACAACCAATATATCTTGCTTATTTAGCAACTCCTGGCTTTGAACATTATGATGCCATTGAAAATGTTAGACCATCAGGAAAAAATCGTCATATTGGTTCACCGTTGCAAACCTCAACACCTAAAGTGAAAGAGGGCAATTTGCAATACACACCAAGAAAGTCTGCCATGTATTCAAGCCCAAACCTTAAACAATCAACAAGGAAAAGGAAGGCAGAACTAAAATGCTGGAAGAAGAATATCAGAAAAGATAAAAGAAACAGTGGACAGGAGTATATCGACAGTAGGGGAAAGCAAAGGGCCAAACGATGTCCACAGTCAGTTTTTTGTGATAAATGCAAGTTCACTTGTACAGCACTCATTTCTGAAGAGGAAAGGCATGAACTGTGTAGCAACTATTGGGCAATGGGTTCATATACACAGCAGCGTCAGTATATCGTGGGATCAGTGACACAGTGTGAAAGTAAAGGAGCATCGGACATAAAGAGAAGGTCAGTCTCAAGGCAATTTAGCTTCAACATTGACGGTAGACGTATAAGAGTTTGCAAGACGTTCTTTCTGAAGACACTGAATATCGGGAAAAAAGTTGTGTACACTTCCTTGGACAAGAGTGGGAAAGGATCACTTGTGCTTGGTGATCAGCGGGGTAGACATACACCTCACAACAAGACCAGCACAACTGATGAAGAACAAGTGAGACAACACATTGAATCCTTTCCTGTCATGGAAAGTCACTACACAAGAAAAGGCACACGCCGTCGCTATTTGCACCAGGACCTGAGTATCACAAAAATGCATGAACTTTATGAAGAAAGTTGTAAAGCAAGGGATATCTCACCAGTCAGTTCCAAAACGTATAGAAGAATATTCTGTGAAGAATACAACTTGTCATTCTTTATCCCCAAGAAAGATCAATGCAACATATGCACTGTGTACAATCAAAGGAAAGAAAGTGGAACATTAGATTCCAACTGCATAGACAACTTCAAATTGCATCAAGAAAAGAAAGTAAGAGCGAGGTTGGAAAAAGACAATGATAAGAAGAAAGCAAAAGAAGCACCTAACTACTCTTGTGCCTGCTTTGACCTTGAGGCCATTCTTTCAACACCATGCTCATTAGTCAGCCAAATATACTATAAAAGGAAGCTCAACTGCTACAATTTCACAATTTATGAACTTGATACTAAACAAGCTTCTTGTTATCTCTGGAACGAAAGTGAGGGTAATCGGGGCGCCAATGAAATAGCAACGTGTCTTTTGTTGCACCTAAAGTCTCTATCGCCAACAATTAATCATGTTTGCTTTTATTCTGATTGCTGTGCTGGTCAGAATCGCAACCAATATGTTGCGGCAGCACTTTTACATGCTGTAGAAGCGACTGACATCAACGTAATTGATCACAAGTTTCTGGAAAGTGGTCACACACAAATGGAGTGTGACTCAGTCCATGCTAGCATTGAACATGCAAAGAAAAAAACATCCATCTTTGTTCCTCATCAGTGGGATACAGTCATTTCAATGGCAAGAAAACAAAAACCATACTTAACCATTCCATTGAAGCATTGGGATGTATCAGATTTCAAAACCTTTACAAAGGACAATTTTGGACAATTTCAGAAGGATACATGTGGCAACAAAGTCCAGTGGAGACACATAAGGTGGTTGCAGTTTAGAAAGGGTGAAAAGGAAATAATTCACTTTAAGACCAGCTTTGATGAGGAAACCTTCCGTTGCATTGACGTGAACAAGCGCAAACTCCGAGGTGGGCAATCGTCTTTGAAACACTGCTATTCCTCAAAGATTCCAATATCAAATGCCAAGAAATCTGATTTGGTTTCTCTGTGTCAATCACTTGTGATTCCTGAAGAATTTCATCAGTTTTATAGAGACCTCCCTACTGGAACATCAGCCAAGGACTGCTGGGTATCTGAAAGCTCAACTGATACTGAAGAGGACAATTAATTTAAGTGTTTTTGTGAAAAGCAACATCATTGTCCACAATAGAAGAAATGCATGTTGTATTTGGAAGTGTTCAGGATTTATAATATATAATAATCTCTTGTCAATACATTACAATTAAATACATAGCCCCTTCTGGCAGAAGAAAATTTTATGAAATGATTTCCTGCCATAAGGGGCTATCTCACTAATTACCATACATATGCCAATCAAAAGGTCATGGGTCATCAAGTTTAGCATGCCAAGATTCCTTGTATCCATATATACTTATGAATAAATGTATTTGAATATGCAATATCTTTCTGATTCATGGTGTGGAAATGAAACCTTTAAACACGTTTTTCTCAGTTTCATCTTTTCACGAGATAGCCCCTTCTGGCAGGGAGGTATCGATATGTTTTGTAAACGGACGATTTAGTTGGCTCCTCAAGACACGTATTTTTACTCGTAGTTTGCATGGTGACGTCTATTTGTTATATTTGCAATTAAAATAATTTTTGTAAACACGAATTATGTTCGTTCTACTCAACACTATGTATAACAATCAAGTCTGGCAAGTAAATAATTCCATTACGGACTTACGTGCGCAACACATGTATAATTAATGATACATAATGGCAGGCGGGCATATTATATTTGTCAAACTGTACACTGTCTTATTTAATTTTACACAATGGCTATAGATAGAATACACCATCTCATCTTGTCTTGTGTTTCAAATTGGATGTTTCAGTCCTGTAACAGAAGCGAACCTTGTTCAACACAACATAATCGATATGCATTTTTACATTCCAGTCTGAAATATTATCCGATAACTTTTATGGCTACAATAAGTGCCTTTTTAATAAATGATTGTGAAATGTGAATTATTGAACAGCTAAATGTTTTAAGGGAACGATTTCCAAATGTCAACTTGTTTTTTCCTCAGATTACACAATGACATTGTCATATTGCTTACCACATATTCTCATGAAAACTTCACACCAGAATTACACAAGAACATTGCATTTCAACGATGACGACACGTTAACTTAAACAAAAGCACAAAAGCTCTAGGTAACTTTAATAGCACTTTGATACAAAATAACCCAACCAACACTAATGAAGCCTATATTCATGTTTGCTCTATTTCGCTTATTGTTAATGATGTAGTCATGGAATTTGACACATTTGAAAGTTTATTTCCAGATAAATGTCATAAAAGTTTAGCACTTAAAGGTGCACCTGGAGGTGTCAGAAACAAGATGCAAATGAAGTTCACTCTTTTGTTCTATTTCACTATTGGTCTAATATTCTAAAATTTCACAACTTTAACCTCAGCTCATTGAATATATAAACTTATTGATTCTGATTGTACACCTTAATTCCTTACACAACCTCAACAAACACATTTTATAATACACAACTATGTTAATAACTACCGCTCTAAAGCACAAGGTTTAATTATATCAACTCGGAACAATATACACATACCATTGCATAACATTCTGAAAATCTGTAAATTAAATCTTTAAATGCCCAGAGTGTTCTTCACTGTTTTTCAATATCTTCTTCACGATGTATGTTTATATCTGATTTATTGTATCATTCTCAATTGAAGTTAAATCAAGATGGGTATTTTCAAAATCAATAGTTTGCAAAAAGAATATCAAATCCATTGTGCTGACTCTTTTGTACATGATCAAGTTGAGGGAGAATTGATTACTCCTTATTTTGTTGCCTGACATATCCAGGCGTTGATTCCAGCACGAATTGAGGATGATCATGTATCAGCAGTCACTTGAACATTCAATAAAACATTTCGTAAAACAAATATTGTTAATTTTTACTCGCCCGTGTAAGATACTCCAGTGTAATACGGCAATATTAAACTATAACAATGTTATACCACAATATATTCGGGTTATGACGTCACATTGGAGTTACGTCGTCACAATGGTATGGGAATCATAGTTTCAGAGCCATGCCGGCTATTTCGCTGGATTATTGATGGGAGAGTAATAAACAGAATATTAAACGACCTTCTATTTAATACCATTTTATTTAACTCGTGATGATTGGTGTCAAACTCACTTTCGCTCGTTTAAGAAAACAAATTAACTCGTTTGATAAAAATGGTATTAAATAGAAAGTCGTTTAGTATTCTCTTTCAATACCACATATGACGATATAGTTATATCGCCGGGCGTCCTAATATTTACAATAAAGAAGTTGTTATCAAGAATTGTATTCGTTATGTTATGAAGCTGTAGTAAGGGAGAAACAGGAGCTTGTCAATTCACTAGGATAACAATGTATCAATTGTGCCAGTCCTTCAATGCGAATATATACTAGTTAAGTAAAAGAAAAACTTTATTGTTTATGCAAGTAATAAGACTACATGTAAAGACACTATTTTATTCGGGAATATATACAATACCGTTACAAAGTGTAGAGAAATATAGAGATAGGCAATTTCGATATTATTATACACAGGGAAAATATTATCTTTTGATTCAATATTACATCAGTAACGTTACAAAAACATTGTCAAACATTGTCAACATTTAATTATCGAGGAAACGGAAAACCTGTAGCTAATTTTAGGCGTTATTACAGGCAAGTGATGATGTTAAGTTGTTAAAATGTACTCAAGATAGGAAAACATTAACCGAAACAGATAATTGATAATCGACAAGCCTTGAACGGAAACACAATGGTTTCTGCAAAGTTTCAGTTTCGATTCAATTAATGCGACACTCATAATGAAGTTGATTTTTTTGCGTGAAGCAATTGTGTTAAGGTGGTTTATGAAGACAATATAACATATAAGAATAGGACGATTTTCTGGATAACAACTTTTTTAATGTGAAAATACACGACGTTTCGGAGTACATACTCACTCCTTCGTCAGGTGGAATGTAAGGAAATAACAAAATGTGGTACATTTATAAAGCAAACAAATCAATGGTGAGGAAACTCAATCAGGGAGATTAACATGCATGAGAATGGTATACAATGGGGATTTTTGATACAAACATGAGGGGGGTGAAACATGCGAATGGTATACAATGAGGATTTGCAATACAAACATGAGGGAGAGAAAATTGATAAACAATGGCCTGTAAGCTTTATTGGAGATGTAAATAAACACACGTGATGAAACGAAAGAGGCCAATTGGATTTATTGAAATTATTAAAAAAAAGCTAATAGGTGTTGATTGGTGGGGACTCCTCGGATAATTTGCTCCGACAGGAGTGGATGGAAGGTAGGGATACTTTGATTTGGTTTGTTCTCCTCGGATATTTCCTCCGACAGGAGATAGAAGTGCTAGATGAGTGAATCCCAAGCACATGGTAGGAAGATGCCTTGATCGCGGTTTATTGCAGGTTGTTCCCTTCGAATGTCAACCAAATCCAAGTATCCCTACCTTCCATCCACTCCTGTCTGACGTTTTGGTATACTTATCAGGATATGTTTATACTTGTGTTTACATTGCACTTAGGACTGACAAATTCTGTATACACGAGCTCTCCTTACGCCATGTCAGAATATGACAGGTAATAAACAAAAACAGCTGAAAGCAACCTCTTCCATGTTCACTCAGTATTACTATTCGTGCATATTAAGTTGTTTAGTTATGTTCATGAGCTGAATGTCCCAAAGCCGATGTCTTTGCAGTACATCTATCAAGTGCTCGACAATTGTTCCTTTGGCACTGCGCAAGATAATTGCACTTGTGTATGTGCAATATCACTGGCGTTATAAGTTATAAGATTATAAACTCACGTACCACAGAAACATCACCATACAAAGTTCCGGATTGTTTTATGACGTCCTACAATAATGATGCTTCAAAACAAATTTAAGCAAAAACAACTATTTGTGTCGTTAACATATTTTATTAATTACATTTTGTAAAGTTTAACTTACTTACCAAACATCCTGGTCAAATTCAAGATTGAAAAAGCAATGTCAGAACCCCTAGTGTATTTGACATAAACATAAAATACTCTCATGTACTCTGATGTATTTCTAATCTAAATACTTCTTTACAAAACAAGTACATTCAAAATCTACTTTCTCCGACAGCATTACTTTATTTTATACTCTCTTAATAACTTTTGTATTCGATAAGCGTCTTCTCTTGCAGAAAGAAGACTCCTACTAACCTTTTTCAACGTTTTCGTATATTTATACACAGTACAACCAATGGCTCGCTAGTTCTAACCGATGCTCTCAGGTGTCATCGCAACACATAACCATACTGGCGTTGCAGGCTTTCTTCCTGCTAAAATTCTTCCGGCTCCTCTCACAAACTTCAAGTTATCAAATCCAGATGATTCATTGATAAATCAATGGTTTATATTCCTGTGATCTCATCTTTAAAATTTAATGAAATGGAATGTAAAATATTTATAAAACTGACTGACATATAACGATTGATTGTCATTGTTCCAGTGATAGAATTGTCAGTACGTCTTTGGAATTGATTCTTCTGGTTGTTTCATCTCAACTCAACACCATTGCTATTTGCTTGACCAATCATAACAATATTCTATACAATTTGTAATGTATTGTTTAATTGTGACACAATATTGTTGGTTTAAAACATTTATTATTTCTTCGTCCCATCTCCACTTAGGCCTTTTTGGGAAGAAGTATAATTAGTGCAGGAGCATTGATGTAGATAATTGCAAGATGGATGATGGATGGTGTAAAATACGCCTGTGCAATATTACAGGGTAAATATCAAAAGGAACCTTAAATGTGGTTCCTGCATTTCTTACTAAAATTATAATCTTCTTTCGCCCATAGAGCTTCAGTGCCTACTATTTAGTGATTTAGCTTTATTAATTTACTGATTTGAAGAGGACTCTGATAATAGAGAAGATAACCGGAATTAAAAAAGTAAACTCTCACAAAGCTGCTTCCACCATTCTTTCAGTTAGAAATTATCTTAAATTTGAGCAATGGAATGTATTAAATGTAGATATAAACTTATTTCATTCATTACGAAAACATATGTCATGATTTGATCTGTACCATATTGAAATATATGTATTTTTGTTTCTAGTAGACTCATGCTAGTAAACTCGATCCTTAGGAAAAATAGATACAGTCACATTCACAAACGATTTTTAATGGATTGTAAGTTTTTCAAAGTTTGTAAAGGATAAATCCCCCTTTCGTTCTAATTTGAAAACTCAAGCAAGAAAAGTGTTATTTAATTTACTCTAGTCAACATGATAAAGGTTTAAATACAAAACAATGCCATTGTGGCTTTTTAGGTCTTTTGGCAACCTTAATCTTTTGAAAACCGAACTGTGACCCAAGATTGGTTTTCTTTTAGTTTAATCTAGCTAAACACGTGAATGTTACCTTGGTAACAAAATGGTATTGTCTAAAAGCAAAACATTAATTCCATCATATACTACAGGCAGGAAGAAACGTTTTAGGAAATGAAAAAAACTATCATAGTTATCAACATTTCACCTAACACTACACTGACTATAAATAAAGTTTATCAGTGAAGCAGTCTATGGATGAAAAGTATGTGAGCTTTGGTTTCTCTGTTTTGATTATACCCTAACTTGTTCATACTCTTTTCTTCTCCCTGGATGGTGCTGCATTAATCAATGTTTGTAAGAATTATGTATGCATATTTTACAGCAATCTGATTGGTCAAGATGCGATCACATGACCATCGACGGAAAATCATAATGACCCCGAGTCCGACCAAAAGCCGTATTGATTTGAGTGACATCAAACGATTGTTGCATGACGTCGTGCTATTGTTTTCATGACGTATTTTGACCGAAGTCCTAACAACATAACGTTTTTGGACTCTATTATATTGTTTTCCTTTTATTTCCGTATTTAAACCTAATAAAAACAAGTGTTTACAGCTGAATTCAAGCAATACCTCGTCCTTGGCCAATATTGTTTACTCGGGTCCATAGGCACTTTTAATGATTAACTATAGGTACACATGTAATTGTTCCATACTCGTTTTACCGCATGCATAATTCACAAGTTACATATTATCCAAAATTTATGGCTTAGAATAACCATAGTTAATGCTTTCCTCTTTCTAATAACATTTCATTGATTTGTTCGACAACTGTGAACAATCACATATTGGAAACGACTGAAACAAGAGAAGTGATTGTCATTGTTGCATGTCAGCATGTATTTTACTGGAATCGATTATTCGGACTGTTTCATCTCAACAACCTAACAATCTTTTTATTTACTTGACCAAGCATAACGTTGTTCTGTAAAATATTTAATGTATTGTATGGCATGTGACGACAAATATTAAAAGGCGGAATACTGCTAAATTAACATTTGATTGAGTCTATGTTCATGTCCATCGATTCAATTGCTTGAAACTGTTGATGTACTTTCATGTCAGTGAAATAATGTCTATTTATACGTAAAAAGCCCTTATTTAGACTAAAATGTATTGTCCTAAATTTAAATAATTATAGTACCTTCAACTTTATTGTTTATTTCAATAAGATTTCAATTCCACAGCGTGTATTCTGTTTGTCTACACTTAATAAGAAACTAGACTGTATTAAAGGCTCATATTTTATACATTATCGTGGCCCCGAAAAACGTTCTACGTAGCTCTCTGGGTGCTAATATATAGTCCAGGGGTTCTTTCACAAAGGTGAATATTAACTTCCATACTACCATACCCCCATGAAATTCCGTCTTAGTGACTTACAATCACCTTAGTTCTCTGTGAAAGTGGCCCTAGTTATTATAAAGATAAACTTTTATCAACTTGCAATAGGTTTTATTATGCTATGACATATAGCAAGGAAGTCTATAAAACATATACAAATGCAGAAAAATACCATAGGCGTAAACCAATGTTAACACTAGGACACCCTAAGTCGTGATTTTGAGAATAAAACAGATCAGGACCGTACAATTCCCTATTACAGCTTCTCGAGAAGCCATAAAGTGAGTTGACCTTAGTTGTACATTATGCTTACTAATATATAAAACTAACACATCAATACAGACGAATACAAATAAAATATGTTTACGTTGATTCTGTTTTACACATCCTAGATTGTGTGATTGTAAAATGTAGAATAGACGGAAATGTGTTACTAAGTGAACTTAGTGATTGAAAATATATATAATTCATAATCTTGTTATCTTGGATTATAACTTGCATTATGCAACATAGCACATCTTGGATATTGAACCTTTTGTTAACACACAATTGAGTTATATATGGTAAACAAAACGATGGTAAACAGTCAAGTAACACTTACAAATAAATATCAAGTGTTTTCAGTCGAACGTTTATTGAATTACAAAGATGACAACTAAATGAATCACATCGAAGCTAATTAGGTTATAGTGCAATTTATACTGTTTATAGAACATGTATGTGTCTTAATTTGAATCTGCAACAGAAGTAATATCTAACTGAACACTTCAGTTTTCTACAGTTCGTGCTCTTGTTATTGCTAGTCGTTGTTATTATACTAACATATACACGATCATACATACATTACATACATTACACACATTACATACATTACATACATTACATACATTACATACATTACACACATTACACACATTACACACATTACACACATTACATTACATTACATACATTACATACATTACATACATACATACATACATACATACATACATACATACACAACGGATCATAAACATATCAAATATCAAAAATGGGAATCAACAATGTCCTTCCATAAAGAACCTAACATGTATAACGAGGCAAGTTGTTTAAATTGTTTTGTTATTTTTTTGTTTTGTATTATACAATTTGAAAGAAATATCATCACATGATCAATAAATTCATGCATTACGTGCACACGGGAAATGAAATGCATTAATACTTGCCCACTTTATTAAGAGTTAAATCTGGACACGCGAACTGAACTGAGCTGTATAAGTTTGCGTGACGAGAAGTGAAGAACCATTGGACAGTGTGAGTAATGCCAGCTGTGCGTATCCCTTTACATGATGCTGGCAGCATCTCAAACCCTTGGCCAGCATCTCAGTAAATACTAATGTCAGGAGGTGTTATGGGCCCATTCGAGTGATGGATGCTGTAATTTGGCTCTGACTACTGTCAACTTCAAGGGTAATCATAGTGTGAAATTAAGCTTTTGTACAAGGTTATGACCATATGCTTCAGTATTTTATTTTGAATTGGACTTCTTTTTATTTAACAGACCATAAAATATAAACATTTGGTAAGCATATTCTACTGAATCTATTATTACACGTGATTGATACATGTACGTTATAAGAACATTTATTACTCACCCGTTGAAAATATCGTAGTTTAATAAATTTACCGTGTTATTACACTTAGTGTAATAACATCGCATGCTTTCAATTGACGTGACGTCATAATGGACAAAATATGACGTCACAATGTCAGCGCCGCGGTTGCAATGGAGTGTGTCCCATTTATCGACGAGTTTGTTGCATTAAGATGCATTTAAATCAGTGAGTAATAAATAAAATACTAAACTCGTTTCCGTTTAATAACATATTTATGAAACTCGTGAGATGGTATTTGTATTTAACTCGCTTTCGCTCGTTAAATACAAACCACTCACTCGTTTCATAAATATGTTATTAAACGGAACGTCGTTTAGTATTCTCTATTTATCATATACTTGCTTATAAATACGAAGATTTTGGATGTATGATAGAGCCTCTTCCAAACACCCTGTATCAGCCCGTCGTCAAGGGCAAAAACCTGTATCAGCCCGTAGTCAAGGGAATTGAACCTCGAATGTAAGGTAACGTACGAGACAAATAGATCAAAGTCACGAGGTATTTAGAGTTGTCTCCCTTAGCACAGCATACGCTCAACCTAATTCCTCACAGTGCTATTACGGTTCTCATAGATAAAGGTTTGACGCAATAGCACTGTAAGGAGTTTGCCCTGGAGACGAGGTAGACGTTTAACATGGCGGACATCGCTGAAAAACGCCACAGTTATTTGCAGACCGTAGATTTGTGAGCTTGACATCATCACTGAATCTGCAGTTGCCGTAGAAAATGTGGTAAATTTTGAAACAAATGACATAAACATAGTATGATATGGTGTTTTCATATCACATTCTGCATCAGCCCTAAAGCTCTCGAGCTGATATTGGGGTCTCGGGCTGATACAGAATGTGATACGAAAACACCCATACACTACTATCTATATATTTTAGCAGAGATATATATCATTGCCCAATATCATATAACCGTGTGGTGATATTTTGTAATATAATCTCTCTATATTGATTATACAAATGTCTGTGCATAAGAAGGTGATATCTAGAACTATCTCAAATTTGCAGACAAGTGAGGATTAACAAATTGTAACTTGCAAGTGACGTACAATGTGTAATCAGATCATTAACGGATTTCAAATTCACTGTTGTAGAAAGAATAGGTATTACGTAGAAATGAATGGAATATTATGTGTTAAATGTATATAATTAAGTGCACGTTTTTTATAGTATTTTCAAGTTTCTTTAAATTTTTAGGGGTTCAAATATGTATTACTCTACAGACGTGTGCTATTTAATTATAGATTTTTAGGAATTCCTATGTCAGTCAGTTCAAAGAAACATATAAAATATACATATACATATAAAATAATGCATGCTGATTTTTCGAAATAACAGTTTTCATCTTTACATTTATTCATAAAATAAAAGGATATTTGCTTTTCACAGGAATATGTGTAGGAGTACCATCCACACAAAAGTATTTCAATATACCAAGCAGATGTATGCTCTTTCATCATGTCTATGTCTTTGACAACAGGAAATTAAAACTACATCAAAGAAATTCAAAGTTTTCGACCAACATACTTTTAATTATACCGTCTACACAATCTTCTTCAAAGGTCCTTCACCAAGATGATGGATGATGTTTGTCTTAACTCTGTGTACAAATGATTAGTTATGCATTATCCATTTATTATTTGGCTATTTATATAAGGGAATGCATTATGTGATAATTAAATGTTGAATTAGATTTTTCTGCAATTTACGTCATTTGTACATTTTATACATTTTATTTACATTAACATGTATACTGATCTTAGTAAATTCTTAAATCAACATGAATCCTTTATCACAAAAAAAATAATATTTACATGTATACAAACAAAATTCCCTTATGATATGCCTTAATGATTAATTCCTTAATGAATGCCATATTGTATTGTAACAGACTTCAGTATATAATTCGTTTCATTGTGGTGTAACACAAACTATTAACACAACACGAAGAATTGATTTTGAAGCCTGAATTGTGAAATATGTGCTTGCCTTAGCGGCATCATTTGCATGTCAAAGTGCTCTCAAACTGTCGGTTCCCACCACTGAAACTCGGTAACTGTGATGTTGTCCCCAAGTCTCAGGTAAGAAACTTAAATGTGGTTTTCGAATCGTCCTTGTCATTAGACCAACATGTCAGCGCTGTGTAAGGTCCTGTTATTTCCATCTGAGAAACATCAGTCATATTGTCGGCAGTGTGAAGTTGGTCACTTATTCGTTATTGGGCATTGGACATTCGATTTTTCCAGTTACTTATTCAAAACAATGATTTGAAAAAGCACTATGAAGACAATCTATCACAACCTAAGTATACTCATTTTAAAGAAAATTCAATTTCCTATCCAACGAGGTATTTTGTTTGATTTGCGAAAAATCAGAGTGTACCGTAAATTACGAAATAAGGGCGATGGGGTTAGTAAAATCAAGCCAAAAAGGAAAGTAAATATTTAAATGGGTACAAAGGAATATTTGCACCACCATCTAAGGGTACCCAAATGAAAGATGATTCAATTTCCTATCCAATGAGGTATCTCACATGATGTTTGATAGGGACTGTGATACCGTAAAATGACAAATAACGTCACTAGGTAGTATACCTATTAGCTCTGTAATGAGTTTTTCACAATCAAACTAATCTGAGGGTTTTTAATAAGTAACTGGAAAAATCGAATATCCAATGTCCAATAATGAATAAGTAACCAACTTCAAACTGCCCATATTGTCACAGAATCAGTAACGACTCATAATGCGTTTGTCACATCTACCATTGATCTAGAGTTGATTAATGCAACAGTCTACTGTTTGGTGCATCTTTCATTTGACAGACCCCAGAGAGTTCACAACAATGCAGCCAGACTTATCACCAACACCAGACCTGGTGATCATAATTCACTGGTCCTACAAGACCTACACTGGATGCCTGTGAGACAACAGATGCAATTCAAATTCCTGGTTTCTGTATTCCAGTCGCTAAATGATCTAGCCCCTGCTTACATCAGCCAACTCATCTCCATTTACATTCCAAGGAGAGACCTCAGGTCAATATCATAAGATGGAGAAAAATATTACGTAGACCATTCATTTTCCAAAGAGTTCACAACAATGCAACCAGACTTATCACAACACCAGACGTCGTGATCATATCTCACTGATCATACAAGATCTCCACGGCTGCCTGTGAGACAACAGATGCAATTTAAAATCGTGGTTTTAGTATTCCACTCGCTAAATGGTCTCACATTTATATTATTAATATTATTTATATTTCATATGTATTTTATTTCATTTATTATCTCCTTTATCTCCTTCTCTCAAAAAGTTGGTTTCAAAATTCAAATTTAACATAACTATAGTTGTAGGATCCTCTTGACAAAATATTGATATCATTTGTGAAAGTAATCGTTAAACCCAATACATATATATAATGCATGTTATATAGTCTAATGAATGTGTCACTAATTCCTGTGTTGGTCATGGTATCACCTTAATGCCTGGACACACAGCTCTGTACATTGATGTCGGGAAGTGTAAACTGTTCCATATAGGTGATGGATGTCATTGTTAAGCCTCAAAGACAACCACTATTGATTTCTATCACCCTGTACAAAGGTCAGGATGGTTTGAAATGAGAAGTTGTTGTTACAGATTGAATATTACATTGTTCTCCGGTGTTATGTTCTAAGTAAGTCCTTTCATTTTAACAAATTTAATATGTATTTCACTCTGATTTTTCTCAAAAAGTTCCATGTTAATGATCATGTTAGTGGTAATCACACACAAATAAACATAATTCAAGTACATTTTAAAGAATATGTGTATCGTTATGATGGACACATAGGGATATGACAAGGAAAATGTTAATCCCTGTCACTTTGATTACTTTGATCTGTGGTGGAAGGGTACTTGTTAAACATTATGTTAGACATTATCATGTCAGCAATTTAATATATTTACAGACAACAAAGAAGAAGGGCCATTCATTGTAGTATCAATAAAATAACAATCGTTTATTCAATAGCAATTTAATGTTTCTGTTAATCTGTTTGAATTATATGTTTCTGAACCTGTAGCAAGACAAATTAATGTTCATTAATGTGTATTTTGTTTTTCTTTAAATTAGTTCTAACAATATTCTGTTCATGTTACCCTATTGCATATTTTTTCATTTACATAATTGCCTCATGTTTTATATTTTTCAGTTTGACGTCGTTACCTTTGTTGACTTTGCATCACATTGTGAATTAACTTATAGATTGCCTCAAGATAAGGTTAAATTTTACACCAATTATGATCTTACAGACACGATTCCGAATTTGGAAACGTGATGATCAGGCTTCTGGCAAGGAATTTAAATTGTTCACCGAGATGGATATTTTGACAAGACTATCACTTTCAGACAAATTCAAATCCTACTTTGGAGCTTAATTCAGTATGTGATTTGATACAACAAACCAACTGAGGTAATATGACATGCGTATGCTTGTACTTCAAGAGAAGAAAATAACATTAAATGTGAAAGGTTGATCCCCTGCCCCACAGAGATACATGCGTTGTGAAGACTTGTGGTGTTACTTTTGGCAAGTGACTATATTCACAGTGTAGGCTGCTCACTCAACATTACCATTCGAGTACCTGGTATGGAAGTGAAGGCAATGTGAGCGTTAACCTTTAAAGCGCCTTAATTGGCAGCTAGGTTACATACTCTCTGTGAGTTGGTGGAAAAAGGAACGATTTTGTTCTTACACCATGGTAGAAAAATGTGTGTGTTTGAGCAACCCTTGTTGAGTTCATCGCGTTACAAGTATCCTCGTCATTATTATCATTCTTCAACTTATTAATGATATCATTTTTTAATTTTCTGACTGATCATTCATGCTTTTGAAACCTACCGATTAACTTTGAAAATAATTATGTTTACCTGTTAAATTGAGTTATATTATAGTGAATAGCTGCTGTTTTCATCATGTTATTTGCATGTGATAACTACTTGAATTGTAGGTGCTTATTAAATATCAGATATCAAATAAGTAAATGTTAAAAAGTGAACACATGTAAACTATTGTTCATGATAGGAATAGAAAGGGGCAACTTGGGAAGTGTAAACAGTTGTTCCTTAAATGGTTCTGGGTTGTATACATTTTTAATAATGCTACCAGTTTCATATTTGTTTATATTCAATGTATATACAATACAATATACAACGATTTCAATTCCTGTAAAAGTCATAGGGAATAAGTAGTTTGAAGTTTCTTATATCCACTGTAGCTCAGATTCAAATAAGAAGAAAGCTATATCTGGTTTGGCTTTTGCAAATGCATGTACATGGTGAAAAGAACACAGCACAAAACAACTATTTACAATAGACGACAGTTAGCCTTGATTTATTTATATTCACAAATATATTGGCTGAAAAAGGCAAAAACCAATACACGAAAGGACTTGAAACAGTAGACTTATCCCTTATGATAACATCCTCGTCGCCTTGGTAACATACACTTTGAACAATTACTAATGGACAAGTCTTTAGAAATCATAACATCAAAGTTTGAACATAATGTCTATGTTCACCTACTAATCGCTAAGGTTTTTCATTGAGTTTTCTTCTTTTTTAATAAAAGTAAATAAGTGTTACTCTTTGAACAAATTGAGCAATTAGGGACGTCTTTAAAGGAGCATTCAGCTTCCAAGTCCATTCTCACATGGACAATAACATCACATCAAAGGTGTTTGCCATGATAACATGGAATAACAATTTGATAAAGATTTATCAAAACTTCTCATGAAGTGTTCAACATATTGAGAAATTTATTATAAGGATACTTTTATAATAAGATGCCGACTTTAGATTCTAAGTCACTAAAATTAATTGGCACATACCTGACATGAAACAAAGTGAAACGATTGTAAATATGAAATAAAATCGCTAGTTTTAAGTAGTTTCAAAGTGCAAGCTATCGTGTGGGGAGGCCTCAATAACTTATAGGATATCCCTGTATCAACAATGTTATAAACTCAAGTCTTGATTATCGTACATCATCGTACAAAGGCATAATCAATAAACACGAAATAGTCAGCAATAATAATAATATTCATTATTGAGGATCCAAACTGAATGTTTGTACCATTTATGACAATATGGTTATATCCCATAATCGGGTTAGATCAAGAACCGAACAAAGCAATCTGTAATACATCCAGAATCAATAATACTATCCTTAGTAGTTTGGTTCAACCTTGGTGAAAAAGTTAGGAAACCATTTACGACATAAGATGGGTAGTGATTCTGATTTAAAGTGGCTGTAATCCCTTAAGTGGTGATGTTAAAATCTTACTCTCTTGACTTTCAGCTTTGTATGACAATGTTGCTCGTTTGAGAGGGGATTCGGTAAACAGTGATGTCAGGAAGTGTAAATGGTTCCGTGAGAGTAATGTAATGCGGTGATAAGCCTCTGTTAGAAGACAAGGCGAAATTGATTACTGTCAACATCATCAAAGGTCACGATGGTGTGAATGAAGTAGTTAGCGGTCAAGGGCGACTTTTACATTTCGTTATGCTACGTTTGGAATACATGTAGATACAATTATATTGATTTGATTAAATCTTTCTTTTCGACATTAGTGTTTGTAACCAAAGGATACTGACTTGTTACAAGAAATGGCAGATGCATGGTAAACCAACTACCTATTCCTCACATTGTTAAACATAAGGGTGACATATTCATATGTGCACATGTAAACATTTATGCCTAGCATTGTTTAAGCAAAGAATTTTCAAATTCGTCGTGTACGATGTCATATGACAATTCTAGGGAGTTGCATGAATTGTCTATTTCCTGACCTTTGATATTTTACGTGATTCAAATGGAACAGAATGTTTTTACGCTTTTGTGTATAACGTTTGTTCTTGTGAGGCTAATTTAAAATAAGATGACATACATTACATCGTAAGATACACTTGCTGAGAACATATAAGCTCTATACATCCCACTGACAGACAAATTTTAATTTCGTATCATCTACAATAATAGAGATATGCCTAAGTTCATATCATCACAGGTTTTGTCAAATAGGACGTGGGATCCATTACAAATAATGTTGAACCTTTAGCAGGGTATGTCATCTATCTATTCTGTGTTTAATGATTCATAGAATGCAGGTTGTACCTCTATTACCTCTATTCCCCAGATAGCAAGAAACAGCAGTAATCATCTAGTGTCACATACAAAGCAAACCGAACAAATATGTTTTTTACCAAGTTCCTGCATATTTAGTACAACAGAGTAGTTTCTTCAGTGCTTAAATAATTTAAAAATAGCAAGTCATTCACTGAAATAACAGGACTAATATCCCCGAAGGGTCACCTTAACACAAAGGAATGGAATAATTCCATATTGATTGTCACTGACTATACAGTTCAATGTTGCTCCGATGGAAACATTCTGTAGATGTATCAAACAATAAATGAAATAGCTTCATGAAATCAAGGAATATTGTAGAAGTCATGACTGTAATAACACAAGTTAGCTATTACCAATGTATTTCACAATCTGGAGAAATGCAATTCAAACCGATCGTCAACACTTTGTATCAGAAGGTTAGTTATTCCGAAAACGGATTATAGTTTCCACACAAAGACTTTATATATTATGCACGACCTATTTCATGTTCACAGCTCTGCATATGACCATGGTAACATGAAAGACGTCATTGGATCATTAGATTACTGTTGTATAAATTCACTTCGTGTTTCTTCAAATAAACAATACAGACGATGAAATAAAATAAAATAACGGTAAACATGATGTCATTTCTAATTAAGTCACAATTTTTCAAAAGAACATTAGACACATATGTTTTTCCTTCTCTATTGTGCTGTTTTCCAGTGAGTGATGACGTATACAGTGTGTCGCTTTACCTTAACCTCTAACCTTTCACATTAACGTATTAAACTTGATAAGGAACATAATGTATAGTTACTTTAATGATAGCATTTAAATAATTTTTTTATCATTTTAACTAAATTACTTATTAAAATGAAGCAGTTATATATTCAAGAGAAGTATATATAGAGATTATGAACCAAGTCTGTGTCAGTAAAATTAATTTCATGAATTTCGAATAAAAATATATTATGCAAGCCTTTGACGAGCATATTACAGTTACTGATATGGAAACACGCGTGATTAATAATCTCGTTAACATGCAATGACATTAATTAAAGTAGGAGCTTTTTAAACTAATCTGATAGGAGAACTGACCTACTTTTGCGGAGTAATTTAACTTACAGTAGACAACAGGGAAAACACTATGTCAACGATATATCATTTTGAAGTGCCTTGAAAGAGTCCTTAATTAAGCATTTTAAAAACATGATTGAGATTGACAAAACCTTCCAGATGCCTTGATCATGAGGATTTGTTCACGCATATTTGTATTTATTTCAGATCTGTGTAGTTTCATCAACAATGTAAGGGCAATGTCGACATTATGTGACTTTGCTATCATACTTTCAGGACTCCTCCTTAAAACACATAAACCTCTGGTTTTAAATCAATTAAATAGTTCTATCATACAATATTTCTGTTGATGGAACTTGAAGATTCGGCCTATGAAATAATAATTGATTAATGAAATGGATCTTTTGACATGGGGATCGATTTCAACCATACTAACAGTCTAGACAAAAGGAGACTTAAAAACCCTATCAATGGGTTAATGCTTCCAGCGCTTCCCCCTATCTGATAAGATGAGATTATTCACTCCACTCAAAACAACATAAAAACACCATTTCATGTGTATATTGGAGTACCTAAATTGGTAAAAAAAAAAGCATGTTAAAGTGAAGACATACTATGTTGTTGATATAGAGATATTATTGACAGTTTTAAAAGCAAAGTTTCTCTGAGGCATTGTTCAACCCAAACGGGTCAATAAGCATGTTATAACATTAAGGACAGCTAATGTTGCTGACAGATTAACACAATTCATATTTACATTTTTCTGAAGGTGAAATTATGTCTGTATTAAACCTTTTTGATAATAAACGTGTTAACATAGCTATATGGATATACTGTACACATATACAAATTTACATAAAGTACGGATCTCGGTTGAGGATTTGAAGTTTAATGCTGTTTGCAAGAATATGAAAATAATATCGCAAGCCCGCAACATCATAGCGGCTATGCTATCACTTAAGCGCATCAAGCAACATGCTCCTCTTTACAAGTATGTTGTCAAAATAGACTGATTTATTCTGCACACGCAACTTGGTGTCTGACCGTACATGTAGTTACGTTGTCACGGTCGGGTCATTTACCAACGGATTGGTGGGTTCTTTTAAGTTGAAAGATGTGAACTTTACACTACTGCTTGTGACTATAAAGAACTGTAGCCTGACACCTTTACCGACTCGGCCACTGCGCCCCATTGTGGGGTTCTTATCACAAAGTAATGTTTACTAAGTTTATTTAACATAACACTATGAACACGGCAGTGTCTCAAGTAGTTTTTAAAAAAAGAGGAAAGTTGAAAGTATTTTGCATCCAGCTGCTCAGCTGACAGTTCCCCGACTTGAATTTCTACGACCATAAGATTCATAGAACATATTTTAGGTAATGAGTTTCTGACAGGTGACACGATTGGAATAGAAGGAATTATGTTTCTTGACCACTTTGAACTGAGGTCGCCTTGGATTACAACACGTGTGGAGGACAATTCTAGAGAACTGTTCAATAAATGAGACAGGAATGGACACTTAAGTGACAGAAACACAATAGAAATAATTAGCTAAATGAGATTCTGCCAAGCGACGTTTATTGTGCTAAGATACAAAGAAATTGCACTTCTTTGTATGAGTGCTGCTATAAACTATACCCTAAACTGTAAACTATACCCTTGTAATGTTCTTTATGCATTTACAAATGTCTACTATTTTTTTATTAACGGTGTAAAGAGAGGATAATAATAAAACATTTTCATACATTATGTTTTCACTAAATTCAACTTTAAATATCCAAGCTGTTTGCAATAATAAACTTAAAATAAGGTTCATCAAATTTGTTAAATAAGCATGAGAGTGACAGTTAAACTTACAATTAGTATACTTGGTTCAACATCATATTTTCCCATGAAATTGAACATGTCTTGCTTTGTGTCCTGGTGGTTGTTGTGCAAGAATATAACAGTTTCATAGTTCGAATTGAATTATATTACTACATAAAACATGTTTTGATAACACAATTGCATTCAGACCTTTTAAAGGCGCTGTAGCACGTTTTTTCGCTCAAATAAGTCGATGAAATGTATTTGAAAAATAATGTCACCAATAGTAAAACACCCTTCTCTCTGCGAAAAGACAAGTTACAAATGAGTGTACATGGTTCCGTAAAACCACGGGAATCGTTTTTGTCATTCGAAATAATAAAATGTGTTCACAATAAAATGGCCACCATGCAATTTTTGCTTTATACGCAACACCGTTATTACCACTACGGATAATTGGTTTATGTAATAAGATGTTTTACCCTCTGAAGTAAATATAAATGACATAAACTATCATTATAAATGGGAAATTTGAAAAAATAAAATTTGCAAAAAACGTGCTACAGCGCCTTTAAAACAATTTATAACACAGATCAGGGTAGGGAAACACACATGGATTGATTCATTTGAGATTATTTCAACACTTATATTTTCTTTAGATTGGAAACATTCATTGAAACAACATGAGCCCTCTCATGGGAAATACACATTCATATAAGTTGAAATACTTTTAACCAAGACTAATTTGCTTCACAAAACATAGCCGATGTGACAGTGTCAAATAACACGTGAGATTGTAAATAATGAGATTAGAGACAAGCTGTTTTTTAGCAATTGAAGAAGACGATGGCATTCTTTTGTAGTGGTGTAGATTGAATGAAAAAGCTTGGGTATTCCCACAGGGTATATTAATCCAAATAACTTTTTAAAATAATTCTACAAAATAGTTAAAACAGTTATATGGCATTGTTACAAAACAAATCAGATTGTAAGTAATGTACATAGAGAAAAACCTTTTTGTTGTTCTCTGGGGATTCTTGTTGTCAGAAGAAACATATGATACCACCTTTATATGTTTTTTTAATTATTTCGAGGAAAATATTAACAGAAAAGATCTGTGGTCCCTGTTTCAACTTTCCAAAGTCTTCAACATTTGAGAAGACGGCGAAGCACAAATACGAAGAGCAATAAACATAACCGCCTTCTGTAATGAAAACACAACGATTTAACATTACAATGTGTTTTTGTTATTTGGCCAAAGGAAATACAATAATTTGTAATCAAAAAGCACGGATTGTTTGTGATCGGGTCTTGTGGTTTAATTATGATGAAAAGATGGAAAATAGACACAAGGGAAACTGCAAATTAATTAGGTTTCTGAAAATGAAACATGTGATTGTAATTGAAAACGTCTCCTAACCAATGACTGTCAGCATGAACCTATTGCATCGGGTTATTGCAACTATCCATTATCATTCTGTAACATCCAACGCTCTTGTGATTGTAATTGATTGTAAATTTTGTTGATCGAACATGTGTACTGGCTTGTTAAACTTCAGGTTTCTTTTGAATTCATTTGCACAATAACGAGCAATATGATCGAAACAATTTCAATCAATTGAGTATTTACAGTCTGAGATATATGAACATAGATCCTGTAGAAATCAAAAGTAAGCGAGTTATGTATGAAATAGGGGCAGTTTTTACTTATATTTATATTGTCAAAAAGCTGTTCATAATTAGGTTCATCAGAAAGTTTATCCATTAACAGATATTTACACTGAAACGCTGACTGGTGTATGTTGTTTGATGTGACAGGTTAAGCAGATGTGCATGTGTTTTTAACTTGTAGCTTTATATCTTAACCTGAGTTCAAAATATACATTTCAGGGTACAGGTACAGGTACAAGCACAGAGGCAAGCACAGGGAGAAGCACAGTGAGAAGCACATGGGCAAGGTAAAGGCACAGGTACAAAACTGATACAAGCACCGGTGTCTTTCGACATTCTGGTTCTGCCGATTTTTATTTACAATATTGACATTTGACATATGTATTGTATATGCATAACATTATATCTTTTTTTATCCGACATACATGCATGTACCTCTTCTTTCTGATCTCAATTATCTACTGACAGTTTCACTTTATAACAACTCATCATATGATATTCAGCCGGCAGTTCCCTTGTCTTATCACATTGCCACTTGTTCTGCTTTCAATTCTGTTATAAGGACATAATGGATTATATTTCTTACTGTAAACGCATTCCTTGAACAGATTAGCTGGAGTCCCAGATATATTGCATTCATTTGCTTTTGTTTAAGCGTCTTGAGGGTTGTTCTATTATTCTGTCCAGTTGTAATGTTTAAATAAAATGTAAACTAGAATTTCAAGTGTATAGAAATCTTATTAATGGCCTTATATATGTTATGGCATTACATCTGATTATTGACCTCCCAAAAATATGTTGAATGGTGAATGATCGGCCTATTTAAACTATACTAAAGCTATGAATAAAAACAACATTTGTAAAATCATATAAAGTTGAACATTTCTAGATAATAGATGGTGGTATGTTCATATTTATAAACTTTTAATATATAAATTTACGAGGGGTGTCCCAAAAGTTTCCGGCCTGAATATGAACTCATGCCTAAAACGCAACCATACTGTGCGTGCATGAAGTTCATTCATTTGCGTGTAATTGACATGAAAATCACGAGATGCATACTCTTCAATTGCGTATAAAAGCCTGTCCTTCACAGGTACCCTCAGTTTGTGTATCGAAATGGAGAAAAGTGAATGTAGAGCTGTCATCAAATATCTGAGTTTAAAAAAATGCACTCCAAAAGAAATTCATGGGGATATGCCACAAACATTAGGTGACTCTGCTCCTTCATATAGCACAATTAAACATTGGTGTGCTGAATTCAAACGGGGTAGAGTAAGCACTGAAGACGAGCCCCGTCCCGGTCGTCCATCTGATGTCACCACAGGGGAAAACATTGAGGCTGTTATTGACACAATAATGCAAGACAGACGTGTGACCATCAGATACATAGCTGCTACTCACCACATCAGTAAAACATCAGTTGAAAGAATTATACACGAACATTTAAATATGAATAAGGTATTCGCACGCTGGGTCCCCAGAATGTTATCTGAGGACCTAAAGCAAAAACGTGTCATTGTGAGTCAGCAACTTCTTGGCGAGTACCGCGCAGACCCAGAATCATTTCTTGCCCATGTGGTTACTCAAGATGAAACCTGGGTTCACCATTTTGATCCTGAGACAAAAAGCCAAAGTATGCAATGGAAACACAGCACATCACCCACCCCTGAAAAGTTCAAAGCTTCTTCCTCCAGTGGTAAGGTCATGGCCTCCGTTTTCTGGGACTCGCAGGGTGTAATAATGATAGAGTACTTAAAGAAAGGTTCTACAATCAATGGCACTTATTACGCAAATGAACTGCGACAATTGCGAGAGAAAATCAAAGAGAAACGAAGGGGTAAACTTCGCAAAGGTGTGTGGCTGTTGCAGGACAATGCTCCTGTTCACACCGCCCAAGTTGCAGTCAGTGCAGCACAGGATTGTGGGTTTGGGATTCTCCCCCACCCTGCCTATTCTCCAGACCTAGCCCCCTCAGACTTCTACCTCTTCCCTCGACTGAAAACAGAACTCCGGGGTCATAGATTTGAGACTGACGATGACGTCATTGCTGCAGTAGAGGAATTTTTAGGGTCTCGAAAAAGTGGATTTCAGAGGGGTTACAGATGTTAGAAAAACGCTGGAGCAAATGCATTGAAGTCAAGGGTGATTATGTGGAAAAATAAGCCATAAAGATCTCAATGTTTCGCCGGTTCTGATGGTCAGGCCGGAAACTTTTGGGACACCCCTCGTATATGTGAGTTTGTGTTTGGTTTGACGACGTTTTCAAAAGTAAATGTATATAAAAATAAAATACTAAAGACGACACTTGCTGTAGATATCGTTTTAATGATGACTGGATGCGTCGTATTTCGACTTGTTTACAAGTCTTTTCAACAGTGTGGAGCATTTTCAACATGGCGAATATATAGGTAGCTTAAACAATGTACAATAGACTTTGATTGACTGGTAAGTGACTAGTGGTTAGCTTGATTAGCACACAATAAAATATTTACGAGGGATTAAAATTTGAGTCATTGCAGGTCTCACATCCTGGCCAACAGTCAATGAATTGATCATTTGTTGCAATTATAAATCATAAACACACTCGCAAACAGCATCGCACACGCTCTCACGGACTCTGCATGCACTACGTTCGGCGTGAGATCAACACAGACTCGTCGCGTTAGCTCAGAATCAGACGATAAGCCGTGGTTCGACTCCGAGTGTGAAAAAGAAGGGAGGAAATACAAAAAAGCAAAAAACCGGTATAAGAGAAATAATAATGAAATAAACAAACTTAATTTTCGCCAGAAGGCTAAAACTTACAAACGATGTATTAAACGAACCGCACGAAAGCACAGAAACGCGACTAGCTACAAACTAAGGCAAATGAGTTCAAAATCGCCTAAAGATTTCTGGAAAATTCTCAATCCGAAATCGAAAAACGATGTTGATGTCGACATGGACAGTTTCTATAATTCCTTTAAAGATCTCAACAGTAAAACTCATCCAGATACGGACTTACCTCGTGACTCTGACATACATGACGACAACGACGACACAGTTTTAAACCAGGAAATTAACTTAAGTGAAATAGAAAATGCTTTAAAACGCCTGAAAAGAAATAAGTCTGCAGGTCCAGATAAAATCATTAATGAATACCTCACTGAATCATTTAGCAAGCTGGGGCACGTTTATCTAACGCTCTTTAACCTTGTTCTAGACACCGGTTATGTTCCCGAGTCATGGGTATGTGGTATAATTAAGCCTATCTACAAGAAGAAAGGAGACCAGAATGATCCAAATAATTATCGACCAATAACATTATTGAGTTGTTTTGGTAAACTTTTTACCAGTATCTTAAATGACCGGTTGACCAAGTTTACTGAAATAAATAACATAATATCACCTTCCCAGTCAGGTTTTAGGAAGGAATTTTCAACAATAGATAATTTGTTCGCTATGAACATGCTTATTCAAATGTTTAAATCAGCAAAGAAAAAACTGTATTGCACATTTATAGATTTCTCGAAAGCTTTTGATAATGTCTGGCGAATTGGAATGTGGCATAAATTACGAAGCTATGGTATTAGGGGTAAGTTCCTAAATGTTGTCGAAAACATCTATAAAAACATCAAATCCTGCATTAATATTAGCAATACTCAATCGGAATATTTCCCATGTTACTCTGGTGTACAGCAGGGTGAAAACTTATCACCTCTTTTATTCTCATTATTTATAAATGACCTCGAATCTCAACTTCATAAAGCCGGTTCTGAAGGAGCTCAAATTGGGTATACTTATGATGACATGTCTATTATGTTACAAATTCTAGTTCTGTTATATGCAGACGACACTGTCCTATTCGGTGACAATCCTATCTCTATGCAAAGATCTTTGGATGCATTTGACGAATACTGTAAACGTTGGAAGCTTGAAGTTAACATCTCAAAAACCAAGGTAGTTGTATTTGGAGGGGGGCCTATCAATAAATACAAAAACAGATTTGTCTTGGGTGATCAGGAAATTGATTTCCAAGACTCTTATACCTACCTTGGCATTTCCGTACATAGAAACCGCAAATTTTGTTCTGTCATTAAACAGTTGACACATAATGCATCAAAAGCAATGTTTTGTCTCCTGCGTAGAGCAAGGAATAATCATTTACCTTTAGATACTCTCTTTAAAGCATTTGATGTCATGATTACTCCTATTTTATTGTACGGCTGTGAAATATGGGGCTATGAAAATACGGAAATTATTGAAAAAATTCATCTTAAATTTCTAAAGCTGTCTACCGGTTTGAGAAGTTCAACAGCCAATTTCTTCGTATATGGCGAGCTAGGAAGAGAACCAATGAGTATAAAAATAGCGAAGAGAACTATTATGTTTTGGCTTAATACACTTATTACTAATAAAATGAAAATATCTAAGACAGCTCTAGAATATTTAATGAATGAAAAACTGAACAATGGTAATGATAATGTTTGGCTTAAGAATGTAGAGCATATTCTGAATATTTGTGGCCTGAGTGATGTATTCAGAAACCCTTATAATTACTCCCCGAAATGGGTCTCATCACAGGTAGAAATGACACTAAGGGATCATTTCTATCAATTCTGGCGAAGCTCTGTTCTCAACAGCTCTAAAGGAATATATTATATTTGGCTTAAGGAAGTACCTCCCTTTGAAAACTATCTTCTACTTCAGAAATCATATTATATCCCACTTTTGAAATTGAGAACAAGTAACCACAATTTCCCAGTAGAAACCGGCAGATGGCGCGGTCTACCACGTGAGGATAGAACATGCCCTCTGTGTGATTCTCCAGCTGTTGCAGATGAAATACATTATTTATTTAGATGTAAATCATTTGAAACAGAAAGGCGTATTTATATCAATGAATGTTTTCTTAAATGGCCGAATATTTACAAATATAAAAGATTAATATGTACCACAAAAGTGACAGAATTGAAAAATCTTTCGAAATACCTACGAATTGTTTCCGAAAAGTTAAAATGAAGATATTGTTATCACCATTCTTGTCTTTTTATATGATATGTATATATGTTGTATTCTCTTGTACCGCCGTTGGTGGTTTTTGAGAAATAAAACGTTGATTGATAATTGACATTTCTCGCATACATGTAGTTTCGGGGAGTATACGATTTTGTGCTACTTGAAAAAGTTCATGGTGTTTGAAGAGGAATCTAAAGAGATGTTATTAAAGTCAATTTTTGTTGTTTCTGTTGGTGACACAGTGGTTTGGTCGGTTGCACTTGTGTTGGTTTGGTCTAAGTCCTCAGATTTCCAACAATTTATCCTGCAACTGATGGAAATCTGGAAAAATGACATTATAAGGGAAGAAAATAAAAGTGTTAAAGGTATGAAAAAAGGGAAGGATTCTCACTTTCTTTGTTATGTCCCCCAAAAATTTGTCCGTAGACATAATGTTTTCGCCTCCGTCCATTATTCCGTTATTCCGTTATTCCGTTATTCCGAAATGCTTTCTTTTCCGGGCCATATCTCAAAAAACGTTTAATATTTTTTCACGAAACTTGGTATGTGGTTGGACCTAGTCGTGGAGTGGTGCCTTTTGCTATTTTGGTTATTCTGAATTGTTTTAATTTGTTCTGGTTTCCATGGAAACAATTTGAACTTAGTGCATATTGAGGGTAGGGACCTTTTCCGGCCTCTATCTCCAAAACCGTTCAATATGTTTTCACCAAACTTGGTATTTGCTTAGACCTAGTGATAGAGTGTTGCCTTTTGCTACTTCGTTTATTCTGATTTTTTAAATTTTTACTGGTTTCCATGGCAACAATATCAACTTAGTGCATGTTGGGGGTAGGGACGTGTTCCGGCCTCTATTTCAAAATCTATCAAGTATTTCTTTACGAAACTTGGTATGTGGTTAGACCTAGTGGTGGAGTGGTGCCTTTTGCCATTTTGGTTATTCTGAATTTGTTTTTTTTCTTCTGGTTTCCATGGAAACAATTTGAACTTAGTGCATATTGGGGGTAGGGACCTTTTCCGGCCTCTATCTCAAAAACCGTTCAATATTTGTTCACCAAACTTTGTATTTGCTTAGACCTAGTGATACAGTGGTGCCTTTTGCTACCTTGGCTATTCTGAATTTTTTATTTCTCGTTATTAATGCAGTATTGAACTTAGTGCTTAGCATAAATGAAAAATAAGGGTAATATGACTAGGTTCGATTGAAAGTTGGAGCGGGGGACATCACAGTGCATCACATGCACATATTTCTAGTTGAAACTGCAAGCAAAGCTCGAATGGCACTTCGTATACATATATAAAAGTATGGAAAAAGGGAAGGACTCTCACTTTGTTGACTGGATATAGCTCCTACGAGGAGAACACTGATCGAATACCGCAACTATTAAAAATACATCAGCGTCAAGACTACCAGAAGATCATTGAGATAAAGTTTGTTAGATCTCCCAATATTCATAGTTCAAAATTCAGTATAACTCATCACTTAAATCTTTCTTCACCAAAGAGTCTCCCATGTGAATGGAAATATATTGTTATGGTTACATGAAGGACGATGGATAGCTGGATGGATGGAGAACAAATACTACATTTCTACAAGGTCAAAAGGAGTGTGGAGAGTATGATCCATTAATGATTGAATTAAAACTTTAAAACTTTAAACACGAAGAAAGATTTGGTTTTAATCAAATAAAGACCAACATTTCACCTCATTTCAATCATAAAGCTTTATAATTTTCCGGTTTTATTTTAATATCACAAAAGGTTGTTTTTATGTCATGATTACAACAAATGTGACATGTTTAGTGCTCTGCTTTGGTTTTGATGATACCTCTTAAGTCGAATAAATGGAAGTTTATCGATAGCAATATAATACCGCGCATATGATTGGCTTCAGCTTCAAAGCTTCATATAATTCAATCCAGTGAAGGGTGGCATGTTGTCACCCATTTTAATCCTCTGGGTAATAAATACTGTGTTTATTCACAAATAAATGCAGTTTACACGTGTTATATTAGTGTTAATGCACAGTTTATGTAGAAGTACACCATTAATTTTTTTTATTCTCCTGATATCAGTTTCCGTAAGGACTGTGTTGCAAGTACATACATAGTGTTGACAACAGGGTTTTATATACACGATAAAATAATAAACAATGAAATAGAGAAAAGACCCCCCTTTTCTATTAAATAATAGTGTCTTAATTCCTTCTTGAAATGTAGTAATGTTGGTGTTCCAGCCATTCTGAAAACTTCCGCTAAAAGGTCTTACTAGCTCTACAATGCCAGAAAAGATGTGCTATTGATTCAGGTTCTGCTGCACAGAAAGTACAAACATTATTTTCAACAAGGTGTATTTTGCTCAAGTAGGTGTTTACATGTAGAATTATGTGAAGCAGTCTGATTTGCATTCATCTTAATTTGGGATCTAGAGTGGTTTGGAATGTTTTATAAATGTCTTAAGCCAGTTTATATTTATCAAAATCTCTTCCCATTTCTCGATTATTTTTGGTCTTTCATTATCATTAGTTAATTGAAAGTAATAGCTTTTTTTTATCCTTTTTTACATGAGAAAAGATTACCAATACATAAGCATGTAAAGTCATCTACTATAAAATCATATTTTTGTGTATGCCAAGGTTTTTGCGATATTTATCAACTGCTTTTAAAATTCCATGAAATTCAAGAAAATTATTTATCTTGAAAAAGACATGACAAAAATAAAAATAAAATCATCCAACAAGCAAGATATATTAACAATGTCATGTTCATGGAACTTTTTACTATTTAAGCATTTGTCATCAATAAGAATATTTTTATTATATAAAAGCGGCTCCCTGTGGAATTGTTCATATGCATGGTTTAGTATTATAACTATATTTTGCAAAAGCATTCATTGTATCTTTCCAAAAACTGCCATAGGTTAATATATTTAAGTAATGGGGGCAATCATTGAAGAGAAGACTCTTCTACTTCCTACCATAACCTATACAAAGTAATTTCCTCATCCATGTTATTTTCAAAGCATCAACATAAGCAAATATATCTATCATTCAAAGTCCTCCTTCAGCAATAGCTTTACAAACCACTGACTCAGGCTTGTTATCCCAGAGGAAGCTAAATAGAATTTTTCAGGAAATCTGTTGTTGGGTTGGGAATGGAAAGGAAGTTTAACTTAGAAATGAGCAATGATTTTATTATAGCTATTTACCCTAGAGGAGTTATGGTTCTTTTCCCTTTTTAATTTGGCTGATAATTCCACTTAAGAATCATCACTTAATGACAAACTACTTGTTTGTGGACAATTATACATGAACCATACAGAGACTTACATACATACATTACATACATTTAATAAACATTTAATAGTAATACTACTACTTTTATACATTTCATAATAATACATAGAAAAGAAACGTAATCATTTGTTCCTTACTGTAATATCCTGCTCAAAAGGCATTGACTGATTACACCTTATGTCTCGCCCAGGATGAAATATATTGTGCCTGCAGAATGTATCAGTCTATCCTTCACTGGGTACCCAGTTGACTGCTGGGAACAAACAAACAGAAACAAATTTGAATAGCTTTTTCCAAGGGTGACAGGACAAGTTTTACAATTCATGTTTCAGTTTGGGGTACCGAAACGTCCCTTTAAATTCTCAGATTGTCCAGCAACTAAGCAAGCGATGTCTCCTGCTATAAACCACCACCATCTTTGCTGAACTGGACTTTTACACCTGTCCGTGATGGATGGTTAGTGATAAAATTATAGCATGGAATTGGACTTTAATGCATTTGTATGACATTTTCACCCGAGGGCAACACTAACGAATTAGAAAATGGAAATAAAACATATGAAGGATTACTGCACAGGACAATGGCATTATTTTAATCTTTTGACAAATAGAGCTGTTTGAAATGGAAACCATTTTAGGAAACTTCATTTGATATTTCAAAATTTGAAAGTTTGAATGAAATTTGAAGATGTGAAAATTGTTTAACATGTTTATCACTCCATATATGTACACATGGTTTTGAATCAATTTGTGTAACCTTTGTAACCTTTGTAAAAATACAGAAAACAATGTAATACACAAAGAACTTAATCAAGCACCACCTCATATTTTCAGATTTGTGTGACGATGCCAAATTACTGTGAAAATCTTGTGAAATTAATCGAAGAAATGATGTTATTTTATGAAATGATATTTGTTGTCTTAAGGAAACAAATGACCATTACATTATAAATAACGGGTGTATCCGCCACGTGCCCGGATGATTGCTTCAATCATCCTCCATGTCATTGTGGTGAGTCTCTTGATTCGCTGCAGAGGTAACAGCTGCCACTCATGATGTATAGCTGCTTTAAAACCAACTAAATCATGTACTGGTGGGTCCATGGCTTGCACTCGGCGTCCAATCATATCCCAAATGTGTTCCAGTGGATTGATATCCGGGCTCATGGCAGGCCATGGAAGTTTGCATACTGCAATATTGTTCTTTAGAAAATCAATCACAAGTCGAGAACGGTGAGGCCGAGCGTTATCATTGATGAATACAGGACAAGTGCCAAATGGATGATTGTCAAAATTTGGCGGAAGAACAGGATGCAGAATAATCCGGATGTAACAATCGCCATTGAGATTACCTCTCAAAGTCACCAAATCGAGCTTACAACTATGAGAGATGCTTCCCCAGACCATTACAGATCAACCAACGAATGGGACAGATGCTTGGATGTTTTTTGGTGCATATGCTGTGGTTTGAAGATACTTCTTGACAAGACGGCTTATCACAGTGTGGTGAATGTCCAACTGTCGTCCAATAGCTCTACAAGATATTCCGTTGGAACTCTTTCCAATAATTTGCCATCTTTTTGCTTCTGTGAGTCTCCTTCGAGCCATGTTCAGAGGTAATGACACAATCATTCGAAACATTCCAAGATTTATACTGATTGCAAGAACGATCTAAAACTGCAATTTCAGAAATTCGTGGGTGGTGTGCTTCACATTCATAGTGGGGTGTGTTTGTGCGATTGACCTCACAGAAAACCCGAACACTGTTGAGAGGAAATGCAGTTATTAGCATCGAATAATTGTAACACATAATACATATTCGTTACTATGTATACTTGTATCACTGAAAATATCAGGTGGTGCTTAATTAAGTTCTGTGTGTATAGAACCAAACATGTACTGTCAATGAATGGTGCTGCGTTGTATTTAGATTGCTCGTTGTTAATGTTATCTAACTTGAAAGAATCAAAATTGCGATCTGTTATCTGTTTGTGGTGTAATGATGTATTTTAACCTTCATCTGTGATGCAAAATACGCCAAAGATAGTTTCGATAAACAAAACATGATATGTCACCATTGTAAAATAAAAGTTGATCATCCATTACAACTTCTAGAATGCATCTCAAACAATTAATATATACTATGTTTATGGAGAAAATGTGTATCCTTTGACGGTTATGAATTTTTAACTATTATTTGTCCGATTAAGCTTGAAATTAAAGAATAGCTTCTATACTACCTGACTTTTCTGACTGTGAAGGATAATTGACCATAAAAAGACAATGATTGCGTACCATTTTCATTAAATTATCTATTCATATGAGGTTTGGTAAACATTGAAACGAATTATAACAGACTATGTTGTGTTGCAATAGTTAATAGTCTGTATAACCTACCTTGTTATACCCTAAATGTGACCTGATAATGTTCATCAACATACAATGATCCCTTGGGGCTCATCTTTCCTTCTTCATCACTAGATATCATCTGTTATCATGTCCAATTGGAGACTGTGTTAATTAATTATTTCATTATGACTAGACCATTCTGTATGTACATTGATACCAATCTGTCATTATTTAATTTTTTTATGAATGAACATGTAGCAATCAACCGCCTAAATTCTTAATTCATATTGATTTAAATTCAAAAATTGCACATTGTTATTTTCTTTTAAAACTTATATCAAGAATAAGTTATTCCATGACAATACATTTACTTGAGATTGTTCCTCTTTTTATCTGCATGTCCTATATACATGCATGTATACATGCAAGTGCTCTTAGATATGCTCGCATAATGTGTAACCAATCTGCCATTATTTAAATTTTTATGAATGAACATGTATCAATCAACCGCCTACATTCTTAATTGACATTGATTTAAATTCGAAAATTGCACATTTTTATTTATTAAAGTTTATATCCAGAATAAGTTATTCCATGACAATACATTTACTTGGGATTGTTCCTCTTAGTATATATATGTCCTATATACATGCATGTATATATGCATGTGCGCTTAGATTATGCTCGCATAATGTGTAATATGTGTAAACTAATATGCGTGAACCATAAACTTAATATACAGCACTATCGGTAGGATGAAAATTTAAACACTGAAGTGAAAATGATGTAACTATGATGTTACGTAATTATGATTTTCAATATGTTCATACCATTGAGAAAGTAAAACATTTTATCTACATATTTTGAAACCTCTCCGACACGTGAAAGGTTCAATGTGTGCTTAGAAACTATCGCCAGAGTTGTATGAATACTAATCTCCACGATGTCCATAAGCAGTGAAATTATGGATAAGCACGTTTTGCTATTAGGTTATAAATCATCATCACCATCATCATCATACAAATACTTGTATAGCGCCAATATCCGTAGAATTTAATAAATAAGAATACCCTTTGCTATTTATTTTAACAAAATAATTTATAAAAAATATGTTGAGTTATTCTTTTTCATGTCAGGTTGACATTTTATTTACATAACATAAGTAAGAAATCGATAAGTAATAGTATGCGTGTCACGGTCTCTAATACCCAATTCAAGCAATGGCTTAGTCTGTCAAGATGTCTGGAATATATACTTGCCTAGAGGAACAAAGGATTCTTAGCTTTGATTGTCTTATCATCTGGACGTTCTAAACTGTCCATTGCAATATGGATCAACGTTTAAGAGTTTTTCTTAAGGAGAACAAAGGACTCACTTGCTTTGATGCCTGTTCTGTTGGTTTTACGGACGAATCATCCACAGAATTATGTCAAATCTATCCCTTTTCCGATGCTGGACCTTACTTCATGTACTACCAGGAAGATAGGGAAATGAGTTACCAAATAAACAAGTGCAGTTTTAAACATTTATTTTAGTTTTTTATATATATGAAATTCAATTAATTTAAATAAAATAAAATTAAAATAAATATCTTAAAAGTAAGCAATAAGAGTGAATAAAGATCTGACAGATTCGACAAATTGTCGAGCTTATTGTCACCAAATGACCGAATGACATTGTTCTGAATTTCAAAATGCAATGTGTTGAACCAATTGTAAGTTTTTCTGAGAGTAGAATAAAAAAAACAGTAAGCTTTTATTGATACAAGGTACATTTCATTTCGGGCAAGTTGACATACAATCATTGATATAATTTACTAACGTTTTGGCATCGTGTAGGGTTCGAATCCACACAACAGAAACGGCATCTACTACGTTTTTTGGTTTTGTATGCATCTTAATTGCATTGATATTAATATAATAATATAAACATAGTATATGACGTTATTGGTACTAATGATACTAAAATTTCACATGATCAAGGTCGTTGGAAGTGCGGATTCTCAAACACTGTGCATGTGTATATATAAGGAACGTAATTCGTAGCTGACATTCAGAATTGGGTTAACACGTTCCTTCCTTCAAATCTGAACTGTTCACTTTTAAGAAACGTGGTATATATGTGTAGAATATTTGAAAATATGTTTTATTAAGGTATATATATATATATTCTATAAAATAGTACTAGAAAAACAGCATGACTGCATATATATGATATCATATATTAGTCGAAGTATACTTTGCTTTATAATTGGAGATATCCGCCTATATCAGTGAAAACGACCCTCTGTCAAATAAACCCTCTATAATGTTACAGTGGCGATAACATTTATCGTCACTCGACTGATATACTTTATCACCACTTGCGTGACGTAATTCAGACAATGCTATGACGTCATTGTGGCAGATTGAGATTTGTAAGTTTACCATTGACATCATTACACATTACAAACAGACAAAATAGTAAATAGATCACGTACATGGGTGTAGTACAGACTGAAACCTACTGTCAACTATGTTATGGTGAGAAAGAGTGTAATACACTATGGTTCAAGTAAACTGACATATTCATTACCTCAGGCGAATTGATTCTGGCACACAATATGTATTGTGGAGAACCTTTACCTGAGGTATCAGTTAAAATTGAAATGCTTAATTCTTTATCTAAGCAGAATATGACGGGGAAAATTGTCTGAGCAGCAATAGTTCTTGGAACTTGTCATTCAGAGAGAAAGCTTGTAATTATACTAAATACAGTAACAAATTTGCGTTTGGATGGCTTAAGATCACGAAACAGTAGTGATTAGTCCTGCCACAGTGACACTTTAGCAAATTAGAAGGTCTATTCCGAGCGATTTTATTGAATAGGAACCTTGTACTGATTGAATGAAGTGATCTCGCTGATGATCTTTATCCCTTGAATGACACATGTCTGCCTGATAAAACCATAATGTTGTTAATACAGATATAAACTGTCTTAGACGGATCCATAGACTATAGTTCATAATGTGTTATCCCTGGAAATGAACGTCTAGACTTAACATTGCTATACACTAAGGGGCGAAAGCATGATACAAACAGACATGCAAGATACACAGGGAACGATACAACTGCAATATAGTGCATAATGTTACCTAATTTGTAATTATCATCTTTTCAGGTTTTTCGGGGTTTCTTTCTCCTTAGCTAAAGAAAATGGGAGAGTGAACTATTAACTTCGCTTGATGACCTAAAGCAACATTTGCGAAAAAATATAAATCCAATAAGGCAGATTAACACCTTTTATTAACTTAATGTCCCTATTTTTTTCAATTTTTAGCTTAAATGCCAATTTTTCAGTCCAAACTTCATTAAAATTTTAACGATTTCAAAACCCAATGCGTGTTTGTACAGCATGCACGAAATTATCACACCCGGATGAGTTGTAATGTAAACACCTTTTTTAAAAAGCAAGTTTATCAATGGCATTTAAAATTGACTTTATTGAGCACAAGTATTGTCTTAACTATTTGGTATCGTGCATGTGCCCCTTACTGCAATAGTCGCATTAGCAGTTAACTATCATGGCATCAGTTCTAAAGTCTAGATAAGTGTCAAAAAAATTCAGAGACTATTTATTCTGTTTGAAACGATATTTTGGAAGAATAAATTTAATAGTTTAACTTTCTTAGAGACGTGACATTCTAAAGGAGTCTTTGCGTGATAGTTATTGATAACCCTCATTTGTGAAATAAATAAATAAATAATTCGTAGCTGACATTCAGAATTGGGTTAACACTTTCCTTCCTTCAAATCTGAACTGTTCACTTTTAAGAAACGTGGTATATATGTGTAGAATATTTGAAAATATGTTTTATGAAGGTATATATATATATTCTATAAAATAGTACTAGCAAAACAGCATGACTGCATATACATGTATATGACACCGAACCAAATTAATTTTATTTCAATAAAAATATGTTAAAACCTTAAATAATATTAGAAAAACATGTTTTGGTGTTAAAGAAGGTTAAGAGATATTAATTGATGTGAATTAATAATACCATATCAATCTGGATGCTCATCGTGATTAAAAGACTTAATAGATTTAATAAGTTTAAATGGAAGTTTAAATGATAATATGAATGGTCATTTCGAAACACTTTGCATAATGTTCGAATGTAAATGTTGTTTGGTATGCAGGCGAAATGAGATGTTGTCGAAATGAAAACAAGCCATTAATTTATTTCATTTAATGGAAATACAAATTAAGTAGGTCTTAATCAATGTCATGATACAAGTACATTTCATTAAATACTTCTTGTCTATGTAACTAATATGATTTAAATAAATCTTATTTAAATCAACAATAAGTTTCCGATTTTATTCTAGTTAGGTGTACGAGTGCAATATGAGAACTATTGCATCAATATCACGTCAAACCAATATCACATAAATCCCTTTATAGCAACCTATATTTTGAAATGGTTCAAATTTATAATTGTTATTATATGTCCGTATACCTTACCAGACAAGTTCTCAGTTCCATAATCATGTTCAGCTATCAATTGAATTCAGAAATATATTAGGTCAGGTTGACATTAAGTATTTCTGAATACGTTAAAAGCTTCTGGTCGAGGGCTATTTTATACAAATTGGTGTGAACTCAACAAAGCTAATACCAGACACGTATTTTATTACGAAAACGAAAAGAAAAATAACCACATACTTACATGAAGTCATTTTATAGATAAGGTAAGGTTTACCATTTAGACATATACAGAAACCATGTCTAACATATCAGTAGCGTAAAATGAAGTGAGTAGATCATGATCATAGAATTTGTTGGTGAGTTGGGGTTTAACTTTCAAGAGTATTTCATTTGTATATTGAATGCTGAAATTATTGTAGAGAGAAAGCTCGCAACACCATTGTGGCTATGCAAAGGTGTGAAACCTGCGAGCATTAGTTGAACATGGTGGCACGTGGTCCTGTGCATAGCTCAGTCGACCGCTATCAGTTAAGTTCAGCAACAACGGGCGTGGCTCGCTGGATGGGTTGGTTACCCGCCTCATTGCTGAATGAAAAACTGAGAGTTTGAAGGGTGATTCCCTGCCCCACACTGAGACATGAGTTGAGAGGCTCGTGGTGTCACCTTGGGCAAGGGACTTTATTCAAAATGTGCCTCTGTTCACTCAGCAGTACAATTGAGTACCTGGTTTGGAAGTGCAGGCAATGTGACAGAAAACCTTCGAGCGCCTTAATTGGCAGCCCAGGTTGCATGCTCCAAAGGGAGTTGAGAATGAAAAAGGAACGATGTTGGTCCTTACACCAGGGTTATAATGTGTGTAGCGCTTTGAGCATGGCCCTTTGTGTTGTGGAGTTCAGCGCGATATAAGTATCCTCATTATTATTATTAAAACTACAGGATAGTGCATGGTCGGTGTATAAATAATGTATACAAAGCATGAAGTACCTATGTTTTACTCATGTCTAAAGTATTGGTAACGAACACCCACCTTGTGGCTTTTGTATCATCAATTCAGTACAACTGTATCCTGTCACTTTCTTAGCCTTACTTCAGTTTTCAAAATTTGAAAAAGTAAATTAAGTTTCTATTTTTAAGTTTGCATATGCATTTTGCATAATGTTATGCCATTATTTTCATTTTGGATGTTTTCTAGGAATGTAATATTGTATATGTGTAGAAAAACAAAAGTCTTTAATTTCACACATGTTCAACACGTTCTTCCCTTAGCTTGTCTATCAGATGATACATTATTCCAAAGAAATGAAACACCTACGCAAATTTAGAAATATCTTTTTCTCTAAAGCTAGGGCAAATTTTCGATGCGATCAAAACGATTGGTCTTTATTTCATAAAGTGATTTGTCAACGACGGAAAGTTTTTTCTCAAATGGTTTGACAAATCTTGAAATGTAATTCCGCCCTTATGGATGTTTTTGAGTGTTCTGTCGGTAATAATCAGTATTTGGTTTTCTCGTCTTTCAAAGATTTTAAGTGTAAACCAATCTAGCTGTGCTTCTGTGAGAAATTGATGTGACATAACTCGGCTGTTTATGGAAATCAAAACCTAAAACAAAAGCTTTCCCAGCAAACAATCTAACGTTTCTACAACGATCCTGGAACGTTCCTCTAAAGTTTCAAAAAAAATTTAAAAACGTTTCTGAAACGTTAGATTGTGGAGGGGTTTTTTTCGTTTTAGAAACGTTTTGGAGAATTTTTTTTGAAAACTTTGCGGAAACCTTACTGAAACGTAACATAATATGTTCATGACTTTATACTTATTTTTATTGTATCGTTTGAATGTATTTGGTGACTTTTACTAAGAAAATGTCCAACATAAAGCCAACTTCTTACGCAAGACATACCTCTCGCAAAAACTTTTATAAACGTTCGATGAATATTTTAAAGACATTTTCAGGAAACGTTTTCAAAACGTTTTGTGTTTGCTGGGTTACAGCTGTTGAATGCAATGAATGTATATATGTTTCCAGCCCAAACTAAAACTTCAATCAAACTTGTGATTGCCTCGATGTTTTACACATGGGAAATATTGTTCTCAAACGTGAATTTCACATTGATGAAATACAATTTTAAATTAAGTGAGAGTAGACTTCCGTATTTCAATGTTTCTTTCACTGAAACTAATTTAAAGTTTTTTTGACATTCATACCTGTATTTACTGTCTAATAATTGATTCTAAGGAATTCCTTTGGAAGTCAGTTCAAACATTTAATGAAACAGTCATATATAAAGCATAGTGACATTTCAAAACAACAGAAGTTTTCATCTTTATATTACTAAATGAAAGGAGAGATGGTATTCGTTTTCTTTAGTTACTTTAGGTATGACTCAATCAGTGGCATCTACACAAGTATGTTACAAATATACTAAGCAAATGAATGCTCTTTAATCATGTCTATGTCTTGGATAACAGGAAATGAAAACTACATCAATGAAATTCAAAGCTTTCAGCCTACATTATTTTCATATATACATGTGTATATATATATATATATATATATATATATATATATATATATATATATATATATATATATTGAAATAGGTATGTGGTATCAAACGTGGAGAAGTGTATAAGTAAATTTAAATAATACACTGAAGACGTATATCAACTTTCATAATCAATACTTTATATTCCGATATGCATATTTCGGCTTCTTGTTTCGAAGCTTCATCAGGGAATAATTGTTTGAAGCATAGCAGTAGTCTTATAGTCTCTGTAAAAATGTCTGTCTTGGCAACACAGGTTGCTAATAACGTCAAAGCAATCAACAAGCGTCTTTGAGAGTTATCCCCACTATAATCTGATTGGTCTTAATTGGCCGTGATAGGATTAGGGATTATGGTGTTAACTGCTGTTTAATGAAGGGGAAAATTTTGAAATGAAATACTGTTCTTTTGTTACTAATTGTGTGGTAGTGTCACCTCCATTATTGTATATTTCGTAAAAAGGAAATATTTTGAATGTACCTTTACTACACTGAGATATATGTTTGCTAACTTTTAAGTGTCTTAAATTTTCATCTCTTATTTGCTGTTTGTGCACTGTAACTCTTTTTTGAAGGTTATTAGTTTGTCCAATGTATGTGAGATCACAATTTTCACAAGAAAAACTACAGTATGGATCTCACAAAAGATGAAATGGACTATATTCTAAATTTTGATTATAAAACCAGTAACTTTTATGGTTTACCAAAAATTCACAAGTCAGAAATTATCAAACAAGCTGTAACTGCCCAAAACTCTGAATACATTACAGTATTTGAACCTAACGACCTTAAATTTCGTCCCATAATTGCAGGTCCAGCTAGTCCAACTCACAGACTCAGTTTCATCATAGACAAACTTCTACAACCATTTCTGAAAAACATAAAGAGTTATGTCCGGGATGACTTGGATTTCCTAAACCACATCCCAGTTTAAGTTAATGAGAACACACTGCTAGTGAGTTTTGATGTTACATCACTTTATAGCAACATTCCAAATGATTTAGGAAAAGAAGCCTTGGACTTTTGGCTATCAAAGTATCCAAATGACATTGACCAAAGATTTAAGAAAAATTTCATAATAGATTCTGTCCAGTTTATCCTTGAAAACAATACATTCAACTGATCGTTTGTGTCCATTGTAAATTTAATTTTAGGATGTAGGCTTTGTAGGGATTTTACAATTTCTTTTATGTCTACATTTTTGTTTTCCCAAAATATAAAGCAATCATCTAGATATCGTTTCCATTGGGCACGGAAACTATTATTATTATTTCAAGTAGAAAGTAGTTGTTTAGAAATTCAAAGTTTTGGACATTGATGGACAAGAAGATTTACGTTCTCTTGAACGGTGGACGGATGACTGGGGAATGAGATAAAATGCAAAAAAACGTTGCATCTTATCGGTGCGTAATAAATCCGACCATTATTACACACTTAATGACACAATACTCCAACAGGTTGCCAAGAACCCCTACTTAGGAATACAGTTATCTGATGATATGAACTGGTCGCATCATATCAACAGTCTGTATAAGAAAAACAACTATACCTTAGGCTTCCTACGTCGAAACCTACGTCACTGTCCAAGAGATTATAAACGGATTGCATGTGTATAGTTAATAAGATCCACCCTAGAATACAGTGCCGGTATCTGGGACCCATATCCTCAACAGAATATCAACAAACTTGAAAGAATACAAGACCGGTGAGCACGTTTCAAAGCCGGAGACTAGGTCTAGATCCTCTGGATGTGTCACAAACATGATCAGGGAATTACAATTCCCCACCTCCAGGAACGAAGACGACAACTACGACTAATACTGTTATATAAAGTGAGCGAGGGGCTGGTACCAGCTTTCCATCCTGACCAGTACCTTATACGGGTGTATACGGTCATAGCAGTTCAGGGAATGTGTATCCTTGAGTTACATCGTCGATAGACACGACCAAAACCATGATAAGTGCTTTATTGTGACTTACGCAAGGACTGATCAATACAAGAACTCGTTCTTTAATAGAACCATACTTGACTGGAATCAAATGAACTGTTAACTTGCGCATGCACCGTCAGTGGAGGCATTCCGCTACTAACTCCCCCTGCGCCCTCATAGTCGTTCTCGACACCTGCGCAGTAATCAAACAGAAACAGACATAAACAGATTAAATAAATTCGAACCCATATCAAACCAAATGACTGATTAGTATAGTATTCCTGGCCATCATTAGGATTGCACTAGCTGCCCGTGCATTTGCTTTATTTAACTGTCAACAACTTTGAATTTTCACGAGATGCACGTCCAATTATTGTCACAACATGATCTCCTCGTGTGATTGAACCTATTTCAGGAGCAAACATGTCGGTCCATTGGTTCACACTGGAAAAGGGTTACCTGTTCTTACTTTGTCAAATGTCATCAATAAAATTGATGATAAAGAAGGAATTGCCATCACCGGTATCTCAGCTCTACGTTTAGAGGTGTTTCCCTTCAAGTCGCATTTTATTAAAGCTCGTCGGAATTATTTAGTGCAATGTCTCATCTTTAAACCTTGTATCACCCCAACACAAGTATATATGTTAGTATCTGCACCTACATGGAAATTACATATCATAATAACAATTCATGATCACTTGTAAAGCGCCTAATTTCCCGGCAGAGCCTGCTCACCGGCACTGGCTAGAAGAAAGGGGAGGACTTTTGGAAACGGGTGGTTGAAGAGTATGTCTTTAGCATTTGCTTGAATGAAGATACAGATTAAGCAGATTTTATGTGCATGGGAAGAGAGTTCCACAGTTTTGGTGCTGTTACTGAGAAAGCTTGTGTCCTTGCTGAAGGCACATGTACAGTGAGCAGTGATTGAGAAGATGAACGTAGAGGTCGCTGTTCCTTAAGGTAGCGTGAGAATGAGTGGATATGCAGGACGGAGTAGGTGAGAAGGAGTTGCTTGAAGATTACTCTTTAAATTTGCTTGACTGGAAGCCAATGTAGTTGTCTGATTACAGGACTGATGTGATCTGTTGGTTTTGTGAGGGATATGATTCTGACAGCTTCATTCTGAATGCGTTGAAGATGGAACATCATATATTGACGTTCTGCACAATGGTAGAACACTTGGAAAGTTGGGGTTTGAATCGTGAATGTGACCATTGAGTACCAGAATAGAGTTAATAAGATACATAGTTTTTGTTTGTAATGTTGTTTTAAAATGATTATCATGATCATCTCTATAAGTTACAATATAACACAATGAAAGGACACATTTTGCTGGCATACTGCAGTGACCAGTCAGTCAGAAATGTTCTATTTCTATATTCACTTTTCTAGGCTAACATTAACTCTATTGATATCTAGGGAAGTTCTATTAGTATCGATAATCAAATATGTGTCTATTTGAACTAACTGTGGATAGAGAGTACTGTATTCTTTTCAGCAACCGTTATATCAGTATTTGAACAATAAGAGCTTCATTTCGGCTGCCAATTGATGATTTCCTTGTTTGATTCTAAGCAAAGATCAAATATTTCCCCCACTTATACACTAATATGGAAGTAAGCTTATAGCAATGTTAATCTGACATATTACTACATGTGAATACAAAACAAACATTGAAAGGAAAATTCTTTTGTAAATATAACTTTGTTTTTATTGTAAAATGTTAAAATTATTTAAGAGAGACTAGTATCTTACCATCTTTTATAAAAAAATATGTATGATACTCACTCTGAAAATTTGTATGCATTCTTTTAAAAATACATGTATACAAGGATAAAAACTGTGATGTTGACATTTAGTTAAATACAATTATGTTATATTGCGATTTTATCAATTTGAAGCTATGTTACCATGAACGGTCCATTACTTGTAATGTAATGGATAGAGAAGCAACAAGTGTAACTTTAATGCGGATTCAAATACCGACACCTACTACATATTGAAATGCTTTAACACTAAATGAGCACTAAATCATACGATCAACAGAAAGTGATTAGAACTCAGAACATAGCAATAACTTGAATTGATTCTAGTCAAAACCTTTCCTATATATTAGTTTTGAAACCATTCGCTTGAAGACAGCAAGGCTTGTATAGCCAAAAGATGTGTTATTGAAAGTATGGCCGTATTTTTGTGACTCCACAGAGCCTACAGAGCGATGTACATGTTATGATTGATGGGCAACTTACTGATGGAACTATGACATCTTTACACATCCATACATTTGGACATTTGAATATACTAGTGTTTGAGATTCCTGTTACATTATATCATTCAGCATTCCTGTGACCCTTAATCAACTTGACAACTTCCTCTCACTTCCATCATGTCTATATACTATTGTATAGTTATTGGACCTTTTAAGAAGATAATTGCTATCTGGTTCGGTCACAAGCGTCTAGGAAAGGCCTCTTCGTCAATCTGTAGGTGTAACAACTCATACACTAGGAAACTTATAGATATAGCTAACACTTATCTTAATTCTCACCAGGCGACTGACAACAGAAAAACGAATGGGAATTGTCATACCTTAAGATTCACGATGTTTAATCATTGAATTTTTAAGTCTGTTTTCTTAATATATCATTCATGGTTCAGTTGTGTAAATTTGTCTCGACTTCATAATCAACGTGACACAAATATATTGTAAATTCTTCTTATTAAACACATATTAAACATTTAAGTGGGTATATCAGGTCATTGTCGTTTTCATGTTTACTATTAAATAAGATTGATATGTTCAATAAGAAGTTGAGTTGATAAGTACATCGTCCCAATTTAGATTTTCTTGCATTTTGCTAGGGAATAAAACCAGAATGATGGGGAATTGATATTCATCTAAGACAATTTATTTTTTAGTTTGACTTTCTCATTGAAAAACTTTGTATCAGGTGCTGCAACATTCAAATAATAAAGTCACCCAATGAAAAACGACCAAAGTACAGAGAACTTTCCACATTGAGAGAATTCAGATTGGAGAAAAGGAACTGATAGATTGGTTGCGTAAGGAACGATACAGATGCTATATAATGTTGCACGTGTAGTATATAAATGTTGTTTGTACATCGATTAAGCATTTTCTTATTCACATCTTATATGAACCGTATGCTATTGCATACCGCCACAGGTTATAAACTAATTGAATATCCTTCTCTTTTGATGAAAAGCAATTAGTGTTGAACAAATTGAGCAATTAGGAAAGCCTTCTGCTTTCAAGTCAATTCTCACATGAAAAAAAAGGTTTTTGCCATTATATGGAATAAACAATAAAACATACAATAAAGATTTATCAAATCTTCTCCTGAAGTGTTCCAGAGACATTTATTTTTAGGATTTGTTTATAATCAGGTGCCGAATTTAACTACATTTTAAGTCATGTTCAATTTAACTAATATTAATTAGCATATAATAGGCGTGAAATAAAGGGAAACACAATTGTAAATATGAAAACCGCCAAGTACCATTGTTGAGTTATATTCAAGCTAGTATTGTGGGAGGAGTTAATTTGCATAATATCATTGTTTCTATTTGTTTTAAGCTCCAGTCTTGATCATCCTACAGTAACAGGACAAATCGGTGGACACGAAATATTCAGCAAAAATGATAATCATTATTGAGGATCCAAACTTATAATTAATTTCTTTGAGAGGCATTTTAGAAGTTGTAGAGATGAAGAAAAACCACTTGCTTGATAACGGTATTAGTATCAACACCGAAACGTCGCATTCATTGCAATAAAGAAGTTGACTATCCATATATCTTGGTTTTTCTTCATCCATGCTTAATGTTGGTAACATTCAGTACAAATATCAAAATGTTGACTACGTCCAATAATCCGAGTTAGATCAAGAACTTAATAAAGCAAGCTGTAACACATAAAGAAACAATATTCTAAGATGTCTAGCGGTTAGAACAATCGAAAAAAAAGTACTTTATCAGACAATAAAGGTATAGTTTTTTTGATGACGTAACAATCGAATGAGGTTTCCCCTGTTCCACGCTGCTCCCTCGTGATCAAGTGTGCCCATGTGTGCTAGTTTCTTTTCTTCAAATTATCAAGAGGGTGCCGGCAAGGCGATCCTATTTCTCCTTATATTTTCATTCTATGTGCAGAAATACTTAGCGTCATGCTAAGAAGCAACACTGACATAAAAGGAATAACAATTGGTGATGTAGAATATCTCACGTCGCAGTTTGCTGACGACACTACTTTAATACTTGACGTAACCGAAAAAAGTCTTCAAAACGCCCTTCAAACCCTTAAATCATATTCAGAATTTTCAGGTCTAAAAATAAACCCTTCTAAAACACAAATATGTGGATAGGTTCAAAAAGATCTGAAAAACGTGCTCTTTGTAGCAATTGGAAACTAGACTGGTCACCAACTTCCTTCAAAATCTTAGGAATAACATTTACTCACAATTTGGCAGAAATGGTTGAACGAAACTATAAGGATAAACTAAAAAATATAAGAATTGAAATGAATATGTGGCTTGCACGTGACTTAACGCCTATAGGCAGAAACACAGTGTTGAAAAGTCTGTTGCTTCCCAAACTTAATCACCTCTTTTCATCATTACCAAACCCCAGCGAAGACATTGTACATGAATTAAATAAACTTTGTTATAAATTCATATGGAGAAATAAACCAGATAAGATAGAACGTAATGTTCTAACTAACACGGTGGAAATGGGGGGTATATGAGCCCCAAATATTAAACACATAATTATGTCACAAAAACTTTCATGGATGAGACGTCTTCATAACACTACAAACGTTTTAAGAACAAAGATTTTTCATAAAAATACATCAACCTAGCTACTTACCAAACATAATACAAAAATGTGAGTTATATATTAATGAAAAAATAATAACGGTGAGAACAAACGCTTTTTGGAGAGATGTACTTAAGGCATGGGGTATATTTTTAACGATTAAAGGAAATAATATAAAAAACCCAAATGATATACTCACACAGCTTTTGTGGCATAACGCTAACATAACGGTAAACGGGAAACCAATATATGTAAAAAGACTGGCAAACGTCGGCATACACTATGTTAATGACATTATTGATAATCAGGGAAACTATCTTGATATAAATACTGTTACAAAACAGTTCGATGTGAAGACAAATTTTCTCGAATATGCAGGTATTATTGCAGCAGTCAAATACTACATAAAATCCCAAAACAAAGTAATAAACAGCAAACAATCGAATCCAATATTACCTTATTTTCTTGAAAATTTAATAGGTAATAAAACGGGATGCAGAGAATTTTACGATATACTGCAACTTGAAAATAAGAATGACAATAAACAAAGCTACCAAACAAAATGGGAAGAGGATTTAGATTGCAGTCTCACAGAAGATAACTGGAAAATAATACACCAATCTCCTCACAAATGCCACACATCTAGTAACCATTTATGGTTCCAGTATCGTTTGATACACAGGATCCTACCCACAAATACGTTATTGACAAAAATGGGCTACAGAGATAATGATGCATGCGACTTCTGTGGGGAAAGCGCCGAAACTCTGCTCCACTTAATGTATGAATGCAAAATATCAAAACGTATCTGGTCAGAAATAGCTGATTGGATTGAGGTAAAGACACAATGCAGATTGAATTTGTCAAAAGAAACTGTTATTCTCGGATACCCTGAAAGCAGAAACAATGTTCTCAACCTGATTTTGATAATCATGAAATATAATATATTTAAATCAAAACAACGAACCATATTACCAAACCTTCTGTACATGAAAAACGATATTCGCAACATATATAACATAGACAAATTCTCTGCGTATACTTCATGTAATTATTCAAAATTCATGTCATTCTGGTCATCATGCCATAAATTGTTCTCAACAAATTGAGTTTTAAAAAAAACAAAGACCCATTTCTGAAATCATATAAGTAATGTACATGTACATCCTAAGAATATTTATTACCAGAATTTAGAATTGTTCTTTAATTACATATGTTTTTTGTCCATATCTCTTGTTTTCTCGATTGATTTCACTGGATTGAATATACTGTACTGTTGATTTACATGTTTGAATGTGTATGAACATGAACAAAAATGAATAAAGTTATAAAAAAGAAGAACAAAAAGTGTGCCCATGGTAACGTAACATCGAATTGCCTCAGCCGTCTGAACTCTTACATCGCAACCAATAAAGCGTGTACTCCTTTCCATGGTTTGCAACTTCTGCAGTCGGTTAAATTTAGCGGTGGGAGAGTGAACATCAACTTTTATGACAGTAGCAAACATTTGAATAAGACAAATTACGTTCCGCCATCACGCTTAGACTTGATCCAGCTCTACCCAAAATTTTTAGTCACGTGATCATAGTCTATCTTAGGGGGTGGGTTTTACATTCTGAATAGCCATCCGTTTGGCCCTGTTCATGGATTATTGATATAAAGAATGTAAACATTATTTTTATTTCCAAATTATAGGAAGCAGAATGTTACCTGTATCTGATCATTTGGCATCTTAGAAAGGAAATAAAGTTCGCTGTACCACTATAATAGTTCAGGGCAAAACTATACTTTATTACAAAACACATTGGGGTACAGCGAACTTTATTTCTTAAATAATGTCCTTAGTACTTTGGTTTAACCTTAGTGGAAACAAGTTCGAAAACCATTATGGCAGAACTTGGATATATATTCTGATTAGTAGTGGCTGTAATCCCTTAAGTGGTGATGTTAAAATCTCACTCTCTCGGCCTTCAGCTCTGTTTGACAAAGTTGCTCGTTTGAGAGGGGGATTCAGTAAACACTGATGTCAGGAAGTGTAAATGGTTCCATGAGAGTGATGGATGGCGGTGATAAGCCTCTGTTAGAAGACAAGACGAAATTGATGACTGTCACCATCTGCAAAGGTTACGATGGTGTGAATGAAGTAGCGGCCAAGGGCGAGTTTTACATTGTGTTATGCTACGTTTGGAAAAGTCTTTGTTATGTTTTGTAACCATAGCACAACTACTTGTTATTACAATGCATGATAAACCAAATTATGAATGACTTCAATCACTGGTATAATGAAGCTACTTGTTCCCAATATGGTGAAATATAAGGAGGTCACATTTGCATATGTGCACATGTGGATATAAAATAAAAAAATAAAATAAAATGACAGTCATTTCATCATTAGATAAACTTCCTCAGGACCTAAGCTCGATACATGCCACTGACAGACAGATTTTTATTTTCGTATCATCTACGATTATAGAAGAATGCCCAAGTTCATATTATCAGATTTTCATTTGCACAATAGAACGTGGGGTCCAATACAAATAATGTGAACCTTTATGTCATCTTTCTACTCTGTGTTAAATGATTGATACAATGCGGGTTGTGTGAGGATACTATTTCCTTTATTCCCCAGAGAGCTAGGAACACCAGTATTCATCTACGGTCACAAACAAGGCAAATTGAACAAATGTGACCTTAACTAAGCTACTGCAATATTCATTATCCAACAACAGGGTAGTTCCTTCAGTGCATAATTCATTTTAAAATAGCAATACATTTATTGAAATAATAGTACTTATATTCCCGAGGGGCCAACTCTACACAAAGGAAAGGAATAATTATATACTGATTGCCACTGATTATTCAGTTTCATGTTGCAGCTATTGAAACATTCTGTAGATGTATCAAACAACATATACGATCGCTTCATGGAATCACGAACAATTTTGGAGTCATAACAGTCATAGCACCAGTCAGTAGTTGATACCAATGAATTTCATAAGCTGAAGAAATGCAATTTTAACCGATTGTCAACACTTTGTTTTAGAAAGTTATAGAGCTAAATGGGCGTCTAAATTCCCTTTAATGTTTTTGTTACGATATATCCTGTATCAAGAAAAGTGTGGTTGTATCTATGACGTCACTTATTTATCAGCCACAGTTATCTTAAACACTCTGCTCGCCGCTAATGGCTGCAATACTGCCGAAGCGGCGTTAAACAATAACTCACTCACTCACTCACTCACTTAAACACTCTGATAAGACGACCGTGAAGCAGGAGGGCGGTCCGAGACACCTGGCTGACGAACTTGAGTAATTACAACATTGTTGCAAACCCAGGCACATACCAGATGACATGAAAGACCAGTATGTCGCACAGTAAAACGTTGTCCATTGGATACAACAGATACATGATGACACAAGTGGTGTATACAAGATATCATCTTGCTATCACTAGCTCGATGATGTTGTGTACACCACTTGTGTCATCATGTATCTATTGCTTATTCCGTACACATTTAATGTCGACACAAAGGACGCTTATATTCTGCAAGAACTGTTTCATGTCAGGATCCACAGCTCTGCTTATGGCCATGATAACATGATATATATAGAATACTAAACGATGTCCCGTTTGATAACATGTGTTTATTAAACAAGTGAATGGTTTGGTATTTTAACGAGCGAAAGCAAGTTAAATACCGATGCCATTCACGAGTATCAATGATGTAAATAGCGCTGAAGTGCAAGAAAATCGTTGTTAATGACGCTCACTTGCAGTCACGCGGCTAACCAAAAGCGACTATGACGTCACACGCCGATTATGACGTTACGGCCGCACGCGGTGGTATCACACGGTTGAGTAATAAATACATATAAATCATAGATCAGACTGCGTTGTTTTATCAGATTACTGCTGTATAAATTCACTTTTAGTTCTTCAAATAAACAATAAAGACTATAAAATAAAATGTTAGTCTTCACAAATTTCCAAAAGAACATTAGATACATATTTTGGTCCTTCTCTATCCTTCTGTTTTCCAGGGAGTGAGAATACAGTATGTTGCTTTTTATCAACATTACACGTGATAAGCAACACTCTATATTAGTAACTTTAATTATAGCAATGAAATCAACAAATACCAATTTTAATCTTCTATACGTCTATTTTTACTGAACTTTATTACTTATCAACAAGGAGAATTTTATTTTAATTTATAGATATATAGAAAGTATAAGCTTAAGTGTATTACTGTGTGTCCGTATATTTGAAATTAAAGAAAATAGTATGCAAGCCTTTTGCGGGCATATTATATTATTTTTATTTCTGATATGTGGCATTAATGATACAGAAACATGCGAGATTAATAATCTCTTTTAATATATAATAACATTATTTTAAAAGGGGGCTTTTAAAACTAATCTGATAAGACAATAGACCTAGTTTTTGCGGGGTAATTTAATTTAATTTAATTTAATTCAGATATATGTAGTTTCATCAACCTTGTAAGGGCGTTGGTGACTTTATGTGACTTGCTGTTATCAATACTTTCAGGACGTTTTCTTAAATCGATTCGACCTTTGGTTTTAAATCAGTTAAATAGTTCACTCGTACAAGATTTCTGTGGATGGAACTTGAAGATTCGGCCTTTGAAATAACTTTGAAATTGATTCCTGAAATGGATCTTTTGACATGGTGATCGACTTCAACCATGCTCACTTTCTAGAAAATTGGAGAGAGAAATCTGAGAAATCAATAGGTTTCGACCTATCTGATAAGATGAGATGATTCAGTCCATTCAAATCAACATAAAACAACACCATTTCATTTTGTAACACATTGGAAACTATGGGGATTGTTAATACATTGTTGATATTAAGGTACTATTGACAGTTTTAAAAGCACAGTTTCTATGATGCAATGTTCTAGATATCCGGAGGAACTACACCTCAAACGGATCATTAAGCGTTTTTACATCATTGAGAGTAGCTATTGTTGCTGACAGAGTAACATAATTCACCTTTACTTATTTCTGAAGGTTAAATTATGTTTATATTAAACCTTTCGAAAATAAATGTGGTAACATAGCTATAGTGGTAAGGTATACTTATATATAAGAAGTACGGATATCTGTGCAGGCTGTCCTGCTTTCAAGAGTTTTTCACTTATTTCAAGGCTGCAAGTATTATTGCAGAGAGAAAGCCCGCAACATCAGTGTGGCTATCCTACCAGTTATACTCATCAAGGAATAAAGAAAATAAAGGCAATCTATCTTATATATCAAGCAATATGCTCATCCATACGAGTCTCCAGCTGAATTGACTTGAAAATAAGTTTTTTGTCAAAATATACTGATTGATTCTGCACACGCAAATTGGTGCCTGTACTTACATGTAGCCACGTGTCAATCATCGGGTCATATACCAACAGATTCTTGTGATTTTTTAAGTGAAACATATGGGCAATGTACACAAGGGGTTGTGACTAGAAAGAAGCTTCACACAACGTTGAGTCCAAGGTTTCTACACCAAGTCATAGATGGACGCGAACCCGGCTCTGTAAACTCATGTGATCTGTATCCTGAGGCCTTTGCCGACTCGGTTTCCGCGTCCCCTGGTGGCTCTCTTTTCACAAAGTAATAATTACTGAGGTTCTTAAACATAACACTATGAAAACTGCAGTGAAAACGGAGCCTTGTGCTGAAAGTTGAACTATTGTGCATCCAGCTGCTCAGACAATTCCCCGGCTAGAATTTCTACGACCATATGATTCGTATTGACAGCAAATATTTTAGGTAATGAGTTTCTGACAGTTGACACGATTGGAATAGTACGAATGGTGTCTCTGGACCACTTTGAACTGAAGACATCCTGGATTAGAACACGTGAAAAGGAAACGTCTAGACACCTGTTCAATAAATTAGACAGGAATGGATACTTAAGTGACAGAAACACAATAGCAATAATTAGCTAAGTGAGATACTGTCACACGACGTTTACCGTGCTGAAATTAAGCTTGCACAGAAATTATATTTTGTATATGATTACTGCAATATAGTCAACTATATCCTTATAATGTTCTTCATACATTTTCAAAATCGGTTTTGCTGTCGGTTTAAATTAGCATCTTGTGACATGTTATTGCACTAAAATCAACATTAGATATTAACGCTGTTAGCAATTATAAACGTGAAATTACGTTTATAGAATTTGTTAAATAAGCCTCAAAGTGATAGTTTACAATTAGTATACTCAACAGGCTCAACATCTTCTTTTTCGTGTACTTGATCTGTCATGCTTTGTGTTCTGGTGGTTGTTTTGCAAGACTAAAACAGGTTAATGGTGGGAATAGAAATGGATTTATACATAACACAATGTTTTGATAACACAGATGCATTCAGAGCTTTTAAAACAATTTTGAACACCGATAATGGTAAATAAACTAAAAGGAATAGATGAATTGAGTAGTTACTTTATTTGAGATTCTGACAACACTTATATTTTCTTTAGATTGGAAACATTGATTGAAACTCACGGGAAATATACAATCAAATAAGTTAAAACACTTTTAATGTAGACGCATTTGCTTCACAAAACATAGCTGACATATGTCAGTGTCAAATAACTCTGAACTCTGAAACTCTGAAATTGTTAGTAATGAAATTAGAGCCAAACCGTTATTTAGCAATATAAGAAGGCTATGATATTCTTTTGTTGTAGAGTTTGGGTATTCCCACAGGATATATTAAGCCAAATAACTTAAACACTTTTTTTTTTAAATTCAAGGAAAATAGTTAAAACAGTTATATGGCAAGGTTACAAAACAAATCAAATTGTAAGTAATGTAAATAGAGCAAAGCCTTGTTTGGTTCTCTATGGATACTAGTTGAGGTCCCTATTGTCAGAAGAAACACTGTTAATATGACACCACCTTTATATGTTTTTTAATCTTTCGGGGAAAATATTAACAGAAAAGACCTGTGGGCCGTGTTTCAACTTTCAAAAATCTTCAGCATTGGAGAAGACGGTGAAGCACCAATATGAAGATTAATCAATATTATCGTCAACGTGCCTACAATGTTCTTTGAGAGGCATTTTAGAAGCTGGTATCTTCACATCAACCCAATATCTTGTGTATACCCATTCTCTCCTTAACAATGTTGTTACAACTATGTACATCAATCCAATCACATGTAAAAACATAATTACCATAATTGTATATATTCTCATGGTTGTCATGATAATGTACCACTTGCTTGATAACGGTGCTAGTATCTGCATCGAAACGTCGCACTCATATCAATAAAGAAGTTGACTATCCATAGAACTTGCCTACAATGTGTTTTGGATATTTGGCCAAAGGAAATACAGTAATTTGTAATTAAAAGGAACGATGGTTTGTGATTGGGTCGAGGGGTTTAATTATGAAGAGATGGAAAACGGACACGGGGGACTCTGCAAATTAATTAGAATTTTGATACTGAGACATGTGACTGTAATTGAAAACGTCTCTTAATCAATGACTGTCAGCATGAACCTATTGCACCCGGTTATTGCAACTATCTATTATCATTCTGAAACATCCAACGCTCTTGTGATTGTTATCACTGGAACTTTTAAGTCATGTTGTTGATCCAAAATGTATCCTGACTTGTTACACTTCAGAATTCATGGAATTCATTTGCACAGTAACGGGCAAAATGATTGAAACAATTTCAATCAATTTAAGTATTTGTAGTCTGAGATATCTGAGCATAGGTAATGAAGAAATGTGACGTGAAGGAGTGGTGTATAGCATATGGAAGCTTATACTTGTACAAACATGTATATTGTCAAGGAAATAAAGGATGTCTTACCATTGATTTTTCTTATAACTACATTGTATGTTCATAACTAGCTCAATCATAGTATAAAGTATACCAGTAATAGATATTTACTGAGATGGTATTTTAATATTTTTAAAATTTAAATACATAAATATGCCAGGGTTTTGGGTTTAACGATGCTTTCACTTTTGTCACTTATGTAATGGCTGATAGTCTCATTGTTGTTAGAAAGCCCGCAACAGAATGTGACTATTCAGTGCGGTGAGCATTGGCTAGAAATAGCGAACTATGGGTGTTACTACACATACATATGTGAAGTAATGGAAAATAATCCTCACTTGGATTTGACCTAGCTTCTCCAAATAGAACACTGATTGAATACTACAACTATTGCAAATGCATCAGCGTCAATACTACCAGAATATCAATGATATAAAGTTTGATAGTTTAACTCATCATCTAAAGGGGCAGTAGCACTTTTTTTCGCTCAAATAAGTTGATGAAATGTATTTGAAAAATAATTTCACCAATAGTAAAACATCCTTCTCTCTTCGGAAAATAAAGTTTAAAATGAGTGTACATGTTTCGGTAAAGCCATGGGAATCGTTTTTGTAAAACAAAATAATAAATTGTGTTCACAATAAAATGGCCGCCATGCAATTTTTGCTTCATACGCAACATAGCTTTTACCACTTCAGATAATTGGTTTGTGTAATAAGATGTTTTACCCCTTAAAGTTAATTTAAATGACATAAGCTATCATTATAAACGGGAAATTTGAAAAAAATAAATTTTGTAAAAAACGTGCTACTGCCCCTTTAAAGTCCTCTTAACCAAAGAGTCTCCCATGTGAATCAGAACAGATTGTAATGGTTACAAGAAGGATGGTGCAAAGCTAAGTTTGACATCGTTAGGGAATAAATAATACCTCTCTATAAGGCCAAAAGGGGTGTGGAGATTATGATCCATTAATGATTGAATTAAAACTTTCAAACTTTAAACACGAAGATAAATTTGGATTTTATCAGCTTTGATTTGTCTGCAGAGGACCTCTAAATACTCTCATGAAGTTTAGAGGAAATTTAATCAAATAAAGACCAACATTACATCTCATTAAACCATAAACAAGTTTTATACTTGTTCGGTGATGTTTAAATAGGTGAGGTGAGGTGAGTTGGGGTTTAACGCCGCTTTCAAGAGTATTTCACTTATATCGCGGCTGCTAGTATTATGGCAGGGAGAAAGCCCGCAACACCATGTGACTATGCATTGCGGAGAAACCTACGAGCATCGGCTGGAACTAGAGAACCATGGGTGGCACTACGCTGAAATTCAGGGTAGCATTGCACCCAAACCTTACTGCGTGTAGAACAGTTTTCTACTGCAGAGAAAGTTGCCGTGCCCCTGGTGGGATTCAAACCCCGGACCTCTTAATCCGAAGTCGAACGCGCTAACCAGTGCGCTATCCCGCCCCCTATATTTAAATATCACAAAAAGATGATTTAAGTATGTCAAATGGATAGATGTTTCTATTCACAACTATATGCAGTTTATATGTTATATTAGTTTTAACGCAAAGTTTATTTTGAATATACATCACAGAAAATAGCAATTATTATTCAAAATTTCCCCAATATATTTTATTGGCTGACAACCCCACTCAAGTATTATCGCATTGTACTGGATGAAAAAATACTTTTATTGTTGAAATGACACAGGATACATGTTACAGATAGTAATAAAATCGCAGTACATAAACAGAAAATATTAATAGTACTACATTTGTGAAGCTTTATTTTCTATAATTACTGCACAATATTATGCTCAAACCGCAATGTCTTATTATTTCCAATGCCTGAAATATATTACTCGAGAAGGTCACCTCAACACATTCATCATTCACCGGGTACCCAGTTTACTGCTGGGTACACAGAGAACAGACTTGAATAGCTTTACCCAGGGTGACAAGACAAGTTAAACAACTGTTTCAGTGTGGGGTAAGAACTCGTCCCTTTAAATTCTCAGATTATACAGTCATGGAGCAAGCCATGCCTTCTGTGATAAACCACAACTCATTGTGTTGTGCTCGACTTTTACACCTGTTCGTGATGGATGTTTAATAAGAAACTGATGGCATGTAATATATTTGTATGACACTTTTACCCGAGGCTGATACTATCGAATTAGAAAGTGGAAATTAAACATATGAAGGATTACTGCACAGGGCAATGGCATTATCTTAATCTTTTGACAAAAAGGGGAGCTGTTTGAAAGGGAAAACCTTTTGGAATCTTCATTTGATATTGCAAAGTTTGAATAATATTTGAAGCTCTTAAAAATTGTTTTACAACATGTTTTAACACTCCATATATGTACATCTGGTTTTGTATCAATGTACGCACACTACAAAAATGTAAACTAATAGAACCAAACATGATAAAATAATAATGTCAATCGATGTTGTTGCAATGTATTATGATTGCTTGTTGTCTTAATCCTATGCTACTTAAAAGATTCGAAATTGCGACATGTTCTCTGTTTGTGATGTAATGATGTTCGTTGAACTCTATCACACATGTTCATATAACGTTCATGCAAAGCCTGCCTAAGATAGTTTCGATAAACAACAAATGATATTGTCGCCATTGTAAAATAATAACTAATACATATAATAATTATGGAGAAAGTATGTATCCTTATGATTTATGATAAAGCTTGCAATTAAATTATAGCTCCTTTACTACCCGGCGTTTCTCACTGTGACTGATTATTAAACATAATAAGACAATGATTGCTTACCATGTTCATAGCATCATCTATTCATATGGGATTTGGTAAACATTGAAAGAAATAATATATATATATATATATAGGCGGCATGCTCATGAGCTCTGACAAAAGTGTTCAATTTCAGTCATTTCCACTTTGTACAGTGTCATGTATTTTGACAGTATGCGAGCAAGGATATATTTCAGACAATAGTAAAATTTGGAGACAGTTGAAGTTGAAATGTGGAAGTAATGATGTTTACATTTTTAATGTTTATGAAAGTACAGGCAGTCAGTGACATTGTAAACAACAGAGTCGCCCTCTCGCCAATCAGAGAAACAAAGGGAGCCAAGCAGATAATGACAAGTGACCAGAGTTACATCATTTACAGCAGGGAAGACCTTTTGTTCTACATACAATGTTCTTCTTCAATATATCAATACCTGGCTGACGTAACGTGTTTAAGAAAGAAGTGACACGTCGCGGCTGTCATTCTGGCAAGAAAAGGAAAGTGAATTCCTCATTAAGTGACTTACATCAGTCTATTAGCAGTAAACATGAACAGGGGAGAGTCAGAAATTGTCACCCACTTAAATTCTATGTCCTGAATGCAAGATATGTTAGAAACAAGACACATGAAATCCATGAATATGTCATAGACAGTGACATTGATATATTTGTCATAACCGAGACATGGTTGAAAGAGGGAGACACAGTTGCCCTCAATCAGCTCATTCTTGACGGTTTTTCAGTTCTTTGTGATCACAGACTGAATCGACAAGGTGGCGGAATTGCTGTGACTTTTAAATCAAGTATTAAGGCAAAAGTCATAAGTGCTAATACAGATACCCCAACAAACCAGCAGCATATTGATTTATCTGATTGATAATGGAGGAGTTGACCAACCTTTTGGAAACATCATGTGGCACAAATGAGAATCATGTGTTAACTGGGGATTTTAACATACACATGGATGACCGTACAAACCAATTGGCTCGTAGGTTTCTGGACGCCATTTTCGCTCTTGATCTACAGCAACATATCACTCGGTCAACACACACACAAGATTGGCCACACATTGGATTTGGTGATCAAGATGTTCGAAAAATGTATCATCACTGATATCATTTCAGCATTTTCTGCACATTAGACATTTCGAAACCTGGACCTGTGTGGAAATCTCATATCTCTCTCATATAGGAAAACCCGTGCTATTTACCTTAAACAGTTTGGCAGAGATGTTGAATGTATGAAGATTTCTGGTCTCATATCATCTGCAGATTCGCTGGAAGATAAGATTGATGTCTACAACACAGACCTTAGTACACTGCTGGACCAACATGCTCCTCTGAAGACGAGGAAATGTGTGCTGAGACCATCGTCTAGCTGGATTAATGACAATGTTAGTGGAGCAAAACATGTACGGCGTAGGGCCAAGCATACATGGCGCCAAACATCCTTGGAGTTGCATTGACAGATTTTCAAACAAGTGAGAAACAACGCAAATTTTGCTGTTCGCTAGGCCAAACTCTCCCATATTAAGTCCTCTGTAACCGACAACAAGAACGATTCGCAACAGGTATTTGCTATTGTGAAGCAGCTAACCTGTACAAAAGTGCAAGCGGAAAAACGATATCGATCAGAATCAAGGGAGTTGGCGACATCAATTTCAACATTTTTCATGACAAAAGTTGAAAACATCCGGAATTGGATAACAGCCTGTTCAATAGATAATGCTATGAATTATGACCATCCATACTCAGGTCCGCCTTTGTCTCCGTTTACTACATGCAGTACGAGACTGCAGAAATCATCAAAAACGCTCCTTGTAATTCATCATCCTTAGACCCTGTTTCAACTTTGATCATCGAGGGATGCCTAGACATCACATGCCCTTTGGTCACATCAGTTCTGTAACATTCTCTTCAACTCGGCTTGGTTCCAGAAATGTTGAAACAGGCAATAATCACACCACTGTTAAAGAACCCATCACTAGACAAGGACATTCTCAAAAACTACCGTCCAGTTTCAAACTTGGCTTTGATCTCTAAATTAAGTGCTCGAGAAGGTAGTTCTCAAAAGCATCAATACGCACTTGGCGGAGAATGATCTCACAGATCCAGTCTGCTTATAAACCCAAACACAGTACTGAGACAGCACTGCTCAGAGTGCACAACGACATTCTCGTGTGCATAGATAAGCAAAAGGTCGTTCTTCTGGTGATCTGGAGATCCCACTGCTGCTTTTGATACGGTAGACCACCAAATACTTCTTGAGCGACTGAAGTTAACACTAGGAATCACTGGTACAGCCTTATCCTGGTTTTAGTCGTACTTGTCAGACAGGACAATGAGCGTACAAATAGATGGAGAACTGTCTGTCTCTCAAGCCTTGAAGTGTGGAGTCCCTCAGGGTTCCGTGTTAGGCCCAGTTTTATTTCCCCTGTATATCTTACCACTTGGAAAAGTCATTCGGAAGCATGGATTGAGCTTCCATGGTTACGCAGATGACAATCAGCTTATATTACATAGCTTGTATAAAACCTGCATCTATTCAAGTTTATAAGAATGTCATGGAAAGCTGAATTGAGAGTATCCAATCCTGGATGTATGCTAATTTTCTAAAACTAAATCCAGAAAAAAATGCATGTATTATCTTCGGCACACGACAACAGCTGCATAAGATAAGAAAGGTAAACCTGTACATTGGGAGTGCAGTCGTCGATTCTACTGACAGGGTGCATAATATTGGTGTGATTTTTTAAAGGACGCTATCCTCAGAGGCTCAAGCACTATCCACGGTGAGATCTGCTTCTTTCACCTGAAGAATATTGGCAACATCCGGCAGTACCTTGATATGGACACAGCCAAGCTCCTTGTGCACACCAACGTCAACTCAGGAGTAGACTATGGCAATGCTCTTCTCTCTGGAGATGCTGCTCTAGGTCACCTTCAACGCCTGCAGAATAGGGCAGCCAGAGTTATCACCAGGACTAAACCCAGGGAACACATTATTCCAGTTCTCAAAGCTCTGCACTGGCTGCAAATACAACAGCGGATCAACTTCAAGCTGTTAACGGTCACATATCAGGCCCTACATGAACCATCATACCCCCAGTATCTAAAGCAACTGATGTCCCTTCACATACCAAGCAGAAGTCTCCGATCAGCTCATCAGAGACAGCTAGCTGTCCCAGACACCAGGTCGAAAACAGCAGAGAGACCATTTGCTGTTGCTGCTCCAACTTTGTGGAATGCTCTATATGGATACCCTAGTGTAAGGATGAACTATAACATTTATTTTGTGACGAGCAATATAATACTGGGATTTATCAGTGAAATAAACCTTCTATCAAGCTACAGTGAAAATAACTTATATTTTCACTGCGACCAGTGACTGAAATAATTTGACGCCAAAAAACAATGGTCTGAAGCAGCGAATTTGCTTATGACGTCACAGTGTTACTGTGGCTGTTCCTAGCGGCCGCTCGGCGTGAAAACGACCCTGTTTGGACGTAAATACAAGGATAACATCATGAAATAAATATAATATATGTCAGTTATTGACAAATACCATGTTTATCTCATCAAGCGAGATAGAAAAGTTATATATTATATTTTTTATATTATATTTTTATATAATATATAACCTTTCTACCTCAGTCGATGAGATAAACATGGTATTAGTCAAGAAAAGACCTATCCTCTATATATTATCCGAATTCAATATCATTATCCGTGTTCATATTTAACACTCAAATATTTTTTTTGAACCTACAAACGTGATGAACGTACAAATAATGCTCTAGTGAGGAGGTAAAAACTATTGACATTCTCAACTGGGCGACTCGTTGTACTTTACATTCTGATTATTGATTGATACTCCATTAAGAGGATTTGGTTTTAAAAGTTCTAAACTCTAATAGGATTACTCTTTTTGCGATTTCACTCACTTAACATTAATGTGGAGCAATTATCTTGGATGAATTAATTTCAATTAATTGATTTTGCCTCAATTTAAGTGGTGGCATGTTGTTGCATATAGTAATCTTTTATGAAGCTTAACATTAACGTTGTAGTATAAATTCTTGTAGAAACCTTGAGCCTTGGTGAATAAATTTGTGAACAATTTTAGAAGTTACCGAAGTCAGCAAATTATCAACTTTATCGACAGTATATATATAGTACATTAAATATTCAGTGTTGATCACTCTGAATGCTTAAACAAAATTCCTCTAAAATTATGTTTTAATCTATAAATGTTTACATGTGTAGTTATACAGTGCTTCCACTTGCATAATCATCAATAAATGTAAGATAATATTAACATTGTGCAATAAAAATTATACCTACAGAAATGCTAGATTGTTTTATCCACGATTGATAAATACAAGTGAAAGATACTTACATCATGTTTCTAACATTCATTCCAATTTCTTGAAATATTCGATTTTTTCATCATTCATCATCGACTAGGCATATGCAGGGCGAAATAAACTGTGTATTATTGTATGACATCCTTAGAAAACGATGGTCAACAATTGAGTCAACGAAGAAACATTATGAAGACAACCTTTAATATCAACTACTACACCCTAATCTATGAAATTGGGCCTACGTTTTTACAAAACATATACGTATATTTTATCAAAACATTTAAAATTGAGATTATGTAGCATATGTAATGGAATTCCTCTAAAGTTGTCAACATCTCGTCTATTGTTGACATACTGTACGTTTTATCCATTACACTATGTGCTACGCATAACAAATATATATTCTACACTTTGATATTTCCCTTTGTCATATTAATTTTAACCTTTCCCCCTTTATACACAAATGTCGGTATACTTGTAAAGATACATACTGCAAAGCTAGTGAGACTATGTAATGTGGTGAACGTTACAGATTGAACAAGCGAACCAGGGAAGGTACAGCACTGAATTTCAGTGAAGCATTACACCCACTCTATATTGCCTGTACAAACGTTTACAGCAGATGAAGTGAATTGTGTGATGTCTTCACAATACATATAATTCGTAATTCAATATTCACCCCAACAGTTCTAGTTCACTGATTCTATGCTTCGATGGTATTTCATTAGTTCTGAACTGATGACCATTGATAGACATTCATTAGTCACAGTCTTTCAATATGTTCATTAACAGACAAGAATCCCTTGTGGCTCATTTTCCCTCATTCATCATTAGATATGATATGTTATCAGGTCCAATTGCAGATTGTGTTAATTAATTATGTTATTATGGCTAGAGCACTCTATAGGTACATTTATGAAAATCTGTCTTTAATTAGACATTTATGAACTACATTCAACCACATATACATGTTTTAATTGACATTGATTAGCACATTTGTATGTTTTTAAATTTTATACCCAGAATTTAATCCACAACAATTCCTTTATAGGTGAGATTGTTTTTCGATTTATCTAAATGTTCTTGATTCATGCATGTATACATTTATGTGACTGTTTTAAAGAATTCCCATTGAGGGTAATGGGGTTTTTGCTTCAAATTCTTTGTCGTCTTTTACTTTTTATTTAGACATATGTGTTTGAATCATACATGTAGTTCATAAATGTCTAATTAAAGAAATACATATGTCATATCATCTGCACACCTACGTCAATAACTAGAATGTACATTCCTTACTCGAATGAGACAATTACTATCACCTGTAACGCTTCATTTTAATAAATACAAGTCCTCAAGCTCGTCATTCACAGCGACCGGCAAACGGTAGCCATTTTGAATGTCGCGTGATATGCTTAGCGGGTTATTCCAAATATGCGGAATTCAGAAGAAACGAATCGTGATTGTATGAACGTGAATGTTGGGAAAACAAAATTAAAACACCCGTAGTAAATGACACATATATTAGATTTTTATAGAATAGTTAAAGACAACTTATGGGGGGAAAGTTTGTGTATAACAACAATATTTTTTGTACGAAATCGCTGCTGTTGTCAACAATGGATTTTTCGAACGTAAGTCGGAGCTCGCGCGCTAGCCACTGTACGCACTGTCAGGATTCGACAAAAAGAGTCCCGTGGTAAAACGGTCATGGTAGAATGGAGATAAACCTACTGTGTTTGAAAATCAGAGACATGTTATACTGGATTGATAGCGAGTAAATTCTTTGTCGTCTTTTACTTTTATTTAGACATATATACACATAATCTTTACTTTTACGAAATTGATATGAATGAACCATAAACTTGATATACAACACTATCGATACAAATTTAAACACTTATCTACTTAACATGATGTATTTCTGATGTTATGTAATTATGATTGTCAATATGTTCATACTATGGTTAAAGTAAAACATTTTAACGAGATATGTTCAAACCTATCAGACACTGGAAAGGTTCAAATTGATAATGTGTTCGCTGAATGTTGAATGCTTTAAAAATGTTGCATGTGTTTTATCAAAACTAATCACCTCGATGTCGATGTTGATGATCAGTTAAATAATCATTATTTCCTACGTTTGGCCGTTTTTTCTTTTTTCTCAATATTTTAACAAAATAATTTATAAGAAATATGTCAAGTTGTCCTCTTTTCAAGTCAGTTTGACATTTTATTTACATAAGTAAGAAATCGATAAGTAATATCTTGTGTCACCTTCTCTAATACCAAACTCAGGCAACGGCTTAGTCTGAATGTCTGGAATATATACTTGCCTAGGGGAACAAAGGGTCTCTAGCTTTAATTTTCTTATCAAATTGGCGTTCTTAAGTGTTAAATGTAATATGGATCAACGTATAAGATATTTTTCTTACGGATACTAAGGGAGGCATTTGCTTTGATGCCTATCCTATTAGTAATACTGAGTTGTCATCGAATTAAATTACCTCATATCTGTGACTTGTTTAGGTGCTAGATTGCACTTCATGTTCAACTAGGAGTACGACAAATGTTAGTTAGTAACCAAATAAAGGAGTTCAAGTGCATTTTTTAACATTTAGAACCGCATGTTCCTAGATTGGTATCCCCTGAAAGCAATGAACAATATTTAAGGATCCTTGTGGAGGTGATTGCAGCCAGCCTTTACTGTATGTATAACAGACAACGTTGCTAAACCACAGACGGGATTCGAACACTGAGTCTCTAGAACCGCACTGTTGAATCGCACACAGTAGCAGAACCAAATCATGGTGCATGAATGTTTATATATTCTGCTAACATTGACAGTATGTAACATCAAAATTGAGGCATGATATTAAACACATATATTTCATGTCAGAAAACGAATTTTACCTGACATTCAGAAATAGGAATCTATCTATCTACCACATTTTATGTGAGGATCTGTGTACAAATGTATGGTTTTTTATTCTTTATATGTATATTGAAAAAATATTAATACACTATATATCCAGACATGTTTTCAGGTATAGCTATCTAAGGCATACTACATATTTCTATATTAAGCCTGATAAATAATGTTAACAATATCTACGCAAACAATGGCAACACATATATTGGTAAAATTTTAAGACACTATGGATGAAAATATCCATTGAATCAATGTTTTGTATATCTAAATGTCATATATGAAAGTTTGAACATAGTTTCGAACCTTTCACATTCTTTCACACTACCTATCAAGTCATTTAGAAGTGGCATACAAAAGAACCAAGTGGGGTGAGTGTATGTTCACATTAAAGAAGTTGTTATCAAGATATTCTTCCTGTTTTCACACTACCATGATTTGTCTAAACTTAGACCCTTGATAGATGTCAGATATGTTAGTATAACATATTTATAACAATTATATACTCTTACCTATATCGTCAGCTTGAATCTATCAGCTGCATGACACATTATAGAATACTGTGTTTATATCTATCTATGTGTATATATTAGGAGAGTAATTCGTAGCTGAAATTAAGAATTCCTTCCTACGCAAACATCCTTTAAATCTAAATCTAACATCTGAGAAGCTTTACGTTGAGAAAACATAATATGCAAAAAAAACGTGCTACAGCACCTTTAATACACTGGGTTTCAAGAATGCTCACATACTCATTCACTTCAGACGATTTGATAGTTTACTCTTCTGACTCGAATTATGTATTGTAACAAACCTTTAAGTGACACCTATCGACAATACATTAGTTTAAAATGAAATACTTAATTCGTTGTCTAAACAGAGATATTATGAACCAAAAGTCCCCGAGCTGCAATATTCCTTGAACAAATCTTCAAGAGAGAAGAATGTAATAATACTAAATACATTAACAAATTCACGTTATTATGGCTTCTCATCAAGAAACAGTAGTGATTAGTCCTGCCACGGTTACACCCGGGCAAATTAGGATGTCGAATCCGAGCGATTTTATTGAATAAAAACCTTGTACTGATTGATTGAAGTGATCTCGTTGATTATTTTTATCCCTTGAATGACACGTGTCTGCCTGATAAAACCATAATGATGTTATCACAGATATAAAAAGAGTCTTAGACAAATCCATAGATTATAGTTAATAAAGTTCTAACCCCTTAAAGGGGCAGTAGCACGTTTTTTTCAAATTTTATTTTTTCAAATTTCCTATTTATATTGATAGTTTATGTCATTTATATTAACTTTAGAGGGTAAAACATCTTATTACACAAACCAATTATCCGTAGTGGTAATAACTGTGTTGAGTATAAAGCAAAAATTGCATGGCGGCCATTTTATTGTGAACACAATTTAATCATTTCGCATTACAAAAATGATTCCCATGGCATTATCGAACCATGTACAATCATTTTTAACTTGATTTTCCGAAGAGAGAATGGTCTTTTACTATTGGAGACATTATTTTTCAAATACATTTAATCGACATATTTGAGCGAAAAAAACGTGCTACTGTCCCTTTAAAATGTCAGTCTAGACATAACATTACTCTACATGTAGGGGCAAAAACATGGTAGATGCACATGAAGCAGACCTTTGGGTTTCAAAAAAGCACATAAGGCAGACCTTTTTTTCCCTTTGATGTTCCCCGCAACTGATTGGTGTTTGTTTATTAACTTACCGAGGATCAGTATTAATTAGTCAATCATGTTAGTGAATAGTGATCAATCAATCGACTGAGTAGATGTTACCAGATGTATCCATTACCAGAATACCTTGAATATGAGTGAACATTGTTCAAAATGACACTTATTAACATTGAGTGAACACTATATGACACTTTGAAAATAGTATTTAAGGAAATTGAATATGTGAACTTTTTTCAGGTTGACAACCTTTGGGTTGATATCCTCGAAAACAGGCCAGATGACCCCCGCTGCACCAGCCTTGCCGACTACGTCACCACCCAGTGGATCGAGGGGGATCTGCACACCCGTCAATGGAACCACTTCGGCAACGATGGTCCACGGACAAATAACCACCTCGAGGGCTACCACAACCGCCTGAACAAACTCGTAAAGAAGGCACACCCGAACATTTTTGAGGCGATACAATTCATAAAATCTGTGCAAATGACAACAGAGACAAGAATCCGCCAGTATGCAGCAGGAGGGAAACCACCATCAAAGAAAAGAAAGTATGTCAGACTTGACGAAACTCTGAGAACACTGAAGACGAGACTACAGAATGGCGCCATCACCACCATGGCATATGCTGATGCAGCTTCATTCCATTTGAAATTGTCATAATTGTATACTAGTATGTGTATGTGTGTATGAAGAATACAAATAAAATATATACATGAAAATGTTCGATGATTTTTTATGCAAGTAGACCCAATGGCTAATGAGCTGATCACCCAAGCGATCACCCGGTTTAATCCGGATTATAAGGATTAACTCACTGCAAAAACATAGTTTATATCAGCTTAAAATTAATGGTCAAAAACACACGAAGCAGACCCCAATTTTCCCTCTTTTTGACCAAAGGTCTGCTTCGTGTGCATGAACCAAAAACATGATACCGTCAAAAATGAAATATATTGTAATACACGAGGGACAGATATGACTGACACGTAGTACATAATGTTTCCTAGAAGTCAACTAAGCTAACTTTTGGATATTTGTTTTAGAATAACTCTAGTCACTCTATTTTTAATAATGTTGTTACTTCAATGCCAACTATAAAAATACAAATACAATTATAAAGACTCAGCACCTCATACGTGTTTGTACAGACATGTACAAAAAAGCATCATACACAGATGAATTGAAATGTGTATATTTCAATAAAATTCATTTTTTAGATTTTTTTATGGATTTTTTTTTAAATTTGGTACCGTTTGTTTTGCCCCTAAGTGTATGTTTGCTCACATTATCTGCAATGGTAACATTAATAATGGCATTATTCTACATTAGTCTTGATTTGTATCAGAGGTTCATGTTTATAGTTTATGAAACGATATAAGCTAAGAAAAGAATTTAAATTAATACTTTCCCAAAGAGATGTCAGTCTTTGCGTGATAGTTTGTAAATAGAGATTACATAACTCATGAGTGTTGAATGTCGAAAATATTCCAAATCAATAGTTTTAAATGTTGTGATTTATTCACGAGCTAAAGCATACGAAACTCGATATTCATTGAGACAAGCATCAAACTATGCGGCACATTACTGCGTAATAATACTAATACTGATATAATTAATCTAGGTGGAGTCAAGCCGTAACACAGTACAAACTTTAGTCATATTCACACAAACATTATTACAATGTTTGTCACGATCAATATCCTAAATCAAGATAACAAGAAGCACTTTAACAGCAAACACTGACGCTGTTGACGTCGACAGAGGTCGTCATTGCTTGAACTTCATACATGTATATTTCTGGATGTTGATCATATCAAAAGCTAATTATGCATGCAGATTAAATATTCAAACATTTGTCAACTATGACAATGGATTTACTCCTTAAACACGGAATTCGTGTTGGCAATAACACGGCCGTTGTAAACAAAAGGGCGATAACTCTTCATAGACTTAATTGAAGACAAATATTATTGTGAAATAATTATAAAATATTTCGAGATCGAATCCCTATTATCTGATATAAATTTTGCACATCTTATTTTGCTCTGATGCAAGTTTATTAATAGCCAAAACTACGTACAGGAACAAGATTTGATGAACTGAAAAACTGAAGTGGAAATGGCGAAAGTAATACGGCATTATAACGTCACTATTGTTGAATAACTTGTTTATGTTACGCAAGTCTCTTTGAATAACTTTCAACTGGTTACACAAAACTTGTGTTAAATAACCAACATTTTCTCAAAAATATATCCAGAACACGTATGTAATAACAAATATTATTCGTAAAACATTTGTTCGTATTGAAGAAGGTTACGACGCATGAATATATATAGATGTGGATTCAAATATATCATATCATGTTGATGCTCGGCAGGATTATTAGACACGTTTAAATGGAAGTTTTAATGGCTATATGGTATAACATTTCGAAATACTTTGCAGAATGTTCGAATGTATATGTTTTGATTGATACATGGGCGAAATGTTTGCAAAATAAAGACAAGCCATTATGTATTTCATTTAAAAGAAATAAATACTTCTTATCTGTGGAAGTAATATCAACTATTCAAAATGTTTATACAATCCTGAATTAAATTTTTAAATTTAGTAAGTTCGGAGTATGATTCGAATATGAGAACTGCTTCAATAACACGTCAAACAAATGTCAAATATAGACGTTTATAGCAAATTATCGCATGACATGATTCAATTTGAAAATGTTTATATGTTCTTATGCCATACCAGACAAGTATTAAGTTACATATATCCTTTACAGTAGGCTATTGAATACTGAAATACGCTATGTCAGGTTGACATTAGCTGTTTCTAAATCCGTTAAAAGTCTCTGATCGATAAACGGTGTTTGGGCTATGTCATACACTTAGGTTTGAATTCAACAAACCTTATAACGCACATGTATTTTACATATTAAAAAAAAGTTAAAATAACCGTGTACTTACCATCAATGCAGTACAACTATATCCAATTTATTTTTTATTTTTTTTAAACTAGAAGGAGTAAATTGAGTTTTGATTTTTAATTTTGTAAGTGTGTTATGCATAATTGAATGTGATCAAGTGTTTTTGTTTTTTTTGGACGTTCGCTAGCAAACATCTCAAATTTCATGTCAGCTTCAACATGTTCTTCCTTAGCTTGTCTATCAGATGATACATTCTCCCAAAGAAATGAAACACCTACGCAAATTGTTCATTATGTCTTTGCTTTTTCTCATCAGATATGCCAAACTTCAAGGTGATCAAACGATTTGTTTTTATTTGGTAAAGTGAATTGTCAATGATGGAAAGTTTTTCTCAAATGGATAAACAAAACTTGAAATGTAATTCCAGTCAAATAATTTTTTTGGATTTCGTAAAGTGTTCTGTCGGTAATAATCAGTGTTTCATTTCATCGTGTTTCAAAGATTTTAAGTGTTAATTAAACAATCAAGTTTTGCTTCTTTGAGAAATTGATGTGACAGAACGTGACTGTTTAACGGGACTTGTTTATATCAAATGGAAAAACGTGTCAGTTTAAAGGAGAGCATTGGTGTTGTTTTCATCTTATCACAGCAAAACCTACAAATGAAGGCTTTACAATTGTTGAATGCAAATCAAACCAAAAAGTCAACCAAAGTTGAGATTGTGTCAATGTCTTACAAAAGTGAAATATTGCTCTCAAACGTTTTTTGAACATTAATGAAATACAATTCAAACTCCAAAAACTTTGAAATAGTTGAGAAAAATGGAACCACCCATGGTTCGCTAGTTCCAGCCGATAATCGCAGGTTTCACCGCAATTCATAGCCACATCGTGCTGCGGGCTTTCTCTGTCATAATACTAGCAGCCGTGATGTAAGTGGAATACTCTTTAAAGCAGCATTAAACCTCACCTCACCTCACCTCACCTCACCTCACCTCACCTCACCTCACCTCACCTCACCTCACCTCACCTCACCTCACCTCACCTCACCTCACCTCACCTCACCTCACCACACCACACCACACCACACCACACCACACCACACCACACCACACCACACCACACCACACCACACCACACCACACCACACCACACCTCACCTCACCTCACCTCATCTCACCTGAAAAAGGGGAATTCTTTTATATTTACACAGTCACATGTTTATACTTCCTTGAGTTTAAAAAACAGATATGTTCTGCACGCAATTACACTTTCAGATTTGATTGGGAATACTCAGTTATTTTACGTACACTTCAATTACAAAGGTCACTGTATAGGTTATTGCAGTTACTGCAAATATTTCATGTCCTAAGTTCAGAGATATGTTGAATTAGTTTAGTCTTTGTTACTAAATAACCAGCTTCATAGAACAGTAATTATTCTTTGTACAAATGTATATTATGACATAATGTTTAGAAAACATTGCAACCCATTATCCATACTTACTGTTTTGGTAAACAAAAATTGCAAGCATCAAACGTTCAAGTTGTGTTAATCATATGTCTTGCTTAGCATTGAAACGACCAAGGTATCTTATAAAAGGTAATGACCTATACATTTCCTTAAGTACATTAATTATTGATGTTATTGTAGATAGCCAATGATGTTTTACAGTTTAGAAAATTAAATAATATATTTTCGGAGTTGAGCCTTCAACGCTTTGGTAATATGAGGAACTTGGTTCGTACATTTCTCATCCTTTTTTACAGATGCTATGTCTGAAATACTGGCTTGGAATTCTTCACTATTCACACCTAATGAACTAACATAGACTCCCAAATTAGGATGGTCCGCTTAGATAATTTTGGTAAAGTCACTTGGGCACCAAACATTAGATTTTCTAGTGCTGAACTTTTGTACAATCAGAAATATAATGGAACACATTTCCTCATGGATCTTGAAGAATATTCTTGCATTGTATCTGGTGCTTTTTGAAGGTTAGATTTGAGATGAGAAATGGATGGACAGTTTCTTGATCCTTATAACCGTGTATTTACCATCAATGCAGTACTACTATATCCTATTTACTTTTTACATTTTTTAAACTAGAAGGAGTAAATTGAGTTTTGATTTTTAAGTTTGTAAGTGTGTTATGCATAATTGAATGTGATCAAGTTTTTATTTTATTTTGGACGTTCGCTAGCAAACATCTCAAATTTCATGTCAGCTTCAACATGTTCTTCCTTAGCTTGTCTATCAGATGATACATTCTCCCAAAGAAATGAAACACCTACGCAAATGGTTCAGTATGTCTTTGCTTTTTCTCATCAGATATGCCAAACTTCAATGTGATCAAACGATTTGTTTTTATTTCGTAAAGTGAATTGTCAAAGTTTTTTCTCAAATGGTTAAACAAAACTTGAAATGTTATTCCAATCAAATAGATTTTTTTGATTTGGTAATGTGTTCTGTCGGTAATAATCAGGGTTTCATTTCATCGTGTTTCAAAGATTTTAAGTGTTAATTAAACAATCAAGTTTTGCTTCTTTGAGAAATTGATGTGACAGAACTTGACTGTTTAACGGGACTTGTTTATATCAAATGGAAAAACGTGTAAGTTTAAAGGAGAGCATTGGTGTTTTTTTCATCTTATCACAGCAAAACCTACAAATGAAGGCTTTACAATTGTTGAATGCAAATCAAACCAAAAAGTCAACCAAAGTTGAGATTGTGTCAATGTCTTACAAAAGTGAAATATTGCTCTCAAACGTTTTTTGAACATTAATGAAATACAATTCAAACTCCAAAAACTTTGAAATAGTTGAGAAAAATGGAACCACCCATGGTTCGCTAGTTCCAGCCGATAATCGCAGGTTTCACCGCAATTCATAGCCACATCGTGCTGCGGGCTTTCTCTGTCATAATACTAGCAGCCGTGATGTAAGTGGAATACTCTTTAAAGCAGCATTAAACCTCACCTCACCTCACCTCACCTCACCTCACCTCACCTCACCACACCACACCACACCACACCACACCACACCACACCACACCTCACCTCACCTCACCTCACCTCACCTCACCAGACCACACCACACCACACCACACCACACCACACCACACCACACCACACCTCACCTCACCTCATCTCATCTCACCTGAAAAAGGCGAATTCTTTTATGTTTATATATTTACATGTTTATACTTCCTTGAGTTTAAAAAACAGATATGTTCTGCACGCAATTACACTTTCAGATTTGATTGGGAATACTCAGTTATTTTACGTGCACTTCGATTACAAAGGTCACTATATAGGTTATTGCAGTTACTGCAAATGTCCTAAGTCCTATGTTGAATTGGTTTAGTCTTTGTTACTAAATAACCAGCTTCATAGAACAGTAATTATTCTTTGTACAAATGTATATAATGACATAATGTTTAGAAAACATTGCAACCCATTATCCATACTTACTCTCTTGGTAAAAGGAAATTGCAAGCGTCAAACAATCAAGTTGTGTTAATCATATGTCTTGCTTAGCATTGAAACGATCAAGGTATCTTATAAAAGGTAATGACCTATACATTTCCTTAAGTACATTAATTATTTTGGTTATTGTAGATAGTTAATGATGTTTTACAGTTTAGAAAATGTAAAATGTTTTCGGAGTTGAGCCTTCAACGCTTTGGTTATGTAATATGAGGAACTTGGTTTGTACATTTCTCATCCTTTTTTACAGATGCTATGTCTGAAATGGTTCCGGGTCAGTTCGCCCCAAAACCAGTTCGGGCCAGTGTCGTTTCGACCCAGTACCAGTTCGGCCCAGGTCGGTTCGCCCCACTTAATATATGATAAACAAATATGCTTTGAAATTATATGTGTAGTTGTTCATGTATAAAAAGAAATTATAAATTACTCATATCAAATTATTATCTCCCATATACGTTAAATATTGAGCCGTGACTACCGCGAAAATAGGGAACACCACAGTGGTAAATGTTTTCATTATTTGTAATTGATGAACTTGTAACACATGTAACGTAATACAATTAATTATTCTTTTCAGAAAGTGAAGAAGACCATTGGCATTGGATAAGAATAACAATAGAACAAGATGATAAATGAAAACACATTTATTTTATAACAAATAAACATCTGTCATGTTTATATTATTTCTTTGTTTACATGGTACATACATCAATATACATATTACATATGCTTGTAAATGAACACTGAATATTATAACATAAATAATCACCTTTCTTGAACTTCGGGATTGTCGTCTTCAATCAAGGCCGTGATGTTGAATGAGTCATTCAAGGATGGCTGCTCTTTCACGGGAGAAGGAGATCTTGGAACTTCGGCGGCGTCAACAAGTTCGGGATCGAAATCGGGAACATCAGCAGCGACATCCATCTATAAAATATAATTATTATTGTTATAAACTGTTATAGCATTTATCAATTTACTTATCAATTTTTTTATATCTAAATTAATTTATATCTTTTTAATTTATCAATATTTTTTATTATTTAAAAATATTTAAATTCAAAACGTTTTTATATTTTTTATTAAATGTTACTCACCTCGATTATGTCGTCCATAAGGCTGTCATTATGGTCGATTGCCTGGAGGTTAGAACAGTCTCGGCAATCCCTGTTCCTTTCGACGTCGTCTCTCGCCATCCTTCTGTACTCTTCTCTTGATATACCGGAATCGCATGTCCTATGTTGCCATCTTGAACATCTGTCACACTGCAAACCTTCCTGTCTCGGACGAACTCGACTTTGACATACTACGCAAGCTTCTAACATAACACCAGCCATGATGAAGTGCGAGTGACTTCATGCACAAATTCAACCATATTTATAGTTTGATTTGAGTTCAACATCTTAACAATAACAACACCTTGAAGTTTTCATAAATACATTCTTAATTAATGTGAGTGTGAATTAAAGTGAGTGGTCTACTCGCGTATTTATTGTAAACATATCTTGTTTGATTTGAGTTCAACTTGTTAACAATAACAACACCTTGAAGTTTTCATAAATACTTTATTATCTTAACATTCTTAATTACTGCCACTTACCCAACCATTTGATCTTCCCGCTAAATATGTGAGTGGTCTACTCACGTATTTCTTGTAAACATATTGTTATCAGTAACAACACCGTAATTTCTATACTTACCATTTTACCAACTTTATTATATAAAACGTATTTCATTTATATCTTAATTCTTCACTATTCACACCTAATGAACTAACATAGACTCCAAAAACTATGATGGTCCGCTTAGATACTTTTGGTAAAGTCACTTGGGCACCAAACATTACATTTTCTCTGGCTTCGGCTTTGGATCGTCACAATGGTGTGTTGATTAAGGACGTTCATAATCGAAGTATAAATATGATTCATCATAGTCACTCTACCAAGAGTAACATTTACTATCTTGTATGGTAACCGCTGGTGCTGAACTTCTGTACAATCGAAAATATAATGGAACACATTTTCTCATGTATCTTGAAGAATATTCTTGCACTGTATCTGGTGCTTTTTGAAGGTTAGATTTGAGATGAGAAATGGATGGACAGTTTCTTGATCCCGATGTTGTATCTTGAAACATTATTTTCAATGAGCCTAAACTATAATTTATTGGATAAAATATAGACCATTGGTAAACTTAATGTGTTATTGATGAAACAAATGCCAACAAATGTTTGATGTTTGATAAGAAAATATATGTGAGATGTGTTCAATTTCTGTGTTAATATAATCTCTCTATAATCAAAATGCAGGACCAATTCCCCCATAGAGAGGATCAGCTGGTCAGTTAACAAGGAAAAGAAATGGAACTGCATTGAATGGACATTTCTAAGGTAATAACTGATAACAGAACTGTACGTTTTCTCTATTCTTAAAGTAGAAAAACGACTACGCTTATTCGCCCTGTTGTGTTGACAACTGTAGATTGGTTGGAATAAAATAGCTTCAAATGCATATGATATTCCATAATAGTCAACCTGAATTCAATTGTTTTAACAAATCAACTTTTTAGACGTTACATGGGCAATTTAAAAGTTCTCAAGCCCATTTTTCAAACACTATTTCTATTGATGAGGTGTGATTTTATCAAAAATGAATCTTAAAATGGAAGTATCGATATCATTATCGTGAATGTTCATATATAGCTGTAAAACAGTTGAACATACAGGTGTAACTTGTTATATATGATCCATTTCAATGCAAATGTCTTTGATGTTTCCTATTCTTTCAGCTTCTCAGTATTATCTTTTTCTTAAATTCATCACACATTACCACACTTTTATTTTTAATGACAGCATGCGAGCACGTAGATTATTGAACTTACTTTGAAAAGACTATTGATTGTAACTAGAATTCAAAATATAAGGAGATAAACTCTACTGCAGCATACACATCTTAAATGAATATGACAACCGATAACTTGCAAGTGAAGAAGAATGTTGAATAGGATCATGAAAGGATTTCACGTACATACTACATAAGAAAGCATAGTATCAAATAAACCAAACTAAAGCAAACTCAAACGTTCTTCATCTTTTTAAATAAACTTAACAATTGTTAAATTTATTTATTATATGTTATTAATTAAGTGACAGTAGGCTTGCACATTTGAAAGTTTTTTTTCACTGAAACTAATTTAAAGTTTTCAGTCTCAATTAATTAGTTTAATTAATTAGTCTACAGACATTTACTATTTAATTATTGATTCTTAGGTATTCCTTTAGAAGTCAGTTCAAACATTTAATGAAACAGTCATGATAAAGAATGCATACTGATATTTCAAAATAACAGAAGAATCTTTACATTTACTAAAGGAAAGGAGAGTTGGTATTCATGGTTTCTTTAGTATCTTTAGGAATGTGGGTAGAAGTGACATCAACACAATTATATTACAAATACTAAGCAAACGGATGCCCTTTAATCATGTCCATGTCTTGGACAACAGGAAATTAAATCTACATCAACGAAATTCAAAGCTTTCAGCTTATATTATCTTTCCTTACAGTAAAATACTCGTTTCTGATTGGCTAACGGTCGTTACATTTTTCTTGTGTACCCCGTCTGTCTCACGGTAAAAATTTCATGTACCCCGCTGCCATAGTAACAGCTCCTAGCTGAGAGTAGGTGTCGCATAATGGTCAGATCACGTTATAAAATGACGCACACGGTGTACAGAGTTTTGAACAGTTCGATCAGCTGTTTACGGGTCTATTAATTACAGACCTATTTTTCCAATAGCTGTTGCTTTGTATGGAAGCAAATCTTATTTTACATTGCTTGCACAATCAAATAAACAAAGAATAACTCCTTTAAGGCATTTAACAGCTTGTAGTAATACGTTATACGACTTTTAACATTTCAGTCGAGACGGGTGACGCCATTTTGTTTACGTTTAGGGTCAAGGTCATTCAATATCAGCTGATCAGTCATTGGCTGTCAAAATGCAATAAACCTATAGATCTAATTTTACTAATTTTATTGACATGACGGGGAGATAAATACGTTGTATACTTCTCCCTCGGGTAATACAGTCTCATGTACCATCTTTGTACCAGTGTCAACACTCTCCTGAAGGCTCGGGCGACACGGGTACAAAGATGGTACATGGGACCGTATTACCCTCGTGAGAAGTATACAACTTATATTATCTCATTTATATATACATTATGCCGTCTGCACAATCTTCAACAAAGATTCCACATTAATAATATGAAATATAGTTGTAATAACTATTGTGATAGTTGAACTGGATGTGTCTGTAATTACTTGAAACAGATGACCATCATTTTCGTCATTTGAACATTTTCTATGGTTACATGGGTTATATCGTTTATATGTACATTAGTCTATGCAAACTCCTGAATCAATCACATGATACTATGACTCACTTATCAATGACATCCTGTTCATTTTAATTACGGTTACTTAAAGACTTTGACCTGATGAAAGGAGCATAAATCAATCATATTCCATAACATTAAAGGGGCAGTAGCACGTTTTATTTTTTCAAATTTCGCATTTATAATGATAGTTTATGTCATTTATATTTACTTTAGAGGGTAAAACATCTTATTACACAAACCAAGGTTCCACTGTGGTAAAAACGGTGTTTCGTATAATGTAAAAAATACATGGCGGCCATTTTATTGTGAACACATTTTATTATTTCGAATGACAAAAACTATACCCACGGCTTTACGGAACCATGTACACTCATTTTGTAACTTGACTTTTCGAAGAAGGAATGGTGTTTTACTATCGGTGACACTATTTTTCAAATATATTTCATCAACTTATTTCACCGAAAAAACGTGCTACTGCTCCTTTAAGTTAGCTGACCAATGACCTTTTATACTTGTGATTTATGAATCTCACAGTATCAAGAATCAAAGATGAAATTCTTTCTTTTACGCATATTCGTTGTAAGGTATTCTAACGGCAGATCAATGGTTGACAATAACTCAATGTATGTAACCTTCGAATTCTGAAAATAATTTAAACAATTTGAAGCTAAAAGTGTAATCATCGGTAATGTAAATCTCTGTGACCATTTATTTGATATTTTGATTTGATATACTTATAATATACTATATAAATAGACTATATGACGTATTAACATTCAAGTGCGTTTAGTCAATAAAACAGTTAAAGTTAATTGATGGTCCTTTTAATGCATTAGATTAAATTTTAACTACAATATTGCTATAAAAATGAGATATAGAAGTGACTTTATTATCTACGGACCTATGAAAAAGGAGCCTAGTTTTATGCTTTAATGTTTCTATCAGGTTTCCCAATCATCCTAAACTTCTCTGAAATATTTTTTTTAATTCTGCTTAATGGTATGTTATACATTTAAAAAGTTAGAAAAGTTAAATATCTAATGTGTTTGGTTTCTTTTTGAAAATGTTAAAATTGGTCAACTTAGATTTGAAGTTATTATGCTTATAGTATAGTTTGCTCCTTTGCCAACATATACCCATTACAAACTTTGTAGATACTACAAACTTCAATATTATGTTTGTTTGACAACAAGATCATTTACACATATTATTGTTTCAAAATTCATATCCTTCATATAAACAAGTATGAATTTATTTAACTTCCTTGTGTCATTTGTGAAAGTAACTGGTAAACCCATAACATAATGCATGATATAAAGTCTAATTAAATGTGTCAGTTAGTCCTTTAATGACCATGTTATCACCTTAATGCCTGGACACACAGCACACAGCTCTGCACACTGATGTCAGGAAGTGTAAACTGTTCCATGAAGGTGATGGATGACATTGCTAAGCCTGTCTAAAGACAAACCACAATTGATTCTATCACCCTCTACAATGGTCAGGATGGTGGGTAATGAACTTTTTGTTATAGGGTGAATATTACACTGTGCTCTGGTGCAAGGGTTTCAATCATTGTAATGGTAAGCACCCAATCATAAAGAAAATTTAAGTTCATTTATGCAAAAATGTCTCTGATCCAAATATGGGGATATGACAAGGTAACGGTTTAACCCTGTCACTTTTATTACATCAAATATCTGAGGTAGAAAGGTATTTGTTGTACATTCAAGACATAATGATATAAGCAATTTTATGCATTTACAAACAACAGACAAGGAGTACACATTGTAGTGTTTAAAAGATATCAATCGGTTATTCAAAAGAATTAAATGTGTCTTTTTACTACATGCTTTTCTGAAACTGCAGCAAGAAAAAATTATCTTCATTAATGTTTATTTTGTTTTTTCTTTAAATAAGTTCTAAGAATGTCATATTTTGTTCATCTTATGTCTTTTGCACATTGTTTCATTAACATAATTGCCTCGTGTCATTGCATTTTTTTACTTTGTATTACATTTTAAATTAAATTACTTTAAAATAGATATCATTCCAAAAGGTTAGATTTTACACCAATTATGTTCTTTCAATCACGATTCCGAATCTGAAACGTGATGATCAGGCTTCTGGCAAGGAATTGGAATTGATCATTGAGATGGATATTTCGACAGGACTATTGATTACAGCCAGCAAGTAAAAACCTACTTTTGTGTTTAATTCAGTTTGTGATTTGATACAAAATCAAAAATGAGATAATAAAACGCTCCTTGCTTGAAGCGAAAGTGAACAAATGTATATGAAAAAGCATCGTTCTTCAAGATATTATTTTGAACGTTTATTAAAGATCATTCATGTGATATCATTTCCAAATAACGCTCCAAACCGGCGGATCATTCATGCATTATCATTTCAAAACAACGTAAAACGGAACGAGACGTTATTAAGAGAATAGACGAGAGTTGCTAAACATCACTAGCATGCATGGTTTCGTAGATATGTCTCTTAATTCATTTATCTTTTTATCAATACATGATTAGTCTGTTTTATTTTCTCCGCAAGTAATTGATTTAATTAACATACAAAACTGTCAATAAACACTTCGGAAATATATTTGAGTAATTGACAATGGCCGAGATAATGTCAAGTGATTAGAATCTTATGAAAAACATGTATCTTTATATGTATTACATGTATATTTATAAAATATTCTTGGAAAAGAAAACCTACGAATCATGAATGAATGAATGATGTGATTTCTTCATTCAATATTTTGCTTGCGATGTCATAGGGAACAACATACTTTATGCCATGTGTCATGTGCTTAAATGTCTTATTATATTATATAATAATTATAATATAATATATATATATATATATATATATATATATATATATATTTATATATATATATATATATATATATATATATATATGGATAGTATATGATATATTATTAGAAGAAGCGTACATAGAAATAAAATACAATTCAAGATTGATGTTAAGTTTTACTATTTTTACCATAATAAAAATCAACTTGACAACATGCTGCTTTTAATGTTATTATCAATTTCTTCTTGATAAAAATCTGCACTATTTTTAAAAAGATAAAGTTGTCTTTTGTTGTTATAGACATATATAAATAATTACAACATCAATATCCTTACATGGCAGTAAAACCTGGTCATTGTTCGATAATCATGCACGTCATAATTGCCTCGTGCATGATTATCGAACAATGACCATGTCTTTTCAAGTATGTTAAGACAAATGGAAGATCGCATATATGAATACATGAACAATAACAATAAATAATTACAACATCAATATCCTTACATGGCAGTAAGACATGGTCATGGTTCGATATATATGTACGTAATACGTAATACACAAATTGAAAATACATGGGCACATACTATTTTTTCAAGACAGGCTTTTGAATTATACAAGTGAAGTCATCCTATTTCTCTCTCAATCCAATATTTGTTCAGTAATCTTGACAACGGACTGATGGTTATTAGGACATCTACTAAAAATTCATTATATATAATGACATCTTCTTTATATCAATTAGAACACATCTTCTGCACGCATCGGGCCATATATGCACTTTTAAGAAATGCAAACTGACCCTTGCAACAACTCGAAGGGATTTCTGATTCACATCTTGTGTGAACTGTTTGCTAATACGTACCGCCGCAGGTTATAAACAATGAAGCAAATGCAGATATTGTCACACATGACAATAGTGCAAGAGTGTTAATCAAATATGTGAAATATAGGATTGATCTGTCGAAAAATAAGTAAAATATATTCAAGCCAGTACATAGAACGACCTGTCTTGAAACAATAATGTATTTTTATTTGCAGATAGATGTATCACGTATAATAACATCCTAGGCCGCCTTTGAAACATACCCTCCGAACAAATACTAATGGACTAAGTCTTTAAAAATCATAACATCAAAGTGTGAAAATAATGTCTATGTTCACCTCTTAAAGTCTAAGGTTTTTCATTGGATATCCTTCTCTTTGCAGGAAAGGCCTTAGTGTCCTTCTTTGAGCAAATTGAGCAATTAGGGACGCCTTTAAAGAAACCGGCGGCTTTCAAGTCAATTCTCACATTGACAATAAAATGACATCAAAGGTGTTTGCCATGACAACATGAGATTCATCAAATCTTCTCATGAAGTGTTCGAGATATAGAGACATTATTATAAAGATATATTGATAATTAGGTGTGGGGGGGGGGGGGGGGCAAATAAAAATGTTCTTAGTAGTTTAGTTCCATCTTAGTGAGATTAAGTTACCTACGACGTGAGTATAGATTCTGAATAAAAGTGGCTATATTCCCTCAAGACGTGATGTTAACATCTAACTCTCTTGGGCTTCAACTCTGTTTGACAAAACTGCTCGTTTGAGAGGGGGATTCAATAAACACTGATGGGAGGAAGTGTAAATGGTTCCATGAGAGTGATTGATGGAGGTGATAAGCCTCTGTTTCACGACAAGATAAAATTGATGACTGTCACCATCTGCAAAGGTCACGACTGTGTGAATGAAGTAGGTAGCGATCGAGGGTTAGTTTTACATTTTGCTATGTTCCGTTTGCATGAGGTAAACTTATTTTGGCTTTCGATAAAGAAGATTGTTTGGAAACCATAGGATAATGATTGTTATAACAAATGCAAAAATAATATAAATTCTTCATTAACTTTCATCATTAATATGATGAATAGAACTTATTTCCCGAACAAGTGGGTCATATGACTTTTACAAAATGACTGGGAATGTGGTATTAGCAACACGGGTTATACACGCAGGTATACACTATTTTAAAATATAAAGAGGATATTTGATATGCATTGTTTATCTCAACGAGTGAAGAAGAAAGTGGCGACGCTAATGTTCCACCATATGAGATATAAGTAGTTTCATTATATCAATGATAAAAGTTAAACCAAATTTGGTTTTATCACTCATCCGACATTGTTATAAAAGGACACTGTCCTATGGTTATTACAAATCTGTGTTATTTCCCGTGACTCAATGGAGCAGAATGGGTATTTATTAATTTGGAATATGTGTGTTTGTGTATAATATTAAGCTTTGCTCTAGAGTGTCACACTTGCTCGAGAAATAACCTCTATATATACCACTGACAGCCATATATATATCTTAGTTCAGTATCACCTACGATTATGGAGAAATTCGTTCATATTATCACAATTTATTTGCATCATAGGACGTGGATTCAATTAAAATAATGTTGAACCTTTAGCTAGGTATGTCCTTCTATTCTGCGGTAAATGATTAACACAATAAAGGATGTTTGAGGAATTAATTCCTTTATTCCCGTGATAGCAAGGAACATCAGTATTCATCTAGTGATACATACACTGTGTACAGAACAAATATTACTGTTACCATGCTTCTGCAATATTGATGATCAAATAATATATTGTTTCTATCAGTGCATAATTCATTTAAAATTAGCAATATATTGACAGAAATAATAGTACATGTACTTATATCTCCAAAGGATCACAGTTACACAAATGAATGGAATAAGTCTAGATCTATATTGATAATTACTCAGTTCTATGTTGCAGCTATGGGGACATTCTGTAGATGCATTAAATTTGAAACAATTATATATATGATTAATTACCGTAGGAGCCATACATCAACCGATGGTCGACACCATGTTTAGAATGTTGTTGAAAGTTATAATATAATGGCATTAAAGTTCCAACACATACATTGTACACAAAGGCTACATATATGTCATATATAAAGTGGTGGCACATGGTTCAGTGCAAAGCTCAGTTGACCTTTATTAGTGAACTTCAGCAACAACGGGCGCTCGCTGAATGGGTGGGTTACCCACCTCATTGCTGAATACAAACTGAGAGATTGAAGGGTGATTCCCTGCCCCATACTGAGACATGAGTTTAGAGGTTCATGTTGTCACCATGGGCAAGGGACTTTATTCGAAATGTGCCGAAAAGTGGAGGCAATGTAACTGATAACCTTTGAGCGCCTTAATTGGTAGCCCGGGTTGCATACTCCAAGGGGAGTTGAGAATGAACAGATGATGTTGGTCCTTATACCAGGGTAATAATGTGTGTAGCACGGGCCTTTGTGTTGTGGATTCAGCGCCATATAAGTATCCTCATTATATTCTGCAAGATGTGTTTAATGTCAGCATCCACAGCTCTGTGGTAACATTAAAAACCTATAAATCATAGGTCAGACTGTGTTTCATTATCAGATTACAACTGTATGAATTCACTTTTCATTTCTTCAGATAAACAAAAAGGACAATAAAGTAAATAACGGTAAATGTGCAGTCATTTCTAGGTTAGTCTTCAAAATTTTTCAAAAGATCATTAGGTACATCATTTTGTCCTTTTCTATTGCGCTGTTTTCAAGTCAGTTATGGGTTATACAGTGTGTTTTATTCCTTAACATTCACATTAAACGTGATAAGAAACACTATGTATTAGTTACTTTAATGATAGCAATGACATGACGAAATACAAACTAAAGTTTCATTTATCAAAAACTATAACAAAACTATATTACTTAATAACAAGTCGTATTTTAAATTTTGTATTCACGAGAAGGATATACACAAAACTTGTATAGAGATTAATTAACTAAGTGTTTGTCCGTATCATTAATTTCATATATTGGAATTTTGAGGAAAGGAGCCTTTGGCAAGCATATATATATTTTTTTCCGATATATGACATCAATGATACACAAAGACTAAGGTTAATAATCGTGTTAACATATAATGACATTATTTTAAAAAGTGGGCTTTTGAAAATAATCTGATAAGAGCAGTGACCTATTTTTTGCGGAGTAATTTAACTGATAGTAGACCACGGGGAAAACACATTGTCGACGACAGTTTTGAAGTGCCTGAAATGAGTCCTTGATTAAGCACTTTAAAACATGATTTATAAGACCTTTTTAGAAATGTGTCGACAATACCTCCCAGATGCATTGTTCATTAGGATTTGTTCGAGCATATTTGTATTTATTTCAAATATATGTAGTTTATCAACCATATAAGGGCAACAACAACTTTATGTGAATTTGCTCTAATTCATTCTTTCAGGACTCTTAATTGAAACGATTCAACCTCTGGTTTTAAATCAAATAAATATTATTAAAATGTTGATGTTGAACTTTGAAATTGATTCCTGAAATGGATCTTTTGACATGGTGATTGATTTTAACCATACAAACGCTCTAGAAAAATGGAGAGTAGAAAAACCGTTCAATGCATTTAGTCTGGCTGCGCCTCGACCTGTCTGACCAGATGACATATTCAGTCCGCTCTAATCAACGTGAACAACACCATTTCATTGTGTGACAAAAGGCAAAATATTGGGATTGTAAATTCGTAAAAAGCATGTTAAAGCATGATATGAAGGTACTACTGACAGTTTTAAAAGCAAAGTTCCTCTAAGGCATTTTTCTAGATATGCAGATGAACTTCACCTCAAACGGTTCAAGAAGACTTTTATATCATTGAGGATATCTATTGTTGCTGACAGATTGACACAGTTCACCGTTACATTTTCGGAAGGTGAATATATCTTTACATTACACCTTTTGAAAATAAATGTGTTAAGATAACCTTATCTCCTGTGATTAGTATCAGGACCCCTTTGCCAACTTGGCCACCACACCCCCTTCACAAAGTAATGTTTACTAAAATGTATTTAACAGAACACTATGAATACGTCAGTGTCTCAAGTTTTCTTAAGTATTTTGTAAAATGAGCCCTGTGTTGACATTTAAAAGTATTTTGCATTCAAGATATTATCACAGTTGCTCAGACAATTTCCCGACCTCAATTTCTATGACTGTATGAGTCGCATTGACAGCAAATATTTTAGGTAATGAGTTTCTGACAGGTGGCACGATTGGAATAGAAGAAATGATGTCTCTGGATCACTTTGAACTGAAGGTACCGTGGATTAGAACACGGGAGAAGGAAACGTCTAGACAACTGTTAAATAAATCAGACAGGAATGGACACTTAAGTGACAGAAATACAATATAAATTATTAGCTTAGTGAGATTCTGCCACTCGACGTTTACTGTGCTGAAATAAAGCTGGCATAAATTATACTTCTGCTTTACAGTAAACTAGGGGGCGGGATAGCGCAGTGGTTAGCGCGTTCGGTTTGAGAGGTCCGGGTTCGAATGCCCCTAGGGGCACGGCAACTTTGTCTGCAGTAGAAAATTGTTCTACACGCAGTCAGGTTTTGGTGCAATGCTATACTGAATTTCAGTGCAGTACCACCCATGGTTCGCTAGTTCCAGCCTATGCTCGCAGGTTTCACCGCAATGTACAGCCACATGGCGTTGTGGGCTTTCTCCCTGTCATAATACTAGCAGCCGCGATATAAGTGAAATACTCTTGAAAGCGGCGTTAAACCCCAACTCACCTCACCTTACAGTAAACTATGCCCTTAAAAAGTTCTTTATACATTTAAAATTCGTTACTATTTTAGAAAAAATGGTGTAAAGAGATTGCATGAGCATCCTGTTACATGATATTTTCAATAAATTTAACATTAAACATTCAAGTTGTTATAAGAAATTATAAACTTGAAATAAACGTTAATCGAATTTGTCAATTAAGCCTCAAAGTGGCAATTATATTTAGAATTAGTGTACTTAACAGTCTCAACATGTTCGTGTTCCATGTAATTGAAGTGTCTTGCTTTGTTTCCTCGTGATTGTTTGGCAAGAAGAAAAAAGCCTCATAGTTGGAACTGAAATGGATTTAAAAGTAAAACAGAATTTTTATAACACAAATGCATTACAGCTTTTAAAACAATCTTGAACACAGAAAATGGTAAGGAAACTAACATGAACAGACATTTTATTCAGTATAAATGCCAAAGACCCAAAATACAATTACATTACAAATATAAAACAAGCGCACATAAAAGATTACAGAAAAAAAACCCAGGTACATTTCAGATTCATAAAAATGAATTGATGCATTATGCAGTTACTTTATTTGAGATGTTGACAAAACTTATTGTTTTAGGTTGGAAACATCTATAGGAACAACATGAGAACTCTCACGGGAAATACACATTCAAATAAGTTGAAACACTTTCAATCTAGTCTGATTTGCTTCACAAAACATAGCTGACATATGACAGTGTCAAATAACACGTGAAATTGGAAGTAATGAAATTAGAGCCACTTATTATATAATTTTATACTGCAATATTCCTTTGTTACATGACATCACAATGAGTTTGCATAATCAAGTAATGACATCACAAAGCTATGACGTCATAATCGTGATGACGTCACAATGCCATGACATCACAGCACTTGAAACCAGATGGCAGTTTTGTGTACAGATGTGTTAATTTTTCATTAAAACCTAATGAAGAATGATTTTGGTTGATAAATAGAATCTCACCCTCGTGTCTTCTGATATCAAATATATCAACACTCGTTGGTAAAAGTACAATTATTAAATCAACTCGTGTTGATATGTTTGATATCAGAAGACACTTGAGTGAGATTCTCTATGTATGCTGACGTATTCCACTTCAGGTTCCGCTGAGATTCATTCACAAAACAATGAACAATATGATAGAAACAATTTCTATGATCAATTTGAGTAGTTACAGTCTGCGCTATCTGAGCATAGATCCTGAAATGAGAAGTGAGACGTGAGGGAGATGTATGGAATAGAGGGTGCTCATACTTATATTTATATTGTCAACATGTTTTTTAAAGAAAATAAAGGATTTCTAACCATTGATTATATTACAACTGTTCACGAGTAGGTCCATCAGAAAGTTTACCAAATAACAAGACAGTAACTGGTGTATGTTGTTTGATGTGACATGTTCAGCAGATGTGCATGTATTTGTTACTTCAAGCTATAACGTAACCACTTGAGTTCAAAATTATATATTTCAAGTGCAGGCATAAATATTGAACAGCAAAAGAAATGCGAGTTTTAAGGATTATAGTTTCTGTTTGCATGTCAGCCCATGGTTTGTCATATCATTAGTGAATGTCCGAACATGTTGAGCTATTGGTACTGTAGCGTCAAAGGGTATCAGTTCGCGAAAATGCACGTCACATGTTGTCATGGTAACATGATCTGCATGAGCCTGGTAAAATCAAAATTACCCGTGCTGTAATCAGAGATTTGCTCTGTGAAAAGGACCCAAAATTGTGACTTCAGCCTCAATGTTTAAGAAGTTAATGCTTGGCAAAACAAAAAATGGGATATTGGCCGATTGCATGCTGAACAATTTGCAAGGACTGTAAAATGTGCCCGTGGAACACCTTGGTACCGAAAAACAATGCAATACCTAGAAGTGTTACCAAAATGACCCATAGAACCATTCTGAATGAAATTCAAAATGACGTCATAACGTCAAATCAATATCAGCAAAGACAGGGTTTTTGCATCAAACAACTTCATGAGTGTTTGCACAAGTCCCAATTGCATTTAAGCACATTGGACTCTTCATCATCTGAACAGGAATTTGGCTGTTTTCCAAGAGAATGGACTATGGCAGAAGATGATGCTTTCCAGACGTTCTACACCAGTATTGACCTTTGTTATGTCTCGTGTTGTTCAACACGTTATTAACATCATGTCAACAAAATTTGAATGCTCTGATATTATAAATTTTCGCATTTATTTTGCTGTTCAGTATATAAACATACAGGTAAAGGCACAGGTACAACTATACCAACGCTACCAATAGCAGCAACATTGGTCAAAACACTGAAAGTCAAACATAACTAAATAGTAAATGTGCAGTGGTATCTTTAAAATTTAAACATATACATACATACGTGAAATTGTTGTGGGTTTAATGATGCTTTCAAGAGTACTTCACTTCTGTAAATCATTGTAAGCCTGCAACACAATGTGGCAACGTATTACTGTAAAACCTGCGAGTTTCGGCTGGAACTAGCGAATTGTTGGTGGTACTGCACATATATATGTGAATGTGAAAAGGATCCTCACTTTCTTCGTTGAACCTGCAAGCATCGGTAAAACTAGCGAACAGTGGATGGTACTATGTATACATATATGAAAGTAAGGGGGAAAAGTCTCACTTTGTTGACTGGACATAGCTTCTACAAAGAGAACATTGATCGAATACTACAACTGTTACAAAGGCATCAGCGTCAAGACTACTAGAAGATCACTGAGATGAAAAAAGGTCAGCAGGTCTCCCAATAGAGCTCAACATATAGTTTAACTCACCACCGAAAGTCCTCTTCACATAAGAGACCCTCATGTGAACCGGAAAATATTCTTATGGTTACAAGAAGGATGATGGATAGCTACGTTTCACATCACCAGGGAACAAATAATACCTTTCTACAAGATCAAAATGAGGGTGAAAAGTATGAGCCATTAATGATTGAATTAAAACTTCAAAACTTTAAACAAGAAGAAAAGTTTGGTTTTAATCAGCTCTGATTGTTCTGCAGAGGACTTAAAAATACCCTCGTGAAGTTTGGCGGAAATTTAAAGAAATTGAGACCAACACTACACATCATTTCAACCATAGAGCCTTATAATTATTCGGTTATATTTAAATATTACAAAAGTATGATTTTGTGTAATCGAAACAGCAAATGTGATATTTTAATCCACTGCTTTGGTTTTGATGACATCAGTAAATTCTAATAAATGGAAGCTTATAAAAACCAATATAATACCATAAACATGATTTGCTTCAGCTTCAAAGCTTCATATAATTCAAATCAGTGAAGTGTGACATGTTGTCATCCATGTTAATCCTCTGGATAATAAATACAAAATAAAGTGCAAAAATGAGGTGTGGTTCTATATGCAGTTTACTCGTTATATTTGTGTAAAGGCACAGTATTTATGGAATAACACCACTCAAAATTACAAATATTAGTTCAAATTACCTCTCTTTTTATTTGGCTGTTAATTCCTTGATTACACAGAATACACGTTAGAGAGAGTAATTAGATCGCAGTACACTAATAGAAGATAGTAATAGTACTATATTTGTACAACTTTATTTCCTATCATCACTGCACAACATTATGATCAAACTGCATTGACTGATTATTTCCAATGTGTCACAAAGGCTGAAATATATTACTCGTGAAGGTCACCTCAAAACACGCATCCTTCATCGGGTATCCCGTTTTCCTGCTGTAGTTTTAACCTAGGGTGACAGGACAAGTTTAACAACTGTTTCAGTTTGGGGTAAGACATCGTCCCTTTAAATTCTCAGATTATGTAGTCAATAAGAAAGTCATGCCTTCTCTGTTAAACCACAACCAATTTTTCGACTTTTACACCTGTCCCTGATGGATGACTTTTAAGACACTGATGGCATGTTATTGAATTGTATCTCAATTTTACCTGAGGCCAACACTATCGAATTAGAAAATGGAAATAAAACATATGAAGGATTACTGCACAGGTCAATGACAGAATTTTCAACTTTTGACAAATGAAGGATCTCTTTGCAAAGAAAAACTTTTTGGTAAATTCATTTGATGTTGGAATTTTCGAATGGAATAAGATGCTGTTAAAATAGTTTTACAACATGTCTTAACGCTCCATTATGTACATCTGGTTTGAATCAAAAAGCAAAATATGTAAACAAATAGAACCAAACATGATAAAATAGTAATGTTGTTGCATTTTTATTATGATTGCTTGGTGTTTAAAGTTACTTAAAAAAATCTAAATTGTGATATGTTCTGTTTGTGCTGTAATGATGTATGTTAAACTCCATCACACATGTTCATTAACCAAACATGATAAAATAGTAATGTCAATCAATTTTGTTGCATTTTATTATGATTGCTTTGTGTTTTAAGTTACTTCAAAAAATCTAAATTGTGATATGTTCTCTGTTTGTGCTGTGATGATGTATGTTAAACTCATTCACACACGTTCATTAACCAAACATGATAAAGTAGTAATGTCAATCAATTTTGTTGTATTTTATTATGATTGCTTGGTGTTTTAAAGGTTAGATGAAATGACATATGTTCACACTCGGATTCTTTGAAAAGGGGCTTCAATTTGACAATTGCTCGATTTTAAGTTTCTGAAATCGACCCATAAATTACTTATATACGGCTTTTTAAAAAAATGCCTCATTAAGCCCCGGCGACCAGAATGAAAGTGGGCGGGGGTGGTCGCTGAAGCGTATCGTGTTGTGACGTACGTAGAGGAGCTTCATCATGACCGCTAATCATAATTTAACGCGTTTTCCCCACTTTTAAACTGCTCATATAAGATAGAAAACTTCATAAAAACAACCCCAATTTTCGTTGGATTACTTAACTATTCAACTAGCGATTTCATATGGTAACAACAACTGGGGTGTGCTTAATTAGGGTGCATTCTGCGCTTTTGTATGGTATGTTTGTAGCAATTAATCGCGGAACTAGAAGGGAAGGTATGACAGTTCAAGTGACACTGAAACAAGGGAAGAAGACTATCGCGGGAATCGGGTGAAGAGAGATTAAGTAGCATCAATTGATCAAATTATGTTGAATAATCGGCATGTTAATTTTGTTTTGTATGTATTAATAAATAAATATATATGGTAGGTATGATGTCATTTACACTGAACGATTGACTGTTCAAACAAGCGAGACATCATTGCAGATTTATAAATAACATTGTATATTTAATATAAAAGATTACTGTATTTTAAGTTTGTCAATTAAGATATTATATGTATGATGTAATGCAATGCAAACCATTTTCACTTCACTTTCATGAATAAATAAACGAACTGGATTGGTCAACAAGCTCAATGAAATTTACATGAAGATTGCTCTATTGTACACGCTAAACATATACATTATGATACACAGATTGATACAGACAACGAAAATTATCGAATAAAAGAATTATGTTACCAGAAGCATTTTAATGCACATCTCATTAATGAAAACGAAATAGTTTAATTAATAGTCTGATAGCTTTTATGTGTCACTTCTGCACATCACCACACAATTCTCAGTTTAGCGGACCCGTATAGATGTTTCTTCCAGATCAAAGTGGAGTAGTGTTGTTATAGCAAATTAGTTTACGCAATTAAGATGCTGAGTATATATATGTGGGAAGGAAGGAGTGTAATTATGTTTGTACAGATATCAAGTTTACTGGACCGATTCAATTATATAACAAAGTCGGTGACCAGCATGTCATACATGTTTATTGTCAAACGTCCTGTCTTGGTGACACAAAGGAAATACGCAATAAACATTAACGCGACATTCAGTCTAGATGTTGTCAGCAAATGAAATTAATTTTAGTGTAAAATCGTCATGACTATTTGGTTTTCTATCTTGCCATTTTCAAAAAGACTTTTGCTGAAAGCGGGTTATTATTTGACCATCTTCTGTTTCCAGGTACTGTCATTGATGGAATTATAGGTTTACATTTTGTGTCTAATGTACATTTGGATATTCATATTGTCCTTTAGGATACGTTTATAAGGTAAGTTTCTTACATTAATTGACACTCTTGATGAAATGTCAATGTTTATTTGATTATATTTGATTAACCACACATTTTATTGAAAACATAATCTTATTATCTATTAGATTCTGAATGTTTTCATGTGTAATAAGTGATAACTAAATCGTAAAATGTAACATTGGGATGCGATGTTTTCGTAGGTGGATTCGTAGTCGTATTATTATCGTTGCTAATGAAATTCTTTTGATGTTTTAAAATATGTGGTGAGTTACTTTGATTGTTGTAATGTACAGTTAGTAAATAATGTTGTCGGTTGATTAACGACGTTTAAAAATAGGAAGTTGTGAAGTGCTTTTATTGTCGATGGCTTACAATAGGACCTACTTCGCCGGCGTGCTTATCTCACGTTTGTTGTTTTATTTTAAACACAAACATTCTCTAACAAAAAATAACAACAACACCGACTATCTGATTTCTTTGTCTCAACTATACTTCGTTCATATTATCATATCTTGGTTTCATTTTGTCATCTTATATATCATTAGCATTGATTTATCATATGTCTACGAACGTCTATAACTTGATAACTAACATTACTCGAACAGTTTACAGCAGAACAGCGATGTGGCATTATTGCAAAGCGTAGATATAACAGATTAACTGACCGATTCCCAGGTGTTTGCCATTGATAGTAGAGGCGAATGTTTACGCCCCGTCCCTTCACGTACGTCACTTCCGGTATCTTCCAACTCTCTAAGCCCCGCCCCATTTTTGGTTTGTTTGTCACGGGTGAAAAGCAGACGATGTTTTTCAGTGTTTTTAAGTCGCTCTAATTTAATATAGGAACAACAAATGGATTTCTTTTTGGTCTCGTTTTTCACAAACTAGCCTAATGAACCAATTGCAGTTAAGAATTCAATATAAAATAATTAATTTCAGCCTTCCTTTAAGTTACTTCAAAACATTAAAATTGTGATGTTCTCTGTTTGTGCTGTAATGATGTATGTTAAACTCCATCACACATGTTCATTAACCAAACATGATAAAATAGTAATGTCAATCAATATTGTTGCATTTTATTATGATTGCTTTGTGTTTTAAGTTACTTCAAAAAATCGAAATTGTGATATGTTCTCTGTTTGTGCTGTAATGATGTATGTTACACTCCATCACACATGTTCATTAACCAAACATGATAAAATAGTAATGTCAATCAATTTTGTTGTATTTTATTATGATTGCTTGGTGTTTTCAGTTACTTCAAAACATTAAAATTGTGATGTTCTCTGTTTTTGCTGTAATGATGTATGTTAAACTCCATCACACATGTTCATTAAACTTTCGCCATTTTAAAGTCGTGATCATCCATACACAAACTTCTAGATTGCTTCTTAAACAATTAATACAAATAATGTTTATGGAGAAAGTGTGTATCCTTTCACGGTAATGATTTTTGATTAAGCTGGAAATTAAAGTATAGCTTCTTTACTGCTTGACGTTTCACACTGTGAAGGATAATTGAACATAATAAGACGATAATTGCTTACCATTTTCATAAAATCATCTATTCGAACGGTGTTTTGTAAACACTGAACGAATACATGTTGAAAAAGTAGATAATTTGTTATACTCGTTCATTTACGGTAACATCTCAAATCTTTATTATTCACCAACGCTCAAGGTGTCTGCAAGAATTTATACTACAGCGTCAATTTCCTAGAAAAAACGTTTGTCATTTTCAACTGAGGAACTCGTTGTACTCTATATTCCGATTACTGGTTGATTTCCCATTAAGAGGATTTGGTTTAAAAGTTTCTAAAACCTAATGTGATTGTTTTTGCCTAAATTTGAGTGGTGGCATGGTGTAGCATATAATAATTATATTTCTGAAGCTTTCTGAAGTTGAAGTATAAATTCTTGCATGTTGTCAACTTTGAATGATAAAAAATTTCCTCTAAAGTGTGTTTAATCTAAAAGTTTATAGTTACATAGCACTTGCACTTGTATGATTATCAATAAATGTAAAACAATATTATCATTGCGCAATAAAGCTACAACTATTCCTACAGGAATGCAAGATTGTTTAATCCACGATGAAAGATCGTAATATCATGTATCTAATCTTCATTTCAATTTATTGAAAAAATAGTTTTTCATTATTTTGGATTTTCCTTATCTAGTCATATACTTGAGGAGCGAAATAGACTTTTTCGACTTTTGTGACATCCTTCAAAAACGATAACCTCTCATTTTAGCACCCAATATGTGTTTGCACAGATAACACATTGTACCCTTATCCATGAAATTGTGTCTACTTTGCAAAATATACACCTATATATTATCCAAACATTTAAAATGTAGATTTGTAGCATATTTACTATAATCAGCGTAGAAAACTCCCGCCTGCCCGACCGCCCGAGACGGTCTTTTTTCCAGTCGGACGGTGAAATTTCAAAAGCAGCCTGTCCGGTGGTCAGGTAGAAATTTTAGTCTTTTACTAGATATTTTTCACAATAACAGGCAGGGTAATATTTCGTCAGTCTGAGGTGTAATGTTATTGTAAGTCCAAATTACGATAACCAGCGTAACTGAACGCTTCATATAAACTCTTTGCACTGACTTTTATGTACCGATTACAAAGTGATACCTATAGCAGACACACACCGTGTGAACGTGTATGCCTGGGAATTGTTACTCAACGGAAGTGAACGAATTTCTCTGTGAGAGGTCAGTTTAGTTTTGTGCATTTGGTGTAGGATTTTCATGGATAAATCGGTTTTGAGGTATTTATGAGAACAAATGTTACAGGCTGTGAAATGGTAGACACCGGTGAAGATGTAGATAATGTCATTATGTGCCCTCAGTCGACTGTTACATCACAATTTAGGAGTCAAATTTCGCATGTGGAACTTACTTGTGTTTAATATTACCTTGCTTTCAGAAAATCCATAAAAATTAACATCTTGTGAAACATCCATATATGGACATATATGCCAAATATTGAGACTTATTATTGACAAATAACAAAATTAGAAACCCTGAACCACACGAGGAGTCAAAACAAAGTGAACGAGTTACTAAAGGGGCTGGTGAACGAATTACAGCCACTTGGTGTTTTCTTTAGGAACGTGTTCACCACGATATTATACCAGTAGTCATTGAATGTAAATATCCCAGTAACTATTCGTTGGATTTTGACTAAATTTTCGAGTTCTGATAAATATGTATTAGCCTTTTTGGACATATACTTGAAAAATTCGTATGCTTGTTTTAAAACAATATATCGACCGCGTTTGTGTGCAAATATATTTTTTCGGCATGCAGCCTCACATAAAACTGTCTCTTTTAAAGAGTCATCAAGGATGCTAGTGTTTCAAATACAAAATTATTTGTGGAAAATATACTTATAACGTCAATCGCTAGAGAAATCGTTTATCTACAACATGACATGTGATAAATAATTTTCATATCACGACAATGTAATGAAATTTGGTTTCAAAGATTCGAGGAGCGCGCCAATGGTATCTGACGTCATATAAACATAATTCCCTTCATTGCTTACAACGTGCTACACAACAACCAGCCTTTACGAAGCCTGAAAGCTCGTCTCTAGCGCAAGTTGCCAACGCAATCCATGTGCTGCACGTGCTTCTGTTGGAAGTTAGGGTACCCTTGTCACACATTACTGAATGTGACGATTTGTTTGTAAACACTGATTCTAAATGTCCCGAGAACATACCAATTATTGCCTATTTAATGTAGGTTTTTTGAGCTAAGACCAGCAAATTATGACAAATATGTTCTCATTGATTATAAAATTCATAGAGACTATTTAACTGTTTTTGCCAAATATCATTTCTATCTCATCGAGTGGAGTGAGGAAGTGATATTTTCACGAGTTGCGCAGCCACGAGTGAAAATTTCACTTTCTCACTCAACGAGCATTTATTCCAATATCTGTAGAAAATACATAATGAAATGAAATGGTAAATAAATAACCGCCACAAATTATATAATTCGATTTATTTCATTGCTCGCGAATTTTCTTTTTCTTTCGTGTCTTTGTATACAATGTGCGAGCTAGACCACACTGCTTTGCGCTTGAAAATAATAGATTTGATCTATATTTAGACTGGAGAACACCTTTACTAATTAGTGCAATTTCTCGGCTTATTTTGGGTCGAAAAAATCTGTGAAAAATTAAGTGTATATATTTCACGGAGAATTTTTTTTGTCAATTTTCCGATATGTTCATCAACATCCTTGATGGCTCGTTAAGGTAGTTCTGCTCAGCTTCTCATTTCTAAAACCAACTTTGTGTTTACTAATGTCTACTATTTTACAGCCTGAAATATTTTTTGTCATAAGTACCTGAAAACCGATTTATCAAACACATTTCTACACAAAATGCACAAAAACAAACTGGACTCTCGCAGAGAAATTCGTTCACTTCCTTTGAGTAACAATTTCCTACGGTGCGAAACAGCGAATGTCTAGCTTGCTTGTAAAATGAAAAATCATTTAGTTCGTTTCAACATTCTAGATCATAATTCTAACTTACACAAAGGCACTTTGCTGTATGCATATTTTATATTCTTTATTAACTTGACTAATCCATGAACAATGTATTACAAACCAAAGTCATCGTTTGAAAGGCATATAAATCTATGAGCAATGTTTGTAAATTTGTCTTGTTTGTGAATCCATTTCAGTAAATATGACGATACAAATAGTTAAGTTGGATATATCAGCATACCATCAACTGTAATTTATATCAGTATATTTCTAAAATGGCTCGTCAATGTCAAGAAATAATTAATTGCGTCGATGGCAGACTACTGTGTAATTAATGTAATCGGAAGTTCTTATTATTGTCAACCAGATGTCATGTCATGTTAGCCGATATAATACGAGAAACAACATTTTTCAAAGAAGGACTGATGATTCAACATGATGATATATGCTCAAATGAAAATTTGTCTGACATTTAGTAAATTGGCCAGCTGTTGATTAGTGAAATACGAGAAACATGTTCAACCAGATGTATAACAAATGTTTGGCAGTAAGTTCTATGTGACTGTTGAAAATCGGACAGGTAGGTTTCCTTTCGGACTGGTAACTTATTTCAGTTGCCAGTCCGGTTGTCCAGCTTTTCGTGAGTTTTCTACACTGCTATAATTACACTAAAATTGCCAAATAATTATCTATTGTTCACATACTACTAGTACGTTCAATACATTATATGCTACACATACTAACTCTATGTTGTCTCATATGTTCAGGACTTTTGTTCATAAAACAACCGTCTTCAAAACTTTCTCTTTTTGGGAAGACATTATTATATATTTGCCGATATTTATATTCCTTATAAAGTAATAAATTTTCATTTTCACAACACAATTTTCAAAAGGCTAGTCTTCACAGTTAACTGATTTTAAAGGTGTAACACTAAACACAACATGGTTTTAGATTAAGCAGGAGACAATGAATAATTGAATCTAATATAGATTAAAGTTATGTCTTGTTACTTGAAATTATGTTATCGATTATGATTCACAGAGCGGTTTTACACACGTCAGACAAATTATAATCGTAAAATAAATTCAAAACTGGTATAATTATGTTTTTAATTTCATGATGAGTACAATTTGAAAGTACATGTATACAGTTGATTTATATCACCTTTGAATTCCCCGAGTTCTGCAAATCAACTATGGTGCTGACAAACAAACATGCTAATAAAATATTGACAATATTCAGAATGTAATTGTATTTACTAAAAAAATTGAAGATGAGATGATTAAGGGTTAAACGCCATCTTCAAGTGTATTTCACGTATGTCATGGTATAATTGCGGACGGGAATACCATATAACCAATGAGGCATTGCAGTGAAATGTTAGTGTCAGATGGAACATGGAAGCATGGATGGTACAGCACTGCATTTCAGTGGAGCATTCACCCATTCTATACTGCCTGAATAATAGTCTACAACAGACGAGAATGCACAGTGCGATGTATTCACAATACATTTCAAAGGTAATTCATGATCAATATTCATTCCAAGGTGAAGTATAAAAAACAGGGTAATCTAGTGTGCTTCACTGATACTATGCTTTGATGGTATTTCATTAGTTCTGAACTGATCACTGTTGCTAGAGTTTCATTAGTGACAGTACTTCAATATATTCATTAACTTACAAGAATCCCTTGTGGCTCATCATTTCTCAATCATCAGCAGATATGATATGTAATCAGGTACAGTTGCAGACCGAATTGATTAATTATTTCATTATGGCCAGAGCACTTTATAGTTATTTATATATATCTGTCGTAATTGAGACAATTATGTATGTACGTGTAGTAGTCAACCATATATGTTTTTTCAAAATGACATTGAGGTGAGGTGAGGCGAGTTGGGGTTTAACGCCGCTTTCAAGCTTATTTCACTTATATGGCGGCTGCTAGTATTATGGCAGGGAGAAAGACTGCAACGCCATGTGGTTATGCATTACGGTGAAACCTGCGAGCATCGGCTGGAAGTAGCAAACCATGGATGATACTACGCTGATATTCAGTGTAGCATTGCACCCAAACCTTACTGCGTGTAGAACAGTTCTCTACTGCAGAACTTGATCCGAAGCCAAACGCGCTAATATCACATTTCAAAATACTTTGCATAATGTTCGAAAGTATATGAATATATATAAAGACAAGCCACTAGAGTACTTTATTTAAAAGAAATAAATACTTCTTATCTGTTGTAGTAATGTGAACTAATTAAAATGTTATTAAGATCCTGGATTTCTTTTCGAATTGTATTTAGTTCGTAGACTTCAATAAGAGAGATGTTGCTTCAATATCACATCAAACAAATATCACATAAATCCCGTTATAGCATCCTATCGTTTGAAATGGTTCAATTTTATAATTGTTAATATACCTTTCCAGACAAGTATATACTAAGTTACATATATGCTGTTCAGCTGTCGATTGAATACTGAAATATGCTATGTCAGGTTGCCATTAGCTGTTTCTAAATCCGTTAGAAATCTCTGGTCGATAAACGGTGTTAGGGCTATGTCATACAATCAGATCTGAACTCAACACAGCTACGTTTACATCGAAAACAAAGTTTAAAAAAACTAGGTACTTACATTACGTCAACGTATGGCTAAAACGTGGTAAACCATTTAGTCCTCTAGATAACCTATGTTTTATTTATTAGCAACGTCACCGGCAAGCGAGTAGATCATGATCATGTGATGTGTTGGTGATGTGAGGTGATGTGGGGTAGTAGCACGTTGTTTCGCTCAAAGAAGTTGATGAAATGTATTTGAGAAATAATGTTACCAATAGTAAAACTACCTTCTCTCCTCAGAAAATCAAGTTAAAAAATAAGTGTATGTGGTTCGGTAAAGCCAAGGGAATCGTGTTTGTAATTCGAAGTAATAAAATTTGTTCTCAATAAAACCGCCAACATGCAAAGTTTGCTTTATAGGCAACGCCGTTATTACCACTACGGATAATTGGTTTGTGCAATATGATGTTTTACCCTCTAAAGTTAAATTAAATGACAAACCATCATTATAAATGGAAAATTTGAAAAATTGGTAAACATGCATTGCACAAAAACGTGCTACTGCCCCTTTTACGCCGATTTCAAGAGTATTTCAGTCATATTGTGACTGATAGTAGTATTAGAGGTAGAAAGCCCGCAACACTATTGTCACTTTGTATAGCTGTTAAACCTGCGCGCATTGGTTGGGAACAGCGAACTATTGGTGGATAGTATATGGTCGTTGTATGAATAACGTATACATAGCAATTTTTACCTATGTTTTACTCATGTCTAAAGAATTACAATTGGTAACGAACAGCCAGTTTGTCATTTTTTTACCATCAATGCAGTACAACTACACTTCATTAACACGTTCACCTTATTTATTTATTTTTAAACGAGAAGGAGTAAATAAGGTTTCGGTTTTTATTTTGTACATGTTTTATACATCAGTGTATGTGTTCAAGTTTTCGTTTTTATTTTGGACGTTCGCTACTAAAAATGGATTCTTTGGAAAGATAAACATCTCTACTTTCACGTCAGCTTCAACATGTTCTTTCTGTAGCATGTCTATCATACATTCTTCAAAATGAAATTAACCAACAACGCAAATTGCGAAATATCTTTTTCTCAAAAGAAATGACAAACTTCAATTTGATCAAACGTTTTGTTTTTATTTCGTAAAGTGATTTGTCAACGATGAAAAAGGGTTTTTTCTCAAATAGTTTGGCAAAACTTGAAATGTAATTCCACTCAAACGGTTTTTTTCCTTTTCGCAAAGTGCTCTGTCTGTAATAATCAGTGTTTCATTTCCTCGGTTTTCAAAGACTTTAAGTGTTACCAATCAAGCTTTGCTTCTGTGAGATATTGATGTGACAGAACTCGACTGTTATACGGGATGTGTTTATATCAAATGGAAAAACGTGTAACTTCTAAAGGAAAGGTATTGTTTTTCATCTTATCACAGGAAAACCTGCAACAGTATACTTTAAAACTTTTTGATACAATGAATGAGTATGCGAAACAAAATTAGTTTCTTATCTAAGTTTCGCTGGAATCTAAAAGTACCAAACTTGCGATTGTGATGTTTTAATCACCCCGCCAGGGGCGCGGCAACTTAGTCTGCAGTAGATCTGCATGCAGTTAGGTTTGGGTGCAATGCTACACTGAATTTCAGCGCAGTAGCACCCATGGTACGCTAGTTCCAGCCGATGCTCGCTGGTTTCAACGAAATGCATAGCCACATGGCTTTGCGGTCTGTCTCCCTGCAATAATACTAGCCGCGATATAAGTGGAATATTTTTTAAAGCGGTGTTAAACTCCAACTCACCTCACCTCAAACGTGTTCTGCTTGGATGAAATGACATATGAAAATAAAAACAGCCCGCAAATTTTATATTATTCTGCAATAGTTAGGAAAAAAAACAGATTTATGTCTACACACGTTACATGTGTGTCCGTCCTACAGCTGTGTTCTGCATACTTTTACATTTTCGGATTTGTTGGGAATTACGGGTTATTTTACGCGCGCTTTATTGAGATCTGCTGCCGAACTAACTCCTTTAAGATGAACGTAATTAGTCTTTGCTTTGCCAGTTTCATAGTACAGTCATTCCTCTATGCAACTTATGAATAATAACACAATTCTTGTTCTGCTTTACAATTACAATCACTGATCAATCCTGTCTTGGTACAATATTTCACTTATTAAATAATCAATATACATAAACGTATTGTGTTTACCGTTAAAACATCAAAGTTATCTGAAAGGAGTTGACCTATACGCCATATGTACATTATGCAGCGTAGAAAACTCCCGCCTGCCCGACCGCCCGAGACGGTCTTTTTTCCAGTCGGACGGTGAAATTTCAAAAGCAGCCTGTCCGGTGGTCGGGTAGAAATTTTAGTCTTTTACTACATATAACAATAACAGGCAGGGTAATATTTCGTCAGTCTGAGGTGTAATGTTATTGTAAGTCCAAATTACGATAACCAGCGTAACTGAACGCTTCATATAAACTCTGACTCTGACTCTGCACTGACTTTTATGTACTGATTACAAAGTGATACCTATAGCAGACACACACCGTGTGAACGTGTATGCCTGGGAATTGTTACTCAACGGAAGTGAACGAATTTCTCTGTGAGAGGTCAGTTTAGTTTTGTGCATTTGGTGTAGGATTTTCATGGATAAATCGGTTTTGAGGTATTTATGAGAACAAATGTTTCAGGCTGTGAAATGGTAGACACCGGTGAAGATGTAGATAATGTCATTATGTGCCCTCAGTCGACTGTTACATCACAATTTAGGAGTCAAATTTCGCATGTGGAACTTACTTGTGTTTAATATTACCTTGCTTTCAGAAAATCCATAAAAATTAACATCTTGTGAAACATCCATATATGGACATATATGCCAAATATTGAGACTTATTATTGACAAATAACAAAATTAGAAACCCTGAACCACACGAGGTGTCAAAACAAAGTGAACGAGTTACTAAAGGGGCTGGTGAACGAATTACAGCCACTTGGTGTTTTCTTTAGGAACGTGTTCACCACGATATTATACCAGTAGTCATTGAATGTAAATATCTCAGTAACTATTCGTTGGATTTTGACTAAATTGTCGAGTTCTGATAAATATGTATCAGCCTTTTTGGACATATACTTGAAAAATTCGTATGCTTGTTTTAAAACAATATATCGACCGCGTTTGTGTGCAAATATATTTTTTCGGCATGCAGCCTCACATAAAACTGTCTCTTTTAAAGAGTCATCAAGGATGCTAGTGTTTCAAATACAAAATTATTTGTGGAAAATATACTTATAACGTCAATCGCTAGAGAAATCTTTTATCTACAACATGACATGTGATAAATAATTTTCATATCACGACAATGTAATGAAATTTAGTTCAAAGATTCGAGTAGCGCGCGCCAAGGGTATCTGACGTCATATAAACATAATTCCCTTCATTGCTTACAACGTGCTACACAACAACCAGCCTTTACGAAGCCTGAAAGCTCTTCTCTAGCGCAAGTCGCCAAAGCAATCCATGTGCTGCACGTGCTTCTGTTGGAAGTTAGGGTACCCTTGTCACACATTACTGAATGTGACGATTGGTTTATAAACACTGATTCTAAATGCCCCGAGAACATACCAATTATTGCCTATTTAATGTAGGTTTTTTTAGCTAAGACCAGCAAATTATGACAAATATGTTCTCATTGATTATAAAATTCATAGAGATTATTTAATTGTTTTTGCCAAATATCATTTCTATCTCATCGAGTGGAGTGAGAAAGTGATATTTTCACGAGTGGCGCAGCCACGAGTGAAAATTTCACTTTCTCACTCAACGAGCATTTATTCCAATATCTGTAGAAAATACATAATGAAATGAAATGGTAAATAAATGACCGCCACAAATTATATATTTCGATTTATTTCATTGCTCGCGAATTTTCTTTTTCTTTCGTGTCTTTGTATACAATGTGCGAGCTAGACCACACTGCTTTGCGCTTGAAAATAATAGATTTGATCTATATTTAGACTGGAGAACACCTTTACTAATTAGTGCAATTTCTCGGCTTATTTTGGGTCGAAAAAATCTGTGAAAAATTAAGTGTATATATTTCACGGAGAATTTTTTTTTGTCAATTTTCCGATATGTTCATCAACATCCTTGATGGCTCGTTAAGGTAGTTCTGCTCAGCTTCTCATTTCTAAAACCAACTTTGTGTTTACTAATGTCTACTATTTTACAGCCTGAAATATTTTTTGTCATAAGTACCTGAAAACCGATTTATCAAACACATTTCTACACAAAATGCACAAAAACAAACTGGACTCTCGCAGAGAAATTCGTTCACTTCCTTTGAGTAACAATTTCCTACGGTGTGAAACAGCGAATGTCTAGCTTGCTTGTAAAATGAAAAATCATTTAGTTCGTTTCAACATTCTAGATCATAATTCTAACTTACTCAAAGGCACTTTGCTGTATGCATATTTTATATTCTTTATTAACTTGACTAATCCATGAACAATGTATTACAAACCAAAGTCATCGTTTGAAAGGCATATAAATCTATGAGCAATGTTTGTAAATTTGTCTTGTTTGTGAATCCATTTCAGTAAATATGACGATACAAATAGTTAAGTTGGATATATCAGCATACCATCAACTGTAATTTATATCAGTATATTTCTAAAATGGCTCGTCAATGTCAAGAAATAATTAATTGCGTCGATGGCAGACTACTGTGTAATTAATGTAATCGGAAGTTCTTATAATTGTCAACCAGATGTCATGTCATGTTAGCCGATATAATACGAGAAACAACATTTTTCAAAGAAGGACTGATGATTCAACATGATGAAATATGCTCAAATGAAAATTTGTCTGACATTTAGTAAATTGGCCAGCTGTTGATTAACGAAATACGAGAAACATGTTCAACCAGATGTATAACAAATGTTTGGCAGTAAGTTCTATGTGACTGTTGAAAATCGGACAGGTAGGTTTTCTTTCGGACTGGTAACTTATTTCAGTTACCAGTCCGGTTGTCCAGCTTGGATTTTCGTGAGTTTTCTACACTGCATTATGTATTATGTTTATGGGAAATAATTAAGCATTTGTTGAATATCAATGAAAAATATGTTCATGGTGTACGTATGGCGCATATTTGTTGCTTCAAACTATGCGTTCTTACCCTAGCTGCGAATATATATGGAATAATTACTAAATAGTTCATTTGGTAGACACCTATATATATCTTGTCATATCTCTGTATTTAGCATTGTTGATACGAAAAAGAATCGTGTTTATTATCTAAATATACTAGTTGGCCATACACGAGTTTCCAGTCACATAAAGGTAAATTTACTTTTCAAAATATACTTGGATTATTCGATAACGGAGGATTGCTTTCAAAACAAAACAAATATGTTATTCAATTGTTCATCGATAATGAATAACACTGGAACTGCTGTAGACTCATCGTTTATCCATACGATTTAACATTTGTATGAAAACATTTAGCAGTTAATATGTATAGTGAACCGTAGAGGCTATGCGTCAGCGAAGGGCACGGACCTCGCCAGCGCATATAGCACGTGCATCACGTTGAAACATACAAGCCAACGGAAGTTCATAGATAGTACAGAACGACGAACTCACCAGTTACATCAACAAGAGTCATCAGAAGATGACATATCCCACCGGTTCCACAAAATTTGTAAAACACATATTTGACAGATACTTGTGTTTCAGGTATATTAAGGATTTTAGACTTCTGCTAAAAATCAACAACAACCAACATCCCTCTCATGTTTCTATGGAAACGAAAAAAATAAAATTTTCAGAAATCTGAAAATATCAAAAGGCACCACTTCAGTTAGTGGGTAATACACATGCAAAGTTTCAGGAAGATATGATGAACAGTTTTGGAGCTGTGCTCCGGAAACGAACCTGTCTCTGAACAAAGTCCAAATTCAACAAGTTTCTGTGGAAACGAAAAAAAATAAAATTTTCAGAAATCTGAAAATCGCTGAAGTCAAGGTAAACCGAGTAGAGTGGACTAGATATGCGTTCATCTTGCCGTGGGAAGATGCTACACGTGTTTTGTCAAACTGTTTCGAGGTTTAGAATATTTTTATAAAAAAAGAGTGTGTGTGTGTGTGTGTGTGTGTGTGTGTGTGTGTGTGTGTGTGTGTGTGTGTGTGTGTGTGTGTGTGTTTGCAATAGAAAATGTTCGCAAGCTCGCTTCGTTCACAAGAATTTGAATGAGGCTTTGACAACTTACATTCAATTCTTAAGTGTATTCACGCTTTGCACGTGCAATCACCACTCCAACATAACATGGTGTTAGTACACATGTGTAGTAACATTGCAGGTTTATTAAACCGCGATATTTTCAACAGGAAAGCAATAAAGAATGCGATTGTATATTTATAGACCGATATTTTTAAGAAATTATTTCGAAATAAAACATTTTGCCACGATTAATAAAAAAAACCCAATTATTTTAATATTTATATCGTGCTATTACGGCGGCCTCCTGAAATGGTGATAGAATCAACATCGAGATTTGTTCATGTTTTCATAACATGCCACTCAAAATTCCTAAAAGCTGAAAACGGTTTGACATGCAGAACTTATCAGTTGATAAAATCTTTACCACCTGTCTTTTCGATTGTGATTTACAACATTCAATATTTCCAGCAACACGTTCGGAAACAGCTTAATAATTCTGTACATTCCTGGTTCTTAATCCATGGGGATGACGTCACTATATTGTGTTAACAGTGGATTATTTTTAAGAATCTTCTGGTCATTGACTAATCCAGTCAGGAGGGGTGTCAGGTTTTGACATTTTCGTAATGGCTCACAAGTAATTTGTTCAAGAATGATGTATTTTGTCTCAGTATATCTGATTAGAATCTTAAAATATCTGATTATTTTTCTAATGGCTGAATCGAACATGTAACCCTTCGACTGTTACGCAGTGGCCTAACCTATTAGGCTACCAGGCCTGCTGGTAATCATTTGATTGTTTGTCAGTTATAAGATCCCTGCATTCTAAACACGACTGGTAAAGTGTGAAACGCATGGGGATCGTGCTGAAACACATGAAATGTAGGAGTTTGGCTGTCAGTCAAATCGCTTTGCGTGGAAGATTTGCGCCATGCACGTGCGTGGAAGAATCCATTTCATAAGGGTCGAAGCTACGTGTACCATATCAGATGAATGGGCACCGAAATTTGCAAAATTATATTTTTTACGTTACATAATTGAAATGTATTGTCTATAATGCTAGATAATCACATATGTATGTTTCGTGACGTCATACATGGATTAAGATGGAGAATGCATTCGGAGCCGTGGATACGTTAAAATCAGACCACAGTAGTTCCAAGGAACGTGTAATACCGACAAACACATATCGTTCTAGATTTGAATTAGAATCTCATCTGCAATGAATAAAGGCAATAGCTTGACTGACATTATATTTACCGCTTCCGTCCACTGTAAAATCACAGTTACATTTGGGAAGTAATTATTCTAATAATGATCTGTGTTCGGCAGAAAATAAACAATAACCTGAGTGGAGTTTAACGTAGCTTTCAAAGGTAGTTCACCTATATCACGACTGTTATGCATTGCGGTGAAACCTGCGAGCATCGGCTGGAACTAGCGAATCATTGGTGGTACTTCACTAAAAGTCAGTGTTGCATTGCACCACAGACACAGTTGCCGCTCCCCTGGCGTTTGAGAATCTAAATAATTAAAGATGAAGATATCGTTAACTTCATTCTAAAATTTCAAATCATAATACAATGGTTATGGATAAGTGTCGTCATGGCAATTATCAAGCCTGTCTGTCTGATCCTAACCTCCCCTTTACTAGTCCACTTCTGTATACCCAATCCATATTTCTCAATGATGTCTTCCAATGTATTATAGATTTATTACTCAACCATGGTGAGATCACTCATTAGATAACAATGAGTTGGTTACACTCATGTGTGATACCACCGCATGCTGCCGTAACGTCAAACTCGGCGCGTGACGTCATAGTCGTTTTTGGTTGACGTCACAATGTAAGCAGCGAATAAGCAATAGCTGGTGACCTATTTGCAAGTAAGCGTCACTAAAAACGATTTTCTTGCAATTCAGCGCGATTTACATCATTAAGTAATAAATAAAATACTAAACTCGGTCCCGTTTGATAACATGTTTATGAAACTCGTGAATGGCATCGGTATTTAACTCGCTTTCGCTCGTTAAAATACCAAACCATCCACTCGTTTAATAAACATGATATCAAACGGGACGTCGTTTAGTATTCTATATGTATCACATGTATGCTATATTATACTTTGACTTTTTGTAAGTAGCATCTGTAGATAGGCGTTCCTATAGATACCCATTATTATTCTTATTTCCAGGTGCTGAATCATTCTGATCATATGTATACACATGCACATGCATGCATTGCTTTAAACACACAAGTCATAAACATACATTCACGCATGCATACATACACATGCATACATACGCACATATACTTACCTACATACCTACTGCATACGTACGTATGTACATAGTTACATAGATACATTTGTACATATACATATACATATACATCAAACATTCATAAGATGAATTTTCAGAACAAGTTGATCGAGACCTAGCATACCCTGGGGATTGTCAATAACGTGTCTTTACTGATGACATTGCTTTAAAAGTCAAACATGAAATATAAATATAATATAAAATAAAATATATTCTCACGGCATTGTAATAATTATGTTATTGATAAAATTCAATGCAAAATACAGTGTTGTCCATTAAATATACATGCTGGTCATGTATCATTATAATGTCACATTTAGTATATTGCCTTTCGCTCCACCCCCCTTTTTCTCGCCGCAAATGGCTGCAATACTGCCGAACCGGCGTTAAACAATAACTCACTCAATCACTCCACCCCTTTTTGTCTTGTGATAACAAAATGACCACGTGATCATCATCACCTGAAACACAAATCAAGACCAAGATAATAATCTAAATTAACTTTTTGTTATCTACGTATGTCCACTACTACACCCGACAGGTTGACAGTTATGTAGATAGTTCTTTGTTATAAAACCCCATGTTCAGGATACGACCATCACAGTTGATGGAACTATCGATGTAAGTATGAACTACCGACAATAGTGATATCAAGGAATTGTCAGTCTAGTCTAGATATTTAAGAATTTATTTGTTCACTTTTGCTAAGAAATCGTATAAACATTTTGGATCAAATATATTCTCCTGTGATAGTATCAGTATTTTGGTTTTAAAAAATTTGGTAATTTCAAAATGCTTCATTCAGTTGAAAGCTATAGTATTTCACTGTTATGGCTTTCACTTTCACTCAGTTGGCATAGAAATACATATATTGTTTATAACCTACATTGTAACAGGTTCATAGTGGAGCTGCTGAAAGTGACATTGTTTAGGATAGTTTTATGTACAATTAGCCATAACATAATTGCAATGCACAACACATCATATTATACCAAGAAACTATTGTAAACCTGAATCAAACTTTTAATCATTAACATTTCATCACAAAACCCAAAGAGGGTAACCAATTTGACCTTGCTACATATGCTACTTATTTCTTTCAGTAAAACTATGAAATCAGTTATCCTTGTTGCCTGCCTTCTGGCTCTGTCTGTGATGAACACATCAGGCATGGTCAATCCTAATGGTGTAGGATGGGTATGTATTCTAATCATATTCAGTTTAAAATTATGTTTGAGTAGCATGTTACAGAATACGGAACTGTGGAAGAACGATGACCCTTGTTTGAACGAAATACGAGTGAGAAATCCTGCATAGATGAATCAAGCATATATACTCTTCAAAAAAAGAAATTTGACACTGACTCAAATTTTTATAAGTTGATATAAAATTTTTTGGAGATATGACACAGAAATAGGCCAGATACACAAACATGTAGTTAGCTTCAGAGAAGTAGAGGAAATATCAGCCAGGCTCCTTCAATCTATTACGGACTGTTTGATTTGAAAATCTGTGTAGCCCAGGGATCTGCGTAATTGTAGACGCTGTAGTCGCAGTGCGGTCTCGAGGGCGACGCAGTCTGATGTATATGATGTAATGCATGATCGTGTGATGCACGTTTTAACAACCCGTTGCATTTTGGTGAATTGGTAAAAAAATTGTTCTTCCACAGTCAGTGCAGTTTCAACCTTATTTTTGTTTATTCAAGGTCATTTTTATATCATGCTTTCAGATATTTTGAGGAAAGTCGTTTTACACCTATGCCAAGTTGCTTTTTTTTTTAAGAGTTTAGTTTTGCCATAAAGAATTATAGACGTTGAAAAAGCGTTTAGATTATATTCAGGTATATGTCAAATAACTACGTAAACGCCTGTTTTACATATGTAAGTATCCACGTGCACAGGGTCATATTATACTTGGAAGATTGGATGTCATCAGGATGACCCAAAACATGATTTGATAGTAGATCGTTCACGGATATATTGTTTATTCAATCGTGTGAAAGTTTCACAGCCTGTTCATGATTTGTTGACTTTATCTTAACGTGTTTCTCCCCTAGTGTCAAAATCAAGGACAGCCATGCAGACACACCGGGAACGTGAAGTGCTGCAACAACTTGGAGTGTAAGAACCAACGTTGTCAGAGAAGGGTAGGTCTTACAGAAGAATATACAAATATATAATGGTGTCAGATTTTAACAAATAACTATGACGAAAAATCATAATTTATTATTATAAATTTTATGGTGTTGTCACTTTTCGATTTGAAACTACAATATATTCAATCAAATCTAACAAGGAGGAATGTTATGTATATGCTTATGCACGAGTAGGGTTTTATTCTTATAAATGATGGAGTCGAGGCCTGTTGGTTCGAGGTGCATTGCTTTTAAAGAAAGAATAGCTACAAGGACATATACAAATGATAATCTGTCTTATCTTACAACTGTATCATTCTATCCGATGAAATCTTAATTGGAAATGAAACATGTAATTTGATATCCATTGCTTTATCACTGATAATAAAAAGGGTAGGGTGGGTGGGGGTAACTAGTGAGATTTAAAATCGTCAGTATAGCTTATGGAAGTTTTAAATAGTAATTGTTAAGACCGGTTCGTTTTAGTCTGATATCATCAATGTTAATGTGTCGAGTTATCCAGTTACATTGTATGTGTCAATTGTAAAACGTTTAGATGATACTTTACTTAAAATAATTAAAAAACAAAAAATAAAAATAAAAAACCAAATACCAGCCACTATAAGTAAATGCACTTCAGTTATAGGTTTTTTAACATTGCCCTTCAGGGTGGACGGTGCCAGAGACTGAATGATGAATGCAACGATTTCGGCTCACGGAGCTGTTGTGAGGGACTGAGGTGTAGGAGACGTGGCATGGGAAGCAGGCAGACTTGCCAGATGTTCTAATAATTAATGGTTAAACATGTACAAAATTACATGATATTATGAATTTAAGATTTCAATAAACTGCTTTGAAATGGAAATACGTTTGATTGACTTCTTTCAATTGCTTTGAGAGTTGTATCATGTTGTAATGAACATGATAATAATATTATTGATATACAACTTTTTCCAACACATGTAGACGACGTTTCGAAAATGTTTGGTAACAGCATAATATCAGATATGGAATAAAGACGTTGTACATCTATAATTATTTGTACGCCCCCGAATCAGAGCTTCCGGGGGTATATTGTTTTTCACCTGTCCGTCTGTGTGTTTGTCCACAAAAACTTTAACCTTGGCCATAACTTTGGATTGCTCAGAGCTAGGGCTTTCATACTTGGCATGTGTATACCTTGTGATGAGACCATTCAGATGAGGTCATCATATTTGACCTTGTGATCTTGACCTTGACACATCTTGTTTTACTTCAATAATTCTATAATGCTAATCAAAGAAGAGCGCATTCATTATTTCATGTTTAGGACCACGCGAATAAAGTCACATTATGATGTGGTTTATGGTTATCATATGAAATATAGAATATATCGTATTGAAAATCGAGGTAGTCCTTCGTTTGTTTTGTTCAGTGTTCATATAGAGAGATAGACCAGCGAGAAATGAGTTATCCCATTTACCATAGGACAAGGCAAACGCTGGACCATGTTTATAAATAGTCCTCACAGATTGCTAAAAAAATGGGTTCATTGCATGCTTTTGCAAACCATTACAGTCTAAGTTTAAATGCGTGAATTGGTTCACTTCATATCATTTTAAGACTTGTAAATTCATCCTAAATAGATAAAATAGATGAGATAATTATTTATTTTTCTCCTTGTTATTTCATCATTTAAAATGTATTTTGATGAATGTGATAGTATATATTGCACTAGGTATAAACCTTGTATTTTGCGAACCTTGGCGAGAATATGTTTACCGTCACAAAACACACGAGCATGATAACTTCTTTATCATACAATGTCATACGTCATTCATTTGCGCAAAACACCTTGACAACATTAATTTCAAAGTACAACTTTTCTTCAAGTACGCCTATTGATATATGCAAATGAATAGCGTGCTATTCTCACGGTAAAATAGCACACAATAATGCCTCCTAAATTATTCTGTCAGTCAAAATAATTGTTAATTTGACATGATCATAATTTTCAATGTTTTAATACATATTTTTCAAATGAAAAATGTTTATATTTTGGATGACGAATTCGAACTCCAGTCCTGTCGCTTTCGTGTAATCATGTGGGCGAGTCTATCTCACTAAGGGACGAGAGTTGCTTCCTTTCCGTTCGGTTGCATATGGTGACTCGCGTATCACACGGAAAGCTAAAAAGAAATCTAAAATCCAGTTGACACAAGTCACATGTATTGAACAATGAAAATGGACGTTCGGTAAATGAATATGACTAAAACTGCCTTTGTTACTTTTGATTATAAAGTAGTTTCAACTCGCGGTGAACATGTTTTGGCACTGCTTGATCAAAATAAATTTTGACGCACTATGATTTTGCACAATGTTTGTTTTGTCATTTCTTAAATTATTTTCATTAATGTACATGGAATGAAGCAGGTATCTTTACATGAAGCTCTATCCGTTATTACAGGCGTTTGAAATGTTAATGCTTGTGACTCCTTTTTTATTTTTCACCCTGACTACCTGGTACCTGACTACCCACCTCACCTCACCTCAAGTGAAGGGCCATTATTCTGGAAAATATTCATCCGATTGGTCTGCAAGAAATTTACCTATCATGTACAAAGTTTAAGAAAAATTTATTTTAAAATGTGGGAGGACTTGTTTTTCAGTATACAGGTTCTGTCAGGTTGAAATATGATAGCCATGTGGCGAAGCTAAGACAAGGGTCAGAACTCTTACACTAGTCGTGCGTCTTACTGGTGTATATTAAGAGCATGTGTAAAATTCCAGAAATATTGATAAAAGCTGTTGGAAGAGAACACAAGTACCCTATCCGGGACTCTAGCACTCCGTTTAAAATTGTGCAAATGTGTGAAAGCCTGTCTGAGTTAGCTCCAAATGGCAAACCTGTACAATTTTGTTACACTTCTGTTTCACGTATATGATCAAAGTATTATTCCTTAAATTTATTTAGTAATAACATTTTGAGGGTTTAAAATAAAACGATCTAGAGTAAAACTGAGTGAACCTATTTGGCTTGTCTAATGGATTTTGTCTAACAGTTACATGTACACTGTCGGCCAAAAGAAACGCCTACCGAAAAAGGGGGGGGGAGGGTTGCACTTTTACATGACGCTTTTACATAATAATAATATCAATGCACTTGTAACGCGCAGCAATTCACACTGAAGTATGCTCTGTGCGCAAATGATAGCTTAATTGTAGGTTTGGGAAAATAGAAGGGTTTTGAGATTGGTCTTGAAAGATTGAACGGAAGGGGCTAGTTTGAGTTCGAGGGGCAGAGCGTTCCATTTCTCAGCTGCAGCAAACTTGAAAGTTCTCTTGCCAAAAGTAGAAGAGTTTATCCTTGGAACAGAAAATAGATGTTGTTGCTGAGAGCGAAGAGTTCTTGTGGCACGATAGAGCGGGAGAAGTTCAATGAGGTAAGGTGGGGCAAGGCTGTTGAAACACTTGTAAGCATACAGAAGGATTTTGAAGTTGATTCGTTGAGAGACTGGTAACCAATGAAGTTCTTTGAGGGTGGGTGAAACATGTGTGAATTTAGAAGATCTACTGGTGATTCTAGCTGCCTTGTTTTGAAGAGTTTGAAGCCGTTTGATTTGTTCTTTTGTTGAGTTTACAAGTAAGCTGTTGCAGTAATCCAAACGAGAAAGTATAAGTGAAACACTGAGTTTTTGCGCTGCTGCTTTTGAAAGATACTGCCGGATTTTCCTAAATTTCTAAGGTGAAAGTTGACAGTTTGACAGATATGGGTCACATGATTAGTCATGCTCAGTTGTTGATCGAACACTACACCCAAGTTCTTGACCTTGTTGGATGGACTGATGACAGAGTCCCCTATGATGAGTTGAGGGAGATCTGTAAACCTTTCCAGATGTTTCTTGGAGCCTATAATCATCAACTCTGTCTTGTCTTGGTTTAACTTCAGACGGTGGTCTAGCATCCATTCCTTTATGACACTGCAGCACTGTTCTACGCTTGTAGATCCTTTATTATTTGCTACTACACTAGGACCTGGGGGGGGGGGGGGGGGGGGGGGGGGGGCTGTTTTCACTAAGATTTCAAAGGTCATTTACTATATGGCCGTAATGCAATCCACACATTTTATTATGAATATCTTATGACGTTACCTCTTCACAGTCTAGCTTATATGAGTTAACGATCCTATGCCACCGTGAGTCACCATTGTTTGGATATTTGAAGTAGCGTGACAGTTATTAGTAATATACTTATTAATAAATTGTCTGAAAATACTTATTTGAACCAGGATACGCACCTCACCAGTAAAATATAATACAAAAGCTTGGTATGGTAACGAATGTGATCATCTAAAGCAAGGAAGATGTCAATTCCTAAACCTTTTTCGGAAAACTAAGACATTGCATTCCCTGGAGAGATATCTCAAATCTTGAAATAGATATAGCAGAACTTGCAATGAGAAAAGAAAAAAACATATGTGAAACAGAAAAGAAAAAAAACATAGAAAATAGTCTAAATGATTCAAAAAGATTCTGGTATGAGCTTAAAACACTCAGTCCTAAAAATACACAAAACCACCACGATTACTTTTAATTGTTATGTTCTACCTCCGATAATAGCCTTGATAGACTTAGACAGGACAATCGTAACGAAAATATGCCTCTCCCCATTTCAGATATTACCTCCGAAATAATGGATGCCCCAATAACTAGGGATGAAATCTTAAACAGTATACATCACCTAAAGAGTAATTAATAACCAGGTATAGACAACGCCCTACCGGAATTTTTTAAACATTCATTTGATCTTTCACTTCCATATCTTGAGCTTATTTTCAACATTATCCTCGATACAGAAAACTTCCCCGATTCTTGGTCAATGGGTATCCTTGTACCAATCTTTAAACAGGGTGATTCGAATGATAATAATAATTACCGTGTAATAACCATACTCAGTATATTAGTATTATTAAAGTATTCACCTATTTCATCAACAAAAGATTAGTTAAAAAGGCTGATGTTATTGATAAAATATACGAGGGTCAAGCGGGTTTTAGGGAGGGATATTCAACCACAGATAATATTTTTATCTTGCATAGTTTGATACAAAGATATATAAATTCAAAATTGCATTGTTTGTAGATTTTTCAAACGCCTTTGATTCTGTACAACGGGGGAAACTCTGGGGACTTATGCAATCGCACGGTCTAAGCAGTAAAAAGAACAAAATCCTACAGAGTATATACATGTATGAAAATGTTAAAGTGACAGTTAGAAATAAGCACGAGTTATCTGAACCTTTTATAAGTGAATTAGGTGTTGGACAAGGCTGTATTTTAAGCCCGTGTTTTATTTTCCTTTTTTATTAATGAACTGGCAATGCAAATATGTGATACATGCAGAAATGGGATCCAACTACATCCGGACACTATTCAACGTTTTATGTTACTCTTTGCGGACGATATTTTCTAGCACGGTTAGTGGTTTACAAAATCAAATATACGAATTAGATAAATTTTCAGACCAATACAATTTAAGTCTTGATAGAGACACAACCAAAAGTGTTGTTTTTAAGAAGGGTGGAAAACTATCTAAATTGGAAAAATGGTATCATAAAGGGAACTTACTTCAAACAACCAATGTTTATAAATATCTCGGCGTATATTTCTCTGGTAGCTTATCATGATCTAAACACACGAAACAAGCGTCATTACAAGCCTTGAAAGTTTTAATGGGAGTTTGTAGAAATATGAGATCTTTGGGTGATATGTCTTTTAACACATTCTTAAGAATATTTGATAACAAGATATATCCAATACTCCTGTATGGATCTGAAATATTGGGTTTAAAGGGGAAGTAGCACGTTTTTTGAAAAATTTATTTTTTCAAATTTCCCATTTATAATGATAGTTTATGTCATTTATAGGGTAGTTTATGTCATTTATTGGGTAAAACATCTTATTACACAAACCAATTATCTGTAGTGGTAAAACTATGTTGCGTATAAAGCAAAAATTGCATGGTGGCCATTTTCTTGTGAACACAATTTATTATTTTGTATTACAAAAACGATTCCCATGGCTTTACCGAAACATGTACACACATTTTAACCTTTATTTTCCGAAGAGAGAAGGATGTTTTACATTGGTGAAATTATTTTTCAAATACATTTCATCAACTTATTTGAGCGAAAAATCGTGCTACTGCCCCTTTCAGGCAGTATGAAAGCATTGAACGAGTTCACCTATATGCATGCAAAAGGTATCTTGGTGTAAAATCTGGCACATGTAATGCTATGCTTTATGGAGAAATAGGTAGATTCCCGTTATTTACATATTCAAACATTAATGCGATAAAGTATTGGATAAAGTTATTAAATATGCCATGCCACAGATTTTCGAAAAAATGTTATGAGATGATGGTACTGTATGACCAAAATGGGAAAAGAAATGGGGTGACTGATATTAGAGAACTGTTGCACAAAACAGGCTACGGATATGTTTGGTTGGATCAGAAAGATAGGACAGGGGGGCCATTTTTCAACGTATCTTATCGTGCATCTTGATTCAATCTTGTCATATAGATGATGGCGATTCATTAATGTAACACAAAACTTGTTATGACGTGTGGTATCTATATTCTCATTATATCTCTATATTCATCTGTCAAACACGATGTAATATCAGTCACATAAATACTGATATCAAGAACATCAGACGTGTAATGACAATTTATAAACAATCATACAACATTGTCAAGTCTATTTATCGTCATCAGAGATGTGTCATTCAAAGAAAGCCAGTCATGTGGCTATGTCTGATCAACGTTGAAAAGTTGTTAAATGTTGAAACATCGTTATATATTTTTGACATTTAAAAAAACATTGCTCATGCTGGATTATTGTTGAAAATACATGATGTTGTGATTTGTATATGCAAAGATAATTTTTACGAATGCGCCTATTTCACTACGAGCCGAACTATCATGAACAGCCACGAATAGGTGATAGTATAAATTTGTAAACATTCGGCAAAGTTCGTGAACAGCAATTTCACTTGTACGAAACGTTTACGAAAATTCGTAGATTTCCATGCTGAAACTCTACGAAACAGATACGAATTATTTGCGAATTGTTTGCGAATTATGTACGAATTGTTCGAATGCTCGTCCTTAATTCGGGACATTCGTAAATGATTAGTAGATGATTCGTAAGTTATTCGGGGTGAGACCATCAAAATTATCAACCACGAATTTTCAAGAACTGTTTACGAACTTGTTACGAATTACCCGAATTAGTTACGAGTAGTTTACGAAGCAACTACGAATGATTCGTGAAAATGTTTGGACAAATCAAAATTTGTTCACGAATGCCACGAATTGGAGGAATGTTGCCGAATAACTACGAATCAATTACGAATTGTCTACGAATGTTCACGAATGTGAAATTTTTCTCTTTCGTGGTGATTCGTGACGATTCGGCTCGTAGTGAAATAGGGGCATAAGGACTTGTTCTACCTTGTGAAAGAGTAAACTTCGAAATGTATACTAGTATAAAGATGGTCATCAGACCGTATTCCCCTTGAGAGAAACATATTTATACTACTGTCATGTCAATAAATAAAAGCATAATTAAAATCTTCTTTTTTATACTGCCGATGACGGATAAATGAATATCATTTTGAGCGACCTTGACCAGAAACACAAACAAAATGGCCCCACTCTTATCGACTGAAATGTTTTCAAGTCGTAAAACATATAACTACAGGATTTTAAATGCCTTAAAACTTAATTTCAGTTTAATTGTGTGTTCAAGCAATGCAATGTGAAATTTGTTTCCAAAGAAAGCAGCAATGATAATGAGTCTGTAATTTAAGGTACATCCATTGTGTTGTTGGTGGTCACATATTCCAAACGATATAAATGGTGTTACTTTATAGAGAGGTACCAACTGTTACCGAAAACTACCATTGTGATGATAGTCGATTCAGTATATTGACGATATGAAGATAACAGTAGTGATTTCTCATCGAAAACCGGACAATGCATCGCGAGTGAAGCACGCAAATGAGTCGAACGTAATTTTGAAATCTTACTTATAACAGACAAAATGACACATTTGTGTTTATAATGTTTAATAGGTCATATAACTACTATTCATGTAAATGGGACGTCTAGTTTCGGTTTCTGCACATGCATAATGATGTTACTCGAATTTAATTGGAGACTAGTAATTATGATATATTTGGCGATAGGGGATGACTATGCAAGCTGGGTGAATTTATGTGTATTGTAAACAGCACATATGGTGTGTTGGATTGTATCAAAGCCAAATAAAATGTAATTAAACAAATTAGATGCACCTTTAAACAGCTGATCGAACTGTTTAAACTCCTTACACCGCGTGCGTCATTTAATAAGGTTATCTGACCGTCATGCGACACCCATACTCCTGGCTTGGAGCAGTTTCTATGGCAGCCGGGTACATGCAAGACTGACGGGGTACATAAGGAATAATGGACCGACCGTTAGCCAATCAAAAACGAGTATTTTACTGTACGGAAAGACAATATAATATAAATATTAATTTTCTGAACGCCAAAATGTAACACGTATGTCATAGATGACACCCATTGTTTACTGTAAATAATAAATAAGTCAATAAATAAATGAGGGCGATCGTAGTAGTCATCATTGAAGACGACTAAGAAAGTGCCACCTTCGATCAATTCATATGTATGTGTGTATGATGTTTGTCATAAGTCATTCAAACGACCATCAAGCCAAATATTAGCCAATGTTTATCAGTATCAGGCCAAATTATTTCTTGGTATAAACAAATGTCACAAGACCAAGAATAAAGGCTGAATACCTTCAGTATTCCTCCAAAGCACATGTGCACACTCTATTAATTCGTTTCATTACTGCATTAGGAAATGGAAAACAGTAAATACACTGCAAAATGTTATAATGTGAAGTTACATAAGATCAGCGACAGATACATGTTTAGCTTTTGAAAATATTGTTATACATCGATTCAGTGGTACTATAGTTAACACATTGTGTATTTATATAATTATATAATTATATAATTTTTTAAAAATTAAATATACCAAACAACAATGATCATTCAACAATAACATAACTAATAACAATATGTATTCTGTAACTCATTTGTCTATATAAAGGTTAAAAAGAAAATAACCAAAGTTAACAAACACATTTCGTACTTATTGTGTACTTTCGTTACGTAGGTTGCATTGCATATTGCATATTGCATATTACAAAACCATTACCAAGCATAAATATATTTGAATTATCAACTGCAAAAAAACATGGTAGCTGTAATGTTGCCGTTTACAAACCATTTTCGAATTTATAAAATAATTTTAAAAATAAATAAAATATTTTTTTATAAAATAATCAGTCTTACCAAAGCGTGTCACATCTTGCATAGATTATTCGGTATATGACATTGTCAGATTTTATCTTTGACAACTTGACAACCTGTATTACTATATAAGAACCATTGGATCGGCTAACAGTTATATCTTCCAGTAGTACAAAACAATGTAAGTATAAGCCATGTTTATACAAATGTAACATGTTATTGTTTCATGCGCATTTATGATGTGTTCATGATGAATTAGGTCTTATTCTTTAATTGTTTTCATTCACAATTTACAAAATGATATCAGGTGTTTTGCAATATGTACGCCTTGTCACAAAAGCATAATCCATAAATTTCATATTAAGAGTCTGTGTTACCTTTGGGATATCTTGACATTTATGCATAAACGTATACATGTATCAATACATTCATATTTGAATGTGATAATCTATTTATTCGACTATGTATGAAATAAAATCCTATAATACGACCTAGATCCTTATTCAGCAAGTCTATACAAACAGTCGTTAGCGCGTTCAGCTTCGGATCAAGAGGTCCGGGGTTCGAATCCCGCCAGGGGCACGGCAACTTTGTCTGCAGTAGAGAACTGTTGTACACACAGTAAGGTTCGGGTGCAATGCTACACTGGATTTCAGCGTAGTACCATCCATGGTTCGCTAGTTCCAGTCGATGCTCGCAGGTTTCACCGCAATGCATAGCCACATGTCGTTGCGGGCTTTTTACCTGCCATAATACTAGCAACCGCGATATAAGTGAAATACTCTTGAAAGCAGCGTTAAACCCCAACTCACCTTAACCACCTCTAGACAAACTGAATACAGAAAGTGAATGTTTACAGAAATAAAATGACATGAATGACAATGGCTGTAGTAAATATATGATATCCTCAAAGGTGTTCCTTTGATATATAACAGGTACATCACGTTTCTTAGACAACGTGCCCTAGTGTTGTATCGCGGTAGCTTGAATATAGTAACAAGCATTTCTTATCTCGTTTACTTTTGAAGAAATGTTGGTGTATTTTTAGAAGCTTCAATAGTGATAAGCATTCTTAGCATTTTCACAATTGATGCATTGCAACTTTATATTTCAGAAGCATCATGAAGGTTGTTATCATTGCCGTTTGTGTTCTCGTTCTGATCGCTGTGACTGCAGCACAGGACCCCCTGGGATTTGGACAGGTACATCATCTTTTGTGTCCGTTCCTCTTGTTAGTAAACGCTTCGGATAAGGATTTAATTACTTGCCATCATACAAGAAAAGCATTTTCATTTATAGACCTAATGCACCTCGAGGTATTATATCACTCTTGGGAGTCATTGAGTTTAAAGCGGCTGGGTTTTTTTAATTTAATTTTTTTCGAATTTCCCTTTTATAATGATAGTTTGTGTCATTTTTTATTTACTTTAAAGGGTAAAACATCTTATTACACAAACCAATTATCCGTAGTGGTAATAACGGTTTTGCGTTTAAAGCAAGAAATGCACGGCCGCCATTTCAATGTTAACACATTTTATTATTTCGAATTACAAAAACGCTTCCAATGGCTTTACCGAACCATTTATGCTCATTTTAAACTTGGTTTTCCGAAGAGAGAAGGGTGTTGTACTATTTGAGACATTAATATTCAAAGATATATCATCAACTTATTTGAACGAAAACTAGTGCTACTGCCCCTGTAATATGTCCTTTCATAACAATAGTATTATCATATTCAAATGCTGAATTGGAGTTCAATTCAGTTAAAAAGCATTTACTCACGTATTGTTACAGTTTTGAATGTTTGTGTAAGGAAACGTAGATTGAGATTGGAGAAAATATGCTTTACTATATGTAACATTATTTTAAGAGGAAATATAACCAATAACACATATAGAAATAAAGAAATGTATATTACCAGGAAAACAATGTTTCATTATATTCAATCAGTTATTTCCTATGCACTACAAGGAAGAGTGGGATAGATTCCACGTGAATTTGCATTCGCTATCACACGTGTATCTACTTCCAGTGTCAGCAGAGCAACGATAGATGCAACAGGAACGGTCTGAACTGTTGTAATGAGCTGAGATGTGAGAATGGTCGCTGTAGACGTAATGGAGGATCTGGACCCGGGGGCAACGTAAGAACTGGGGGGATAATAAGCTTATTTCTATTGACTCATGTTTTACTAACAAGTGCATGAGGGAATTTTGATCTTAGGGCAATATAAGCAGTGATGATAATATAATAATTTTCCATAGAGAACTGACTGTTGCATGCAAACATGTGCCATCAAAACTAGCTTGAAAGGGACGTGAGTGAATCTAGGGTCGTGATTTAATAATAATAAATAATAATGAGGATACTTATATTGCGCTAAATCCACAACACAAATGCACACATTATTACCCTGGTATAATGACCAACATCGTTCCTTTTTCATTGTCATCTCCCCTTGGAGTATGCAATTATTTATTATATGTGTTATGTTCTTATGATAGAGTACGGCTATTTCTATGAGCTGAATAGTTTGTTTTTTGTTTTTTTTTATTTCACTTTTTTTTCCAGGTATACATACAGGGTGACATTCAGGGACATACATCGTTTCATATACATATATATCTAAAACATATACATATAGTTCACAGTTCGAAGATTATCAATTATCGATACTCATTGGTTCTAAATAACAAATGTAGAATAGACCATAACTTGAGAAAATATGTTTCCTGGTCGAGATTAACGTAGATGTATTTTGTAATATCATAGTATTGCGTGATTAGTCTTTTGATATACCCTATATTTGGGGTATATCCTCTCTTACTACAAGTGTATAAAATATTTTTCACTAATATTATCATGGCATTTAAGGCATAATTGTTTTTCCCTTTAATTCCAAACAATACCTGGGAAATTGTAAAACTGAGCTGTACATCTACAGTGTTCAGCCAGATTTTTAATTCGTGCCATACATTTTTTACCTTGTTACACTCCCAGAACATATGATAAATAGTTTCCTCATATTCTTTGCAAAATGAACATTTGGCGTTATCAACGTAATGTATCTTATGGAGGAAATGTTTTGTTGGTAATATTCTGTGAATGATTCTATACTGTAGCCATTTTAGATCAGTACTAGGAGTACATTTGTTTGCAATCGAACTAAAACATTTCCAGTCCAAATCAGTGTATTGAGAACCAGTGACCTGTTCCCATTTATCATAGCATGGGAGTCTAACAAAGTGCGAGTCGAGTAACATATCATATAGTTTCTGATGACCTAAAAGAGTATTAGTGCATTTAATAATGAAAGGGTATATAGGATTGCATAATTTACAATCGGATAAATTAATGCCTAATGATTTAGCATAATGGATAATTGCACGCTTTATTCCCTCATATTGAAGAAAGTCTGTTTTAAGAGAATATACGGTGTGCAGTAGTTCTCTGGAATAGAATCGACCATGCTCATCAAGTAAATCATTTACGAATAAAATACCCTGTTCTAACCAGCGTTTGTATAAGATAACTTTGTTTCCTACTTTAATGTCATCATTATTCCATACACTTTGAGAAAGTAGATCATACTCACTGTTAACGTGTTTTTTGTATCTACTAATAATGTTTGACCAGTCTCTAAAGACCTCTATCCAAAATGGATTTGAAATGGAAGATATTACTCTATTTTCAATATATGTTTTATCTGAAATCAACAATAAATTTGGAAAATGTAGCCTTTGCATAAGCAAGTGTTTCCAATCTGATTGACTACTAAGTAGTCTTTGTATCCATTTTAATTTTTGCGAAGATATGACATGTTTAATGACCGGAACTTTTAGGCCCCCGTGATCAGGATATAGAGTAATGATATCTCTTTTAACTTTGTCTGGTTTATTTCTCCATATAAATCTAAAACATTCTCTTTGGAATTTGTCTATAACAGATTCAGGTGGGCGGGGAAGGGCGGAGAAAAGGTGGTTCAACTTGGGCAGAAGGAGAGATTTTAAAACTGTATTTCTTCCGAAAGGTGTAAGATTTCTTGCTAACCAAATGTTCATTAAATTTCTTATTTGCATAAATCATACGATCCAAATCAATGTCGAAATTTATTCCTAAGAGTTTGAACTCGGTTTGCGACCAATCAAAGTTCCAGTCTTTACATAGTTTGAGTCGAGATCGTTTTTTGGATCCTATCCATAGAAGTCTTGTTTTTTCTACATTAACCTTTAGACCGGAAAATCGGGCAAAAAACTGTAAGGTTTTTAGAACAGCATATAAGCATTTTTCAGATCCATCTAGGGTTAAAGATGTATCATCAGCGAACTGTGACAAAAGATATTCTATATTTCCAATGTTTAGACCTTTTATGTCAGCATTATTTCTGATGAGAATGCCTAAAATTTCAACGGAGAGAATGAATAAATATGGCGCTACGGGATCTCCTTGACGACAACCTCGTTCGATTTTAAAGGGCGACGAAGGGAATCCATTTACCAAGACTCGCGATTCGATGTCATTGTAGAAGGTAGTGATCCAGTCAATGATATTTGGGCCAAAATTGAAAAACGTAAGGACATTACAAAGGTAATTTCGGTCAATTGAGTCGAATGCTTTTTCAAAATCAATTAAGAGTAATAGTCCTGGAATTTGGAATGTTTCAGTATGTTCCATAATGTCGTAAACTAATCTGGTTATCTCCCCTATATATCGATCTTTTACAAATCCTTTTTGATCTTCGTGTATTATGTAGGGAAGTATCTTTTTTATTCTATTTGCGATTGCTGCTGCTCCAATTTTGTAGGATGAATTAAGAAGAGAGATAGGGCGCCAATTTTTTAGGTACTTTTTGGGTTTTTTGCCTTTTGGAATACAGGTTATTAAACCTTGCTTTTGTGAGAGTGACAGTGTTCTTTTTTCGAAACCGGTATTTAAAGAATTAACCAAAAACATACCTATATCTTTCCAAAAGAATTTGTAAAATTCTGTTGTAAAGCCATCAGGACCAGGGCTCTTATCATTTTTCATCCCTCTAAGTGCTTCGGTCAAATCTTTTATGGTCAATTTCCCTTCTAAAGACTGTTTTTGATTTTCGTTTAGTTTGGGCACATCGAAAGTTTGACAAATTTCATTAAGATCAATTGGGAGAACATCTTCGGATTGATAAAGTTTTTGGTAGTAATTTTTAGTCTCATTTATCATACTTTCAGTATTCGTAAGCCTAGACCCGTCCGATTTTTCAATTTCTGTAAAACATTTATTAAGGAAATTTCTCGATTCAAGTTTTAAAAAATATTTTGTTGGTTTTTCTCCCTTTTCGATCCACTTAGCTCTTGATCTTGTAAGCATTCCTTGTATTTTGATATTGTTAATTTCATCAAGCCTTAGTTTTATATCATTGATATCATTAAGTATAGTAGCTTTATCATTTTCATTTTCTTCATTATCTAGATTTATTTCTAGATCCTGTAATTGTTCTTCAAAGTCAGCCTGCATTTTATTTTGTATTTTCTTCTTTGTTGAAGAGTAATAGATAGTCTTACCTCGAATCATTAATAGTATGGTCTCAAATAGTAATTGATCATCAATTGAGTATGTAATATTACCATTTTCACTAATTTCATACTGTTTTAGAGTAGATTTTATAGTTTCTTTGATCATATCAACATACTTTTTGTCATACAATAATGAATTGTTGAATTTCCAAAAGCCCCTTCCGCGTGGTAGTTCATATGATTTTAGATATAACTCAACAATAGAGTGATCGGAATCAACACTTGGTAAAATTTCACATTTTTCCACAGATAAGAATAAATTGTGTGACAAAAGGAAAAAGTCAAGCCGAGCTTGTTTTAATGGAGTGGGTTGCCGCCAAGTATACCTTGTTGAATCAATGCTATTTTCTCTCCATGGGTCTTTTAGATCAAAGTAGTCTATAATTTCTAAAACCTTATCTCTAGCTTTAGGGTTATTTATATTTCTGTAGTTAAAGGTGTCTTTTTTGGGATCCAGTACAAGGTTAAAATCACCACACAGGCATATTTCATCGCTGTCAAAGTCAGTGACAAGCTGTTTGATATGTTCATAGAAGTCAGGTGAATCTTTATTAGGGCCGTAAATATTAATGATTGTGTAAGTTTTTTCTTTTACCTTGATTTTGAGAGCGACAAAATTTCCACCCTTGTCAAATTTCTTCTCTATTATTTGGAAGTCAAAATTATTGTTAAATAAGATGGCTGTTCCTCTAGCATTACTTGTATATGGACTAACGTAACATTGATTGTAGCCCCACTGTTGTTTAACAGTTTGAATTTGTTTTGACGTGAAATGAACATCCTGTAAACAGTATATATTTGCCCTTTTACATTTAAGAAATTTGAAAACCTTTTTCCTTTTGAAACCTTTTTGTAGGCCTCTGCAGTTATGAGTTATTATTTTTAAGTTAGACATATGGAAAAGATAAAATATTTTGTGCTTTTGGTAAACTTGTCAAAAATATTTCAAGTTGGTTGGCCCTGCATGCAAATACCTGGTTTTCTAATAGGAAACTTCCAAAATTTAAAAAGAATAGAATAAAGATTATCATAAGAACAAAAGAAAAATTTAGTTCCGCCCATAACTCGCGGAAAAATCAACTTAGTAACATGAGTCTAGTTGTACAAGGCTTATTTGTTTATAAATAATGAAGAAGGTGATATGAGAAGAAATACCGTATTTTTTGGGGATGCACGAGCCGCACGTGCTGATATCAGTTTACCGTCGCTTGAGCGGCGTGGTGGCTGTACAGCCGAATGGATACCCACATTACTCTTCGTAATTTTACTTTGGGAATTATGCCTTATGGATTATAGTTCAAAGGAACCAGACATGATTTGAATCAACAATAAGGTAAGTGAAAAATATTTTGAAACATTTTGTACAATCATATTGATTGACGAATGAGCGCGGTCAGTTATCAGTCGGCAGTTTCCTATCGACGACATCACACGCGTTGTATAATTTCATGAATTTTAACAATAGTAACAAAATGACATTATGATATGAATGGTACAAGTATACCATGATAACTGTTCCTTACCAATATAACGAGAGTCATCATAAAAGGCATAACTTTTAACCTATCCGGTAATCGTCTAATAATGTCAAAGAAATGTTTGTAAACAAAAGCAAGAGTTTGGCTTTTAAATCTATATACTGATAATCAATATAAACAGACTACAAGGCATTGATATTTGCCTATAAGGCCATACTAAGGGATGTTTATAAAGAAGCATAGATTTTGTTTTCAAAACAGACAGATCCGGTATCATAATAAACAGATGCTTAATTTTAGCCTATCAGGTGATCGTTCAAATATGGTCCAACAAATGTTTGAACAAAAGCATAATTTTAGGTTTTTAGACGGATATACCGATGTAAATCATAAATAAATAAGGCATGCCTTTCTGCCTGTACAGTATCTTGACAAAGGCTTATTTTTAGCCTATCATGTAATCGTTCAAATATGGTCCAAGAAATGTTTGAACAAAAGGATAATTTTAGGTTTTGAGACGGGTATACCGATGTAAATCATAAATGAATAAGGCTTGACTTTCTGCCTGTAAAGTATCAAAACAAAGAAACAACTTTGAGCCTATAAGGTGGTCCCTCAAATCTGATCGTGTCGTATGGACAGAATATTATGTATGTTGTGAACAAAAACATCACAAACAAAGACATGACTTTTAACTTATGAGGTCATATAAGGTGATCGCTCTTAGAATATAGATTATTTTCGTTCAAAGCGATTGATTATCAGCCAGTCAGGATTATCATGGGATTTCTATCAACAAAGCATACTGTTTTGATTACTGGTAATCAGTTATTGATATATTCTTTCGTAAGCACCTTAAGTGACATAAAGTGATTAAAAATAAGTTATGTTCGTACAACTAGGGTTGATGGATGTGTAGAAAGACAAACATAAATAATATGTAATGAAACAAACACATCAATATAGTTTTTCCTTTCTGAAGATAATTGGTATAGTATTGTCATTACACCATGTGGATCAGAAGTCAGTGTACACTGAAGCTATCCTGCTTTGTCAGTGTTAATATTGTCATAATGTTATTGTCATCAGATCATAAGATGTAAGTCATTTAAAGTAATGTTCAATGTTGATATCGTATCGCTGCCAAGATGAGCCTGGACTGTTGGGATCACGGGTCTCCAAGATGTGTTGCACATCGACCAGACGGACACGGGTGTAGAGGTTATCCTTGTTGTAGATTTCGCGGGCTTTTCTGGAGAGTATGGCCCGCTGCTTCTTCAGTTTGGGAGGCAAATCTGTCTGGACTGATTTCCCTGTGCCTCTCAGTACTCTTCCTGCCGCTAGAACGTCGTCGCGGTCGGGGACGCTCAAGAATGAAGCTATGATAGCCGGGGGAGCATTTGGTTTAGGGTCTTCAGCATAAGGCTTCTTGGGGAGACGGTGTACATTCTTAAAAAAAATATCACCCACACGATCAGCCGATAACTTCAACTCGTCCTCCATGAATTTGCGTAAGACTCTTTCCGTGTTTTCCTTCGGCTTAGTAGAAATTCCATAAAATAATAAGTTCACTTTTCGGTCAATTATCTCTTTGACAAGTAGTTTGTATTCGTACAGATCAACGTGCTCCTTCAGTTTCGCTTTTAGTTCTGCGTTTTCTTGTTGTAAGTCTATTATTTCTTTATTGTGATTTATGAGCCCACTGTCTATTTCGTCAACCCGCACTGACAATTTTGAAATGTCTTCTTTGATTTCTTGTCTAAGATTTCCAAATTCTTTTTTTACATCGGATATTTGTGAAGATAACCTTTTCTCAGATTTCAAAATTATTTCTTCAAACTTTTCTTCAAATTTTGGTTCTGAAGAGGGTGAAGAACTTCGTGTTTTACCCATATTTGTGTATTTTTACTCACGTGGTTGTCGGATGGTAGAGTCCACAGTTGATGACAAATACAGGTTTCTTTTTCAAAAATACAATTGATGAATATGGTTTTTCACTTTATCTTCGTTTTTCTTCTTTATATCACATACTTTGATGAATTATCTTCATTTGTACCAGTAGATGAACATGGATTTTTTCCGCGAGTTTTGCGGGGGCTCAGCTGAGACGCGTCCTCCTCGTTCCCATGCGCAACCGGAAGTCATAAAAAGTGAGCTGAATAGTGTCTAATTAAAATCAGATGTAAAACTCACCTGTAAATGTGTTAGAATGTGGCTTTTTTATTGTTAATACTTAATGTAAAGCCAGCTTAAATATGACACCTTCTTGAAGAAGACACTTTCCATAATGATTTAACTAAAAATATCCGAATTGTTGAGATGTAGAAATGTCAAGTATGTGATTTTCTGGTAAAATGGTATTCATTAAAAATATATCCAAAATATCAAATAGAAAACAAATCGAGAATGACTCAAACAGGCAATATTGAACTGTAAATTGGTACTTTTTTTATTTTTCAGAACCGCTGTATCCAACGCGACGAGGAATGTGAACGCAACGGAAGACGGGAATGTTGCAGAAATCTCCAATGCAAGAAATCACGTGGAAACAGGAGAACATGCCAGCGATAATGAGGATTTTGTTGGATTGATAGATCTGTAGTAAAATACTTGAATAAAGATATCTCCAATTCGGGGGCGTTGAGAATTTAATGTATATAATCAATAAGCATAGTGTACAGATGTAAGTAATGCTAGCTGATGTAGAAATGAGTTAGATGGATATACAACGTCTCTATAACAGGAATGTGACATTTCGTTGTAGACGCAAAACCTGCTATCACGCACCAAAACGACGCTCTTTTGCAATAAATAAGTTGGAAATCCACAGAAATCTCCTTCATCTAACCAACTTCTAAAGGACTCTCAAAGAAATCATGATTGGGTTGTATATCTTATGACAGACATGTATGCTGTTACAAACACTAAATTTTTAAACCAAAAGTTCTACACATACATTGCTAACCTGGTGTCTTCAGCTGTTTGGAATTTCAAACAAATTATGAAACAATTTTATGACACAATGTAACATAAAGTTATAATGACAAAGCTTCAATGTATTGCTTTTAAATTGTTATTTGTTTTTCGTTAACAGAAAAACCTTTTCAAATGATTAATCCAATGTAATAGTGAGCAACTCGTAGTTTCGAATGAAGCTTCCTGATATAACCATACAGCATTAATCATGATGTGAACATAAGTATACAGTTGAACTCATGTCCACTTACTGATAATAGAAACAAAAAATTGTATTCATACACAATGTTCTTTAAGTACTACCTAAAATGTATTTTCATTGGCAATGATAGATATAGAATACTGAACGATGTCTCGTTTGTTAACATGTTTATGAAATGAGTGAATTGTTTGGTATTTTAACGAGCGAAAGCGAGATAATTACCGATGCCGATGATTACCGAGTTACATAAACATGTTATCAAACAGGACAGAGTTTAGTATTTTATTTATTACTCAATGATGTTAAAGGATAGATGAAATGACATATGGTCAAAATCGAATTCATTAAAATGGGATGTCAATTTGACAATTGCTCGATTTTAAATTTCTGAAATCGGTCCATAAATTACAGTGATAGTCTTTAATCAATCTTTATTTGCAGTTAAAAGGCCACAGGCCTATAGTACATACATGTATATACAAACGATATCTTAGGTAGTTGAGAGTACATTCTTTCTATGTTTAAAGGCATGATATACATACATTGACAGATTTTCTAAATGAGTTTTACTAGAACAGGATAATAATGATACAAATTTATGAATACTATGATGTGTAAAGTAATATTTCTTAATATACTTATTTCTTAAATAGTGATAAGCTGGACATACACGAAGGAAATGATATTCATATTCAATTAAATTCAAATTGCACATTTTACAAATTCTATCTTCTCTTTTTAATCCAGTATACCTTCCTGTTTCTATCTGTAAATCATGACATGAGCAACGAAATTTTGTAAGGGAGAGTCTATATTTCCGAACATTTAACGAGGATAAATAACTTTCATTATATATAGATTGTTTAAACATTCTGTAATAAAAACATTTATTTGATACGGATAAGAGGTTAAGCCAGTCTTGCAAATATATATCTTGTAGCCTTTGTTTAAAGGATATTAGAAACTTTGAATGAGAGTCTAAACATTGTTCCATCCATATATTACCGAAACCACTTGAAAATAACAAATTTTTAACGTCTGTAACCCAATTACATTTTCCATTTTTATCATATAAAATCGTCATATTATAACACATTTTTGGTAATCTATTGGATGGCATATTTAGTATTTTCAACCAATATTTTATTACTTTTACTTTTGATTGTATGTATAACGGAAATCTGCCACATTATATTTGAAGTAGTAACTTTCACGCCGAGAAATCTTTTAAAAGCATACAAATGTATCTTTTCTATTACATCAAATGTTTGAAGTCCCCAAATCTCAGAGCCGTAAAGAAGAATTGGGCTGATCTTAGCATCAAAAATTCTAAAGAAGGATTTATGTGACATATCGCCTAAAATATATATGTATCTCATTACCCCAATCAATATTTTCTTTGCCTGCACAGCTGCATTTCTAGCATGTAAGGACCACGACAGGTGGTTTGTAAAATATACACCTAAATATTTATTACATGTAGTTGTTTCAATCAATTCACCTTTATAATACCATTTTTCGCTTGCAGCAAGTTTCCCCCCATTCTTGAACACAATGATCTTAGTTTTATTGCTATTAACGGTTAGTTTCCATTCCTTACAATATGTTTCCAATTCATTTATCTCTGCTTGTAGTCCTCGTATGGTGCTCGAGAAGAGTATTATATCATCAGCAAATAATAGGAGAAATAGCTGTATTATATCTGGATGTAGCTGGATACCATTAGAACACTTTTCGTGGATTTGTATTGCTAATTCGTTTATAAAGAATGAAAATAAAAATGGGCTCAGGATACATCCTTGTCTAACTCCTATTTGGCTCTCAAATGTTTCAGATATTTCATTGTTGTTTCTCACACACATCTTTACGTTCTTATAAATACTTCTTAGCAGTTTACTCATGTTACTGCTTACGGAATGGCTATCTAGAAGATTCCATAATTTGTCTCTGTGAACAGAGTCGAACGCTTTTGCAAAATCTACAAAAAGAACATAAAATTTAGAACCTTTTGTATTTAGGTATCTCTGTATAAGTGAACACAAAACAAATATATCAGTAGTAGTGTAACCTTTCCTAAAACCAGCTTGAGCTTCAGTAATCTTATCACAGGAATCTGCCCAGAACACTAAACGTTTATTTATAATTGCTATGAATATTTTGCTAAATACACTCAGAAGAGTTATGCCTCTATAATTTCCGGTTTCAATTTTATCCCCATGCTTATGAATAGGTACAATAATACCAACAGACCATGACTGAGGAAAAAACCCATTCTCAAGAATGACATTAAACAATAATTCAAGATGCGGTAGTAAAATATCCGATGAATGTATGAAAAATTCTGCAAGGGTGTTATCTATTCCGGATGATTTATTCAGTTTTAATTGTCCAATACTATAAAGGATTTCATCTCGTGTTATAGGAGCGTCTAGAATGTCACTGATCATTGAGTTATCACATACTTCGTCACCTTTTTTATCGGACAGGTCACTGATCTGATTAACTGTAACACTGCTTTCAGATGTAGAAAACAATGTTTTAAAATAAGAGTACCATTCGTTAATATCAATATCATTTGTTTGGCTAGCTTTACCGTTTATTTTTTTCAGAGATGACCAGAACTGTTTAGAATCGTTGATGGTATTTTCTAACTGTTGTTGTTTCAATTTCATATATTCATTTCGTTTTTGTTTGCAAACTGCATTATACTTATTTCTAATGCAGTGGTAATCATTCAAAGCACGGGAGTCTTTACATTTGCGAAACCTATTAAGATATCTACTTCTTTCTTTTTTCAGTTTGACACATTCTACATCATGCCAAGTTTGAGCTCGGGTTCGTTTCTTCCCAGTTTGTTTGTTCATATCAGAGGCAGCTGTACACACTGCTTGTACAATAAGATCTATACTTTTGTCGATGTTAAAACCAAGTCTGCTGACTGGATTAGTAAATCTTGAATACTTTCTAAACACATATTCGATCTAAAAAGCTCGAGTTTATCGTTATCCCACACAAATTTATAAGACTGATTCTCTGGTTTTGTATGATACGTGTGAAGCGCACATAATCTTACAGTAAGTAGATGGTCAGATTCTGTACGAGAGGGGATTGCAAAATTTAGAACTTTATCAAAAATTGAAGATGAACTTATTATATAATCTACTACACTTGTTCCATTGTGGCCAATATAAGTGGGATCGCCTATTTCTGAATCGGATCCACACCGACCATTCATAACATGAATGTTAAGTACTGAGCATAGGTCTAACAGACATTTCCCATAAGCATTCACAATTTTGTCAGTTGAGAATCTGTTTATGCTGAAAAATTCTAGTAAGAAATCCCACATTGAATGGTCTTGTCCCTCTGTGTGTTTTATGATGTCATCTTCAATGAAATCAGATTTAGTACCCGTACGAGCATTGAAATCTCCTCCGCATAAAATATGTACATCTGACATGTTTGATAAAACCTCTAATAAACTATCTTGGAAAAGAGTTATACCATTTTTGCTATTTAAACCTGTTTTTTGGTAGAAAATGGATCCCTCTGGGTGGATATATGTACAAGTATACAGTAAATCAAGATTAAGATTAAACAGTTTTTTGTCAAAAAGAATAAATACTGCGTTTTCGGTTATTTTTGTCGATAAGATATACTGTTTAAACGTTTTTCTTACCATGACAGATATTCCATCCGAGAGGCGTCCACTTGACGATATTTTCTCTGCTTGTTTACAAATGACTTCATAATCTTGAAATGTAGATTCTATATCGACAGAATTAGAGGTCCATGTTTCACATAACACAATACTATCAAATTTGTTGATATAGCTAATAAAGTCATTATCACACAACTTTCTGTAAATACCTGCAATATTCCAAAATAGAAAGTCAACAAATTCACGTGTTGTACTCCGATTGTCAGTGTTTGTGTCTGTGTCACGGTGACCCTGGCCCACAAGTTATCTAGTCTGTCCTCTGTTTTGTGAGTGGGAGCTAGACCTTAAAACTCGATCTCTCCGTCCACCTGCTATCTCCTCGTTCCTGGTTCTACGGTCTGAGTTCGAATCTACCTTGGGTTGTTCCTGTATCTTGCTACCTCTATAATAGTATCGGTTGTCTGGATTTTCCGTTCTAAGCCTGTTGTCCTCCCAGTGGCACATCCTAACTATCACTGGTCTTGTCTTGTCTTGTCTGGGAGAGGACAGCCTATGTGCTCTCTCTATATCCCGTGCTGTGAGAGGGGGGAGATCTTTGGTTTCTTTGGCACTGTTGAGAATATCCAAGACTTTTCGTTTGCTCTCCGTATATGTCTCCTTAGGTGACTCTTGAATCCCATACATGACCATGTTGTTGCGCCTATTTCTCTGTTCTTGATCTTCTAATCTTGCCTCTAAGTCCTGATAGCAAGTTTCCATAAACAATGCTTTGTCATCAAGAGCATTTATATCAAGTCTCATTACTTCTTGATCTTATTTAGATTTCTTCATATCCGTCCGTAATTCAGTCAAATCATCTTTTATAGATTTTATGTCCTCTTTGATAGCATGTATATCAGAAGATAATCTTTTGTCCTTAATGTGCATGATTATATCTCTTTTCATCTCCTCAAGTTCCTTACTTCCAGGCCCAGGGTTCAACTCGACATCCCTAGCTCTATGAATCATACACGGGACATAAGTGGTCAGAGATAACGTAAATCCATCATAATTGTCCGGTTTTCGTAATGTAAACAAACACGTTACTGACGAAAAACTCTCACAAATCTCACCCGAAGTACACAAGGTTGGTGGCGGAATCATATCTGGTGCTTTATGCTCTATCCATGCTGCTGTAAGAGTACCCAGGGAAGTTACAGCAAGGAGTAAAACTCCACACAACACAAGTCGGTATGCATCAGCCATATCAGGCGTCCAGTCTGACAGGGGAGTGTAAGGTTGGATTGTGTCTATCTGTTTGCAACCTCTAGGGTGCACAAAAGTCCCAATTCTTGCTCTCCATACAAGGAGAGATCCCCATTGTATGTGTATAGGGTTTTTCACAGTATACGCGTGATTATATAGAATATTTCTTTCATTTATATCAGAGCTCAAATTGACACGTCTCAACCTTCCAAGGGAGATAATCTGATAGTCATCATTAATTAATTAACGAGAGTCGGCGGAGAACTGTCTAGCCGGCCTTGTGTGTCGCTTATCACAGTCACGCCTCAGTGAGCATTTACAAAATGAATCGTCCAACTGATTGCGCTCGTGTTAAAATGGGTGAATTAAGATCGTTTTAATTATCAATTGCAAGTGTATATTGTCTCGATTTTATGCTCAATTGATTCCGATGTACAATATACGTAGAGGTTATCATCTGTCTTTATTGAGAAAAATGCATTTCATCAGACCTTTAATAGTGCTGAATTGCAAGAAATCGTTGTAAGTGACGCTCACTTGCAAATAGGGCACCTGCTATTGCAGTCACACGGCTAACATTGTGACGTCACCCAAAAACGACTATGACGTCAAACACCGATTATGACGTTAGGGCAGCACACGGTTGAATCACACGTGTGTGTAACTAACTCATTGTTATCTTATGAGCGATATCACCACGGTTGAGTAATATACATTTTTATCATTCTTTTTACGAGAACACTTGATAATAAAATCACCTGTAAAAACATCAACATACAAAATACAAGATATTTCAATCCACGAGCCATACATACGAGTGAAATATAGTTACATAACTAAGTTTGAATGTTGAAAACATTATACGTTCATATATCCTAGAAACATAGGTTGTAGGACTTAAAGAGCCATCACGGATGTTAGTGTTTCAATTTTTTGGAAAATATACTTATAACGTCATTCGCCAGAGAATTTTTTTATCTACAACATGGCATATGTTAAATAATTTTCATATCACGACAATGTATTTCAATTTGGTTTCAAAGAGAAATATCACTTCGACTAGCGCGCGCTACGGGTATCTGACGTATATAAACAGAGTCCCCTTTTTTGCGTAATACGTACTACAAAAACAGCAAGCGCTTTCGAAGCGTGAAGGCTCGTCTCTAGCGCAAGTCGCCATAACAACCCATCATGTCCCATGTGCTGCACGTGCTTCACGCGTCGCTCTTGCAAAGTACCCTTGTCACACATTACTGAATGTGACGATTGCTTTACAAACTATGTTTCTAAATGTCCTGAGAATATACAAATTATTTCCTGTTTAATGTTCTTTTTATTCAGATAAGACCAGCAAATTATGACAAATTTTTACTCTCATTAATTATAAAATTCAAGCAAAATACCTAGTTGGGTAAAACAATTATTCCAATATCTTTAGCAAATACATAATTAAATGAAATGGTAAATAAATAACCATCAGAAAATTATATATTTCGATTTCTTTCATTGCTCTTATTTTTTTTATTCCATATAATATAATCCATATTTGCACATAAGCAGTAGAAAGTCATATTTTCACTGCAGTGAAAACATAACTAATATTTTCACTGCAGTGAATAACGTGTGGCCGGAATTACTTTTCATGATTGTCTCCCTTTGAAATGAAATTATCTCCCTTTGTAAAGTGATTACCTCCCTTGCTTTCCACGTCTCACGGTGAACGCCAATGTTGTGATGTTTCAGTCAATGAGTTGACCATTTGTGGTGTTAATATCATATTCAACATTCCTTAACACTCTGAACTTGATTTATTGTTGATATGTTGCATAGTAGTTCTTTTATTGGTGAAAAACTTGGCGAGGCGAGAGGTATGTGACAGACAATAACGAACGTCACTCGCTGTATGATGTGTATCACTTCGCGTTTGAAATAACAACACAACTTGCGTTTTTCAATGTCTTAGGCATCTTCACTTGACTAGATGGTACCGTAAATAAACACGCACAACATATTTATTTTTGTAAAACATTGTCCTGTTTTAAATATCGACTTATTTCAGTCGAATTATTTTCTCATTGCATTTACCGTGAACGTATAACGGGGAGTTGTTAGGATTATGACAATCAAGACCGCTCTCACCTTTTCAATGACACGTTTCAATTGTTTCTATGCAGATTAAAGTTATATAATAAATAGACTATCTCATTGTTTTTGCCGAATATCATTTCTATCTCATCTCGTGGAGTGAGAACGTGCCATTTTCACTCGTGGCTACGCCACTCGTGAAAATAACACTTTCTCACTCCACTCGATGAGATAGAAATGATATTCGGCAAAAACAATGAAATAGTCTCTATATATTTGGCGATTGGGGATAAATATGCAAGCTGAGTGAATTTATTTGTGCTGTAGACAACACATGTCGTGAGTTGGAACGTATAAAAGTCAAATACAATTTTATGAAACACAATGGATGTACGAGAGATGTAAGAGAATCACACTTTTCATTCAAAGTGCATTATCGGTCTCACGTTGCAACATATTTTCTTTTTTGAAACCTGCCTATTAAATTAAAAAATAATTAGATAGACTTGTCAAATTGAGCTGTGTTATAGGGCATAGCTGCTTTTTTCATCATGTTGTTTCCACTATGACGACTACTTGCATAAACATAAAACAACTATTTCGACGGCATGGATGAGTACTAGTTTTTCATTGTTTCATCTTTCGTGTTAGTACACTACTAAGTATGTAAGCCAATAACATTGTTAATCTTACATAATATAACATGTACTTTCTAGTTAAGTTAATGTTATCTTTCATACTGAGATTTAATTGAAGCTCTATAAATATAAAATGTCCATTACATGTAAGCACTTTCACATACTGGCTATTTTGTGGATGCACAGTGTCCATGGTTGATTTGAATCTTGACTGACTTTATGTTCAATGGGTAGAGAAAAGCATGAACGTCTTTTTCCGATCATGTACTAGTTACTCGGGAAACTTTCTACACATTAGTATATGGTCTTGATTACGAATCTTATGATAGGTAATATCTTTTTAAAATCATGGTTGTTATTTGAATTCATTCAACGACATTAAAAAGCAAATAAATGAATACCAAAAAAAGCAAATAATTCCATTAGGCTAGTTCAAGAAAATATCATGTATTGGTTATGTTCATCAACTCAACATTATTTAACTGCTGGAAGTTGAATAAAGTATACGTAATACCTAATACACGAATTGAAAATACGTGGGCACATACTATTTTTTCAAGACAGGCTTTTAATTATACAAGTGAAGTCATCCTATTTCTCTCTCACTCCAATATTTGTACAGTGATCTTGACAACAGACTGATGGTTATTAGGACATCTACTAAAAAAATCATAAGATATAATTACATCTTCTAAATATCAATTAAAACACATCTTCTGCACGCATCGGGCCATATATGCACTTTTAAGAAATGCAAACTGACCTCGCGACAACTCGAAGGGATATCTGATTCACATCTTGTGTGAACTGTTTGCTAATTCGTACCGCCGCAGGTTATAAACAATGAAGCAAATGCAGATATTATCACATATGACAATAGTGCAAGAGTGATAATCAAATATGTGAAATATAGGATTGATCTGTCGAAAAATAAGTAAAATATATTCAAGCCAGTACAAAGAACGACCTGTCTTGAAACAAAAATGTATTTTTATTCGCAGATAGATGTATCACGTATAATAAGGCCGCCTTGGAAAAATAACCTCCGAACAAATACTAATGGACTAAGTCTTTAAAAATCATAACATCAAAGTGTGAAAATAATGTCTATGTTCACCTCTTAAAGTCTAAGGTTTTTCATTGGATATCCTTCTCTTTGTAGGAAAGACCTTAGTGTCCTTCTTTGAACAAATTGAGCAATTAGGGACGCCTTTAAAGAAACCGTCGGCTTTCAAGTCAATTCTCACATTGACAATAAAATGACATCAAAGGTGTTTGCCATGACAACATGAGATTCATCAAATCTTCTCATGAAGTGTTCGAGATATAGAGACATTATTATAAAGATAAATTGATAATAAGGTGGGGGGCAAATAATAATGTTCATAGTAGTTTAGTTCCATCTTAGTGAGATTAAGTTACCTGCGACGTGAGTATAGATTCTGAATAAAAGTGGCTATATTCCCTTAAGACGTGATGTTAACATCTAACTCTCTTGGCCTTCAACTCTGTTTGACAAAACTGCTCGTTTGAGAGGGGGATTCAATAAACACTGATGTCAGGAAGTGTAAATGGTTCCATGAGAGTGATTGATGGAGGTGATAAGCCTCTGTTTCACGACAAGATAAAATTGATGACTGTCACCATCTGCAAAGGTCACCACTAGCGGATCCAGGGGGGGGGGGTCCCGGGGTCCGGACCCCCCCCCCCCCCCCCCCCCCCCCCCCCCCCCCTTTAAAAATTTTTTGCATTGGCTGGTATGGGAAAAAAATTGTGGACCCCCTCCTTTTCAATTGGTGGACCCCCCCCTTTCAAAATTCCTGGATCCGCCCCTGGGTCACGACTGTGTGAATGAAGTAGGTAGCGATCGAGGGTTAGTTTTACATTTCGATAAAGAAGATTGTTTGGAAACCATAGGATAATGATTGTTATAGCAAATGCAAAATTAATATAAATTCTTCATTAACTTTCATAATTAATATGATGAATAGAACTTATTTCCCGAACAAGTGGGTCATATGACTTTTACAAAATGACTGGGAATGTGGTATTAGCAACACGGATTATACACGCAGGTATACACTATTTTAAAATATAAAGAGGATATTTGATATGCATTGTTTATCTCAACGAGTGAAGAAGAAAGTTGTGACACTTATGTTCCACCATATGAGATATAAGTAGTTTCATTATATCAATGATATAAGTTAAACCAAATTTGGTTTTATCACTCATCCGACATTGTTATAAAAGGACACTGTCCTATGGTTATTACAAATCTGTGTTATTTCCCGTGACTCAATGGAGCAGAATGGGTATTTATTAATTTGGAATATGTGTGTTTGTGTATAATCTTAAGCTTTGCTCTAGAGTGTCACACTTGCTCGAGAAATAACCTCTATATATACCACTGACAGCCATATATTTATCTTAGTTCAGTATCACCTACGATTATGGAGAAATTCGTTCATATTATCACAATTTATTTGCATCATAGGACGTGGATTCAATTAAAATAATGTTCAACCTTTAGCTAGGTATGTCCTTCTATTCTGCGGTAAATGATTAACACAATAAAGGATGTTTGAGGAATTAATTCCTTTATTCCCGTGATAGCAAGGAACATCAGTATTCATCTAGTGATACATACACTGTGTACAGAACAAATATTACTGTTACCATGCTTCTGCAATATTGATGATCAAATAATATATTGTTTCTATCAGTGCATAATTCATTTAAAATTAGCAATATATTGACAGAAATAATAGTACATGTACTTATATCTCCAAAGGATCACAGTTACACAAATGAATGGAATAAGTCTATATTGATAATTACTCAGTTCTATGTTGCAGCTATGGGGACATTCTGTAGATGCATTAAATTTGAAACAATTATATATATGATTAATTACCGTAGGAGCCATACATCAACCGATGGTCGACACCATGTTTAGAATGTTGTTGAAAGTTATAATATAATGGCATTAAAGTCCCAACACATACATTGTACACAAAGGCTACATATATGTCATATATAAAGTGGTGGCACATGGTTCAGTGCAAAGCTCAGTTGACCTTTATTAGTGAACTTCAGCAACAACGGGCGCTCGCTGAATGGGTGGGTTACCCGCCTCATTGCTGAATACAAACTGAGAGATTGAAGGGTGATTCCTTGCCTCACACTGAGACATGAGTTTAGAGGTTCATGTTGTCACCATGGGCAAGAGACTTTATTCGAAATGTGCCGAAAAGTGAAGGCAATGTGACTGATAACCTTTGAGCGCCTTAATTGGTAGCCCGGGTTGCTTACTCCAAGGGGAGTTGAGAATGAACAGATGATGTTGGTCCTTATACCAGGGTAATAATGTGTGTAGCACGGCCCTTTGTGTTGTGGATTCAACACCATATAAGTATCCTCATTATATTCTGCAAAATGTGTTTAATGTCAGCATCCACAGCTCTGTAAATGACTATGTAACATTAAAAACCTATAAATCATAGGTCAGACTGTGTTTCATTATCAGATTACCACTGTATGAATTCACTTTTCATTTCTTCAAATAAACAAAAAGGACAATAAATTAAATAACGGTAAATGTGCAGTCATTTCTAGTTTAGTCTTCACAAATTTCCAAAAGATCATTTTGTACGAAAAGGTACATCATTTTGTCCTTTTCTATTGCGCTGTTTTCAAGTGAGTTATGGGTTATACAGTGTGTTTTATTCATTAACATTAACATTAAACGTGATAAGAAACACTATGTATTAGTTACTGTAATGATAGCAATGAAATGACGAAATACAAACTAAAGTTTAATTTAACTATAACGAAACTATATTACTTAATAGCAAGTAAATTTTGTATTCACGAGAAGGATATACACAAAACTTGTATAGAGATTAATTAACTAAGTGTTTGTCCGTATAATTAATTTCATATATTAGAATTTTGAGGAATGGAGCCTTTGGCAAGCATATTATATATTTTTTCCGATAATGACATCAATGATACACAAAGACTAAGGTTAATAATCTCTTTAACATATAATGACATTATTTTAAAAAGTGGGCTTTTGAAACTAATCTGATAAGAGAAGTGACCTATTTTTTGCGGAGTAATTTAACTGATAGTAGACCACGGGGAAAACACATTGTCGACGATAGTTTTGAAGTGCCTGAAATGAATCCTTGATTGAGCACTTTAAAACATGATTTATAAGACTTTTTTAGAAATGTGTCGACAATACCTCCCAGATGCATTGTTCATTAGGATTTGTTCTAGCATATTTGTATTTATTTCAAATATATGTAGTTTATCAACCATGTAAGGGCAACAACAACTGTATGTGAATTTGCTCTAATTCATTCTTTCAGGACTCTTAATTGAAACGATTCAACCTCTGGTATTAAAATGTTGATGGAGAATATTGAAATTGATTCCTGAAGTGGATCTTTTGACATGGTGATTGATTTTAACCATACTGACGCTCTAGAAAATTGGAGAGTAGAAAAGCCTTTCAATGCATTTAGTCTGGCTGCACTTCGACCTGTCTGACCAGATTAGATATTCAGTCCGCTCTAATCAACGTGAACAACACCATTTCATTTCATTTCATTTCAAAATATTGGGATTGTAAATTCGTAAAAAGCACGTTAAAGCACGATATGAAGGAACTACTGACAGTTTTAAAAGCAAAGTTCCTCTTAGACATATTTCTAGATATGCAGATGAACTTCACCTAAAACGGTTCAAGAAGCATTTTGATATCCTTGAGGATATCTATTGTTGCTGACAGATTGACACAGTTCACCGTTACATTTTCGGAAGGTGAAGATATCTTTACGTTAAACCTTTTGAAAATAAATGTGTTAAGATAACCTTAACTCATGTGATGAGTATCCGGACCCCTTTGTCAACTTGGCCACCGCACCCCCTTCACAAAGTAATGTTTACTAAAATTTATTTAACAGAACACTATGAATACGTCAGTGTCTCAAGTTTCCTTAAGTATTTTGTAAAAGGAGCCCTGTGTTGAAATGTAAAAGTATTTTGCATTCAAGATATTATCACAGTTGCTCAGACAATTTCCCGACCTGAATTTCTATGACTGTATGAGTCGTATTGACAGCAAATAGTTTAGGTAATGAGTTTCTGACAGGTGACATGATTGGAATGATTGGAATTGGAAAGGAATGATGTCTCTGGATCACTTTGAACTGAAGGTACCTTGGATTAGAACACGTGAGAAGGAAACGTCTAGACAACTGTTCAATAAATTAGACAGGAATGGACACTTAAGTGACAGAAACACAATATAAATTATTAGCTTAGTAAGATTCTGCCACTCGACGTTTACTGTGCTGAAATAAAGCTGGCATAAATTATACTTTTGCTTTACAGTAAACTAGGGGGCGGGATAGCGCAGTGGTTAGCGCGTTCGGCTTCGGATCAAGAGGTCCGGGGTTAGAATCCCGCCAGGGGCACGGCAACTTTGTCTGCAGTAGAGAACTGTTCTACACGCAGTCAGGTTTGGGTGCAATGCTACACTGAATTTCAGTGCAGTACCACCCATGGTTCGCTAGTTCCAGCCGATGATCGCAGGTTTCACCGCAATGCATAGCCACATGGCGTTGTGGGCTTTCTCCCTGCCATAATACTAGCAGCCGCGATATATGTGAAATACTCTTGAAAGCGGCGTTAAACCCCAACTCACCTCACCTTACAGTAAACTATGCCCTTATAAAGTTCTTTATACATTTAAAATTCGTTACTATTTTAGAAAAAAATGGTGTAAAGAGATGAATGAGCATCCTGTTACATGATATTTTCAATAAATTTAACATTAAATATTCAAGTTGTTAGAAATTATAAACTTGAAAAAAACGTTTATCGAATTTGTCAATTAAGCCTCAAAGTGGCAATTATACTTAGAATTAGTATACTTAACAGTCTCAAAATGTTTGTGTTCCATGTAATTGAAATGTCTTGCTTTGTTTCCTGGTGGTTGTTTGGCAAGAATAAAAAAAAGCCTCATAGTTGGTACTGAAATGGATTTAAAAGTAAAACAGAATTTGTATAACACAAATGCATTACAGCTTTTAAAACAATCTTGAACACAGAAAATGGTAAGGAAACTAACATGAACAGACATTTTATTCAGTATAAAGGCCAACGGCCCAAAATACAATTACATTGCAAATATAAAACAAGCGCACATAAAAGATTACAGAAAAACCAGATAAATTTCAGATTCATAAAATGAATTGATGCATTATGCAGTTACTTTATTTGAGATGTTGACAAAACTTATTGTTTTAGGTTGGAAACATCTATAGGAACATCATGAGAACTCTCACGGGAAATACACATTCAAAAAAGTTGAAACACTTTCAATCTAGACTGATTTGCTTCACAAAACATAGCTGACATATGACAGTGTCAAATAACACGTGAAATTGGAAGTAATGAAATTAGAGCCACTTATTGTATAATTTTATACAGCAATATTCTTTTGTTAATGACATCACAATGATTTTGCATAATCAAGTAATGACATCACAATGCTATGACGTCATAATCGTGATGATGTCACAATGCTATGACATCACAGCACTGGAAAGCAGATGGCAGTTTTGTGTACAAATGTGTTCATTTTTCATTAAAACCTAATGAAGAATGATTTTGGTTGATAAATAGAATCTCACCCTCGTGTCTTCTGATATCAAATATATCAACACTCGTTGGTAAAAGTACAATTATTCAATCAACTCGTGTTGATATGTTTGATATCAGAAGTCACTTGAGTGAGATTCTCTTTGTATGCTGACGTATTCCACTTCAGGTTCCGCTGAGATTCATTCACAAAACAATGAACAATATGATAGAAACAATTTCTATGATCAATTTGAGTAGCTACAGTCTGCGCTATCTGAGCATAAATCCTGAAATGAGAAGTGAGACGTGAGGGAGATGTATGGAATAGAGGGTGCTCATACTTATATTCGTATTGTCAACATTTATTTATAAGAAAATAAAGGATTTCTAACCATTGATTCTATTATGTTCATGAGAAGGTCATCAGAAAGTTTATCAAATAACATAATATTTGCTCTAAGACAGTAACTGGTGTATGTTGTTTGATGTGACATGTTCAACAGTTGTGCATGTATTTGTTACTTCCAGCTATAACGTAACCACCTGAGTTCAAAATTATATATTTCAAGTGCAGGCATATATATTGAACAGCAAAAGAAATGCGAGTTTTAAAGATTATAGTTTCTGTTTGCATATCAGCCCATGGTTTGTCATGTCATTAGTAAATGTCCGAACATGTTGAGCTATTGGTACTGTAGCGTCCAGATTGTTATCATTGCAAAGTCAAAGGGTATCAGTTCGCAAAAATGCACGTCACGTGTTGTCATGGTAACATGATCTGCATGAGCCTGGTAAAATTCAAATTACTCGTGCTGTAATCCGAGACTTGCTCTGTGAAAAGGACCTCAAATTGTTATTCTAGCCTTAATGTTTAAGAAGTTAATGCTTGGCAAAAACAAACGTGAACTTTTCGGAAACTGGGATATTGGCCGATTGCATGCTGAACAATTTGCAAGGACTGTAAATGTGCCCGTGGAACATCTTGGTACCGAAAACAATGCAATGCCTTAAAGTGTTACCAAAATGAGACCCATAGAACCATTCTGAATGAAATTCCAAATGACGTCATAACGTCAAATCAATATCAACAAAGAGGGTTTTTGAATCAAACAATTTCATGAGTGTTTGCATAAGTTCCAATTGTATTTAAGCACATTGGGCTCTTCATCATCTGAAAAGGAATTTGACTGTTTTCCAAGAGAATGGAATTGGCAGAAGATAATGCTTTCCAGAAGTTCTACATCAGTATTGACCTTTGTTATGTCGCGTGTTGTTCAACACGTTGTAAACATCATGTCAACCACATTTGAATGCTCTGATATTATAAATTATCGCATTTCTTTTGCTGTTCAGTATATAAACGTACAGGTACAACCACAGGCACAAGCAAACGTGATTTTTTTGCCTTCTGACATTCTGGTTCTTCCTATTTTAGTTAATAATATTGACGTTTGACATATATATTGTATATGTATAACATTATATTTGTCTTATTTATCCGACACAAATGTACCTCTTCTTTCTGATCTACTGAAAGTGTCACTTTATAACAACTCATCATATAATATTCAGCTGGCAGTTTCATTGTTTTGTCACATTGTCACTTGCTTTGCTTCCATGTGTGTTATAAGGACATAATCGATTATGTTTATTACCGAACACACACTCCTGGAATCAAATTAGCTTATGTCCCAGATATATTGCATTCAGTTGATATTATGTAAGCGCTTTGGGGGTTATCCTATTGTTCTGTGCGGTTGTAATGTTTCCAAAAATGCAATCTAGTCTTATTTATAGTACGCCATCACATGTACATACATGACCAGATTATTGACCTTTAATACATTTCATTTTGAATGATGAATTAAAGGTCTATTCAAACTATACCAAAGCTATCAATAATAGCAACATTCGTCAAAACACTGAAAGTCTAACATAACTTAATAGTAAATGTGCAGTGGTATATTCATATCTTTAAAATTTAAACATATACATACATAGGTGTAATTGTTTTGGGTTTAACGATGCTTTCAAGGGTAATTTCATTTTTGTAAATCAATTTAGGGAGAAAGCCTGCAACACAGTGTGGCAATGTATTACTGTAAAACCTGCGAGTTCCGGCTGGAACTAGCGAATTATTGGTGGTACTGCACATATATATGTGAAATAATGGAAAGGGATCCTCACTTTCTTCGTTGAACCTGCAAGCATCGGTAAAACTAGCGAACCATGGGTGATACTATGTATACATATATGAAGGTAAGGAAAAAAGGCGGAAAAGTCTCACTTTGTTGACTTTACCTAGCTCCTACAAAGAGAACACTGATCGAATACTACAACTGTTACAAGGCATCAGAGTCAAGACTACCAGAAGATCAATAAGATGAGTTCGGCAGGTCTCCCAATAGAGTTCAACTCACCACTGAAAGTCCTCTTCACCAAAGATTCCCTCATGTGAACCGGAAAATATTCTTATGGTTCCAAGAAGGATGATGGATAGCTACGTTTCACATCACTAGGGAACAAATAATACCTTTCTACAAGTATGAGCCATTAATGATTGAATTAAAACTTCAAAACTTTAAACACGAAGAAAAGTTTGGTTTTAATCAGCTCTGATTGGTCTGCAGAGGATTTATAAATACCCTCGTGAAGTTTGGCGGAAATTTAAACAAATTGAGACCAACATTACACATTATTTCAACCATAGAACCTTATAATTAATAATATTTAAATATTAAAAAGGATGATTTTGTGTAATCGTAACAGCCAATGTGATATTTTTATCCACTGCTTTGGTTTTGATGATATCACTAAATTCTAATAAATGGAAGCTTATCAAAACCAATATAATACCATAAAAATTATTTGCTTCAGCTTCAAAGCTTCATATAATTCAATCCAGTGAAGTGTGGCATGTTGTCATCCATGTGAATCCTCTGGGTAATAAATACTGAATGTGCAAAAAGGAGAGGTGGTTCTATATGCAGTTTACTCGTATTATTTGTGTAAAGGCACAGTATTTGTGGAATAACACCACTCAAAATTACAAATATTATTTCAAATTACCTCTCTTTTTATTTGGCTGTTAATTCCTCTTGAGGATCATCAGTTTGCGCTGGATTACACTGGATACACGTTAGAGAGAGTAATTAGATCGCAGTAAACTAATAGATAGAAGATACTAATAGTATTATATTTGTACCACTTTATTTCAAATCATCACTGCACAACATTATGATCAAACTGCATTGACTAATTATTTCCAATGTGTCACAAAAGCTGAAATATATTACTCGTGAAGGTCACCTCAAAACACGCATCCTTCACCGGGTACCCAGTTTACTGGACAAGTTTAACAACTGTTTCAGTTTTGGGTAAGACATCGTCCCTTTAAATTCTCAGATTATGTAGTCATTAAGCAAGTCATGCCTTCTGTGTTAAACCACAACCAATTTTTCGACTTTTACACCTGTCCCTGATGGATGACTTTTAGGACACTGATGGCATGTTATTGAATTGTATCTCAATTTTACCTGAGGCCAACACTATCGAATTAGAAAATGGAAATAAAACATATGAAGGATTACTGCACAGGTCAATGACAGAATTTTCAACTTTTGACAAATGAAGGATCTGTTTGCAAAGAAAAACTTGTTGGTAAATTCATTGGATGTTGGAATTTTCGAATGGAATAAGAAGCTGTTAAAATAGTTTTACAACATGTCTTAACACTCCATATATGTACATCTGGTTTGAATCAATCATTGTAATCTTTGGATTCAAAAAGCAAAATATGTAAACAAATAGAACCAAACATGATAAAATAGTAATGTCAATTAATTTTGTTGCATTTTATTATGATTGCTTGGTGTTTAAAGTTACTTCAAAAAATCAAAATTGTGATATGTTCTTTGTTTTGTGCTGTAATGATGTATGTGAAACTCCATCACACATGTTCATTAAATTTTCGCCATTTTAAAATAAAGTCGTGATCATCCATACACCAACTTCTAGATTGCCTCTTAAACAATTAATACATATAATGTTTATGGAGAAAGTGTGTATCCTTTCACGGTTATGATTTATGATTAAGCATACCTTCGTTACTACTTGACGTTTCTGACTGTGAAGGATAATTGAGGTGAGGTGAGTTGGGGTTTAATGCCGCTTTCAAGAGTATTTCACTTATATCGCGGCTGCTAGTATTATGGCAGGGAGAAAGCCCCAGCGCCATGTGGCTATGCTTTGCGGTGAAACCTGTGAGCAACGGTGGAACTACCGAACCATGGGTGGTAAAGCATTGCACCCAAACCTTACTGCGTGTAGAACTGTTCTCTACTGCAGATAAAGTTTCCGTGCCCCTGGCGGGATTCGAACCCCAGACCTCTTGATCCGAAGACGAACGCAATAACCACTGCGCTATCCCGCCCCCAAGGATAATTTAACTTAATAAGACGATGATTGCTTACCATTTTCATAAAATCATCTATTCGAATGGTAGTAGTATAGTAAGAGGGAGCTCATGCTCCTTAACCGGAGGGAGAACCGGAGGGAGGTTAATTTATGCAGCGTAGATCATTAATAGGCTAATGTATGCATGACGTCACGGGTCAGAAAGGTCGAGAAATCATTAGGGCTATCCAATGCAAGGATGCTTTTGAACCTATCCATGATCATTAACGAGAACAATGGTCTTTTATAACACTACCCATCAAGTAATGAAGACCAGTCGAACGAGTTTATAGTTTGGCGCCAAAAAACTATTTTTAGGTACGACGTGTCATGAGCCATCGCACCGTAGCGCGCCCGTATTTACCATATCGCCGAACAAATACGCTTTAGCCCGTTCTGACCTACTGGACATGAATGTATTGTTTATTCTGTCAACAGAGGCGAGCTAAAAACCGAGACATTATAAGCGTGTTAATATAATTTGCTAGATACAGATCTGAACTAGTTTAACAGATATTCACGGAAAAACGTATCTATGTTTTAAAGTATAAAAAGTCTAGAAGGAGATTCGTCAACGTTTAAAACAGAAACTTAGAATGCTTAATATTATAAGAAGTGTAGTTTATAGTTATTCACAAAACAAAATGTATCTATGTAAACCAATTTTATATTAGTTTTATATGAGTTTTTTAGCCTTGATATAGGTTGTCAACTTTTAAAATATGGTAGTTAGTACTGATATAAGGTAAAATGATGGCTGTCTCGTCAAACTTCATTCTAACACATTTTATCGTACAGAACTCAAAAACGTATTCAGGCAGAGACGAATAGTTAACCATTTTACGTATATTTTTATCAGTGAAAATCTATATACCTCATTGAGACATCATGAATAGTACTGTGCTTTCAGATATTATGTGTTAGGAGTTTATGAAACGGTTGTATCACTATTCAGAAAACTCAATATGATCATCAAAAGTTTAAAACTCATTATCAAAATGATAGAATTCACATTTCAACTCATTATCAAAACAATAAATATAAGTTCCATCTTAATATTATCAAAACATAGAATTTAAAACCAGATAGCTATATTCTAGAAACGTGTTCTTACATCATGTCTAAAACTCCTAGTCTATAGAACATATAAAGCGTGACACTAGCTCAATGGAAACCCGCATACCTCGATGCTTTATATATATTCTGTCAATACCATTGGGGTCATGTTCTTTTGAGTTAGTACAGACGTGTGTACTGTATGAGGTCTACGTGTGTGTTTATCCCACGGATATATAGTACAATAGGGAAAGGATGATTGGTTGGTTGGTTGGTTGAGTGAACTGAAAGTTCTATACATTTACTAAGTCTCCGCCACTAGAAACCGTCTTCATTCTACCGTTGAGTCTCAAGCCGATAACACCTAAAAAGGTATCAAAGGACTTAAACGGATGTTTTAAAGTGAAATATGGATTCCGAAAAACCGTGAGTAAATGTTAATATATATTTTCGATAAGGTTTGATTAAGATGAAGGTTATCTCGTTGTGTTATAATAGTCCTAGTGAAGACTGATATTATTTAAATACGAGAGACAGTGATAGTTATCATGTAATCGTGATCTAAGTTATATTCTTATGTTTCCAGTTATTAAAATAGATTGCTTTTATGAATGGGAATGTTATGGTATTCGGCTTCTCTATTTTCATTTCTATAACATACAAGTGTGATGAGTGTGGAAAGGTTTATTCTCGTCGAGATAACCTTCTCCGTCACACTCGTTCGGCTCATGAGGGGAAACGTTTCGTGTGTGACAAGTGCAGCAAAACTTATAAAAGAAATAAAGATTTAGAAAAACACAAGTGCGCTGCCTTGTCACAGCCGTTAACGGAATATCAATGTAGTGTGAGTATATATTCTACATTAGTTAATGAAAGAGAACATGTTCATTTAAATGTTCATTTAAATGTTGTATTAGTATGATGCGCAATAACTCTTGTTTATATAATTTCGTGAAACAACCATGTTAAGCCATGCTATACGAGTTTTTTCATTGTATGATATACGAACGCAAGTCAAAGAGTAAAAAGGCTTATACGATATGATATAGTATTGCTATGATAACCAAGCTCATTCAATCCCTTTAAGAAGGTTATGCGTTATGAAGGTTATGCGTTATGAGTCTAATACCCGACTCTTAACTGGTTTCTGTACACAGAAATGCCCCGAAGTATTCGCCTCCCCTCGTGAGTTGGGTGTACATTTTCGGAGTTTCCATCCATCTGGTGAGTTGATGTGTTGTAGTCCATGAATTTTATATAGGCGTTGATATGCGTTGCAGGTATATCAGTGAGATGTTAACATTTGAATTTAAAGTAAATGGAAACATGTTTTTTCTAATATGTATCTCTATAGAGCCTTGAGCAGACAAAGTATGTGCTGTTTACTCTGTGTTATTCATGCCCGATATTGAGAACTATGTGTTTATTCTAACAAATATAAGCACGCCACCACACGAGGGAAAAGGGCTATGTCGAGCTTTATCTTGGAGGGATGTTCACATGTCGTGTTGTTAGTGTCTGTTAATATCAGACTGTTATGCTTTATGCTTTATGCTTTATGCTTTATGCTTTATGCTTTATGTATTAGCTATAAACATGTGTCTTACAGCCTCCAGCACGCCACAGCCGACTACATCGAGACCTGACACCTCCTCTCCTCTTCAACAAACAGGTAAATAGACATTTCAAAGGGGAGCCACTATTTACTCAAGGCGTTTCTAGTTTTAGCGTTGGGTATAGTAGGGCTACAGGTATAACGCTTAACAATATAATGATGATTAAATCATGTGAAGGTTAAATAAATGATATTGCGAATATGCTTATGATGAAACGTATGTATCTACATATGTATGTATTTAGATAGGTAGGTAGGTATAATGTTAAAACACCTTACTGTTTTTTCATTAATGTCATATACATAGCATATACATAGCATATACATAGCATAATGTTATTAATGCCATATTCCTTTTCTTCACACAGCTCCCTCTCCTCCCCCGTCTCGAACTTATACCTGCCGAACCTGTCACCAACATTTCGAAGGCAGGAGCTCTCTCTATCGCCACCAACACACCGGCAGTGGGAAGGAACGCCAGCCCCGCCCGTGGCGTGAAGAGGGAGCCGTGGGGGGAGACGAGGAGGGAGTTACTGCACCCTGGGTGGATAGGAACACTGGCGAGGTGACGGAGCCCGCTCTCCGGGATGCCTATGAGCTGAACGCTGATGCCATCCTCGCTCAGAATCATCCCGGAGAGGTCGCCTCGATGTTTAATGTTCCTCTCCACCCCAAATTTTCGATGGGTGAGTTGATGGAGCACGCTAGAGACATCTATAAATCTTTGGATTATAGTTTTAGACTCAATTTAGCGTTCGGTGTCATCCTCCGTAACGTGGAGACGGGGCAGTATCGCTATTTTCACCCTTACAGCTCAAACCCTCTCTTTACTTCTCCCCTCTATATCACCGAGTATAAGGATCTCGATCAATTGCGCCAGAGATTGGCAAGTTTAGATATATCCTCATTTCTCATGAAACATGAAGACTACGAGGGGCTTTCTCCTTCCCTTCTATCTGATTTCGAACCTTGTTTCGGTGTGAATGTTAGCGTCTTTCAACTCGACGAGGACAGGATAGCTCAACCCGTCTATAAAACTTGTGGCGTGTTTCAAGAACACATGTATTTAAACCTCTATGAAGAACACTTGTCCCTCATCACCCATATCAATATGTACTGTCAACGCTATCGCTGTCCCATCTGTTCCATGCTCTTCAAACGTAAAGATAATTGCATCCGTCACCAGCGCGGTTGCAGTGCTCAAACCAAGCTTCGGTTTCCCGGTGGTTTCCACCGCACACCCAAGACGGTGTTTGACGAGCTGTCAGAGAACAATTTGAAGGTGGATGAAAGTGAGAGATTTTTCCCGTGGTTCATCGTCTACGACTTTGAATGTTCACTCAGTCCCATCGATAGCGGGACCGATAAACTGAGGTGGATGCAAGAACACCACCCCATTTCCGTCAGCATCTGCTCCAACGTGGAAGGGTTTACTTCCCCTCGCTGCATCGTTGATGCCGATGTGGATCAACTGATTGCCGCTATGTTGGAGTACATGACAGAAATTGCCGATAAAGTAAGCGAGTTGGCTTGCGAAAAATGGTCCTCGAATTTAGGCATTTTATGTGCTTACGCATCCGATAAGGATACAAATAAGAATAAGAATAAGAAGGATAGGATCGGCATTCAGTCTGCTAAACAGTCCGTCACCCAATGCGACGTCATATCTGATGTTGCCAACTCTGTTGTCACCGACTTTATTGATGTCTGTGATGACAACGAGTCTGTCGACATGTGTGACGTTGACGTCTCTGTCGACATGTGTGACGATGACGACAGTTCTGACGAGAGTTCTGACGAAGAATCCGGTGCAAATCGGGTGGGTAAAGATGATAAGACTAAAACGCCTGAACAATTACGTGGAAAACGTCTGTCCTATCTTTACGAGAAGCTCTCGGGGTACTGTTCACAAGTCCCCGTCCTTGGTTTCAATTCGGCTCGCTACGATTTGAATATCATCAAGGAGAAGCTTCCCAAACATCTCTCACTTGACAGCGCAGAATCTCAAGCTTTCACCGTCAAGAAAAATAATTCTTATCTTTGTCAAAGTAATAAGACTTTCAAATTTCTTGACGTCACGCAATATCTCTCTCCCGGAACGAGTTACGCACAGTTTCTCAAAGCGTTCGGCGTGCAAGAGAAAAAGGGTTTTTTCCCGTACGAGTATTTCACATAGGCCGACATTCTGAACGAGACGCGACTTCCCCCTCTGGGTGAGGCTTGGTATTCCAGTCTCAAACAGAAGTCCGTCTTGGACGACGGGGTGAAATCAGTCGAGGAGAATTATGCCGATCTCGAGGCCGTGTGGGAACGGGAAGGCATGACCACGTTCCGTGATTTCCTTGTCTGGTATAATAATCTGGACGTGGGACCCTTTGTGCAAGCCGCAGAAGCCATGCAACGGTTTTATAACGAGGACGGTATCGACCTCTTTAAAACCACCATGTCTGTCCCCGGTGTGGCTAGACAGAAACTGTTCCGAGAGAGTCAGAAAGAGGGGGTCACTTTTGCATTGTTCGATAAAAGCAATGTAGATCTCTATGACACGCTAAAGGCTAACGTGGTCGGCGGTCCTTCCATCATTTTCATGAGGTACCACAAAGCCATTCAGACGTTTATTAGAGATAACCCCCAGAAGCCATGTCAAAGGGTGGTTGGGTACGACGCGAATGCGTTATACCTGTGGGCTATAGATCAAGATATGCCCACCGGCCCTTTCGTGCGTAGGAAAGCAGAGTCGGGCTTCACACCCGAACGCAGGGACAGGTACATGTCCATGTACTATTGGATGGACTGGTTGAGGTTCAAGACCGGGAGGGACATTAAGCATAAACTGAATTGGGGTCGTGAAAAACGGGTGGGACCTTACCTGGTAGATGGGTTCGTTCGCAAGTTGAATGTCTTTGACAAAGACGTCGTGCTGGAGTATTATGGTTGCTATTACCACGGCCATGAATGCTTCCTCACGCAAAAGGCTCGGGGAAAGGAGAAGCAACGAGCGAAATTAGCTCAGCGCCTAGAACGAACCCGTACCCGTGCCGCCTTTATTCGTAAAGAAGGCTACGAGATCATAGAAAAGTGGGAATGCGACTTTTTGAAGGATCGCAAGGCAGATCGGGAGCTCTCTTCGTTTATTGAAAAACGTCAGCCACCTTTTTATCAAAACAATAAAAGGAACCTGACGGAGGATGAGATTCTAAGGGCCGTGGTTAGAGGGGATCTGTTCGGCATGGTCGAAATGGACATTCGAGTCCCCGACCGGTGGCAAACCGGACGGAACCCTCACGGCACTCGTCTCTCCCCCGAAGAGTACTTTCGAGAGATGGCCCCCCTTTTTTGTAATGCGGAGGTTCCACACGAGGCTCTCGGCGAACACATGCAACAGTATATCACAGAGAACGAGCTGAGTAAAAAACCGTGCCAGATGTTAGTCGGCGGTCTCAAGGCACGACAGATGTTGATAGCCATCCCGCTGTTGCAATGGTATATACAACACGGGATGGTAATCACTCGTGTGTACCAAGTCGTCGAGTACACCCCAAACGCTTGCTTTCACTCGTTTGTCGAAGACGTGTGTTCTGCCAGACGACAAGCCGACAGCGATCCCTCTGCCTCCATATGCGGGGATACGGCAAAGTTGGTTGGGAATTCAGCATACGGCAGTGTCTTAATCAATAAGGAAAAACATCAGACCGTGTCGTATGTCTCTACCCCCACAGAGGCCAGTAGACAAGTCAATCTCCCACAATTTCGTAAACTGACGGAACTGGGCGGGGAATATTTCGAGGTCGAGAAGGGTAAAAAGCTCTTAAACCTCGACACCCCCATGCAGCTGGGTTATTTCATTTTGCAGTATGCCAAACTGCGCATGCTTCAATTTTACTACGATTTCATGGACGTCTACGTGGATCGTAGTGATTGGGAATACATGGAGATGGACACTGACTCCGCCTACATGGCCTTGAGCGCAAAGTGTCTCTCCGACGTGATCCAACCCAGCAAACAGACAGAGTACCAAACACAGTTGACGGGATTGTGTAGAGCCAACCCTGAAGATGACAACTGTACGCGTTGGTTTCCACGCACGTGCTGTTCTGTTTTAAATTTTAAATGAACTACAAGAAAATTAATATAAATCCTATCTCAATCAAATCAAAATATCTCCAGCGCGTTCCCTCAACTCTCCTACTATTCTAGTCACGTACAAAGCGGAGTTAAATTAATTAATTATTATTTATTAATTATTATTCCTATATCCATCATCAGTATTTTTGTATCCCTCCATCCATCATCAGTATTTGTGATATGTGATATGTTGAACCTATGTGATATAGACTATGTGATATAGACTATGTGATATACACTATGTGATAGTATCTTAATTTATGTGTGAATAAAACTGTGTGTGAATTAAACCATGCTATTATCTTAAAAGGTCTTTGTCGTTATCTTTCCTGATATGAAAATGGAAACACATCACGTCAAGTAGCATTAAACTGCAATAACCAGATATAAACGTTTGATTGTAAGCAAAATGAGAATAATCAGTAACGTGGCATAGCTGCTTTTAAAATACAACTCAACAGTCGTGTCACGTGACCTGATGTGTTTGCCATAGGCGACATGAGGTATAGGCGACGTGAGAAAACTCACTTTGACAATCGTCTCTAAGTTTGTCTATATCTTTCCCAATATAAAGACGCATCACGTCATATAACATGTATCCAGTAATTGAAATACATTTTAACCGTAAGGTAAAACTAGAATAACCAGAAACGTAGTGTAGTTGCTTTAAAATACGAGTACATATTTATGAAATACGAGTCTAATGCAATGACTAATCCTGATGTCACGTGATGTGTTTGTCCTAGGCGACATGAGGTGTAGGCGATATGATAACATCTTATCATTCCCTTCAAAGGTGAAAGGGATGATACTATTCTTTTGTAACAACACGACTTAAGCATGAACAACACAAGACTAGTTTTCTTTCAATTTTATTCGTAGTGAAAATAACTTGATAGATTGGCGAAGATTCAATATCATACAGAAGCAATACCTCATTTCTAGAGTTATGATACAGACGAGTAACATAAAGATAGTTTCTTTCAAATGAACACAAACATTCACATTTAAAACTTATCATAAAATATAGTCCTATTTTAATAAATACACGTTTCATAGACAAGTTTCTAGAGTCTTGTTATAAATACAAGTTTCATAGTCAAGAACATTAAAACGTTTCCAAGGTTTTAAACTTCTTGTTACCGGGAACGCCGTCTTTTACTTTACCCTGCACATACATGGCCTGAGAGAGTTTTCTCTTGCCTTTTCCCACTTGAGGGAAAAAGGTGTGTGAACGTGGTAGAGATTTTACTACACGAATAAACGTGTCATATCCAACAACGGGTTTCTTACTATCTTGTAACACAAACTGACGAATCAAGTCAATCACATTAGACTGTTTGATGCTATGTCTGTGTTTATCCAACAATTCAAAGCGATCGTTCCATGACACGTGTCCGAGAGATTTCTGACCTACGAGATATCGCCATAGAGATATCAATCGTCCCTTTTGCTCGTCCGAGCGAACGTGCGCTAAAAGTTGATCTAACACTACATGCACGGACGAGGAGGACGGGTGCTCTACCGATGTTGTGACTATGCGTGGATAATGGCTTTCTGTCGATTGCTGCAGCTGATCGCGTGATCGCGTGTTAGCGTTAAACGTGTTCCGCTTAACCGTGGGCTCTTCTTCTTCGTTTTCTTCAGCACATGTCGTCTCCCTCGCTACCGCTCGTGGTGCTGGTGTCTCGTTCGTCATTGACTGCAGTTGGGGAGCATGGTGATTCTGTGGTTCTGTCGTCACGTGCGTTTCCCCCATCCCTTCCATCTTCCGATGAGACGGGCGAGCTTGGGACAGAAGTTGATGGTACCTGTCTCGACTCACCACCACCATTGCTCGCATGTTGCTCTCTTTTTTCATGGCTTTCTACGACTCGTAGATATCGGTCTAGAGCTTTCACGCAAGTCGGAATGATAAAGTGATGAGAAACGAGTAGACTCAACAAGCTGTTGTGTTTGAATCCCGCTTCTTTCAAGAGTAAACTCGGTCTAGGTCCTCCTCGCTTGATGGTCAATAGACGAATGGCTTTCCTGTATCGAAACAGTTTGGTTTTCTCTTGCTCTGTCAAGGGAATGATTCCCATGTTAATATTGAACAGCATCGTCACAATGGCGCGATACTGTTTCGAAGATAGGTTGGGTAAGAGGGCCTTGCGTTTCACCGGCTTGACTTTTTCCAACACGCGAAGCATGTCTACATTTTCGCGCAGAAGCTCCAAGGCAGTCATAGTCTCGTGAAATGCGTCTTCGAAATGATATAACAGTAAGGTCCGCCGTATGCGTTGGGTAGATCCACACCTGTTCTCCACGCATGTCGGAGGGACTGTATGCACTCTTCCTTCGTTTCAAACCAATGCGGACTCGACTTTAACGAAATGTCTTCGCACCGGGAAGAGGTAGGCAGACTTCTCAGCGATAGGATATGAACGGGAGGCGAACACACGATATCCCAGCGATACACCTTGTTGTTGCTCATAGCGCGTCCATGGAATGAGTCGATTTTCTCGTGTCTGTCTCTTTTTATTTATTTATTTCGGTATATAATAAGTGAGCAGCTGATCGGGAAAGATACCCGTCCGTAAGCGTCCGTAGCTCGTGTCACTATGGGGCGAGAGATCGACGATCAAATAACCATACTTGCTCCCTTTGATGGCGTCTTTGTAAGATTCGGCAAAATACTTGCTCTCTCCCGGAAAGATCTGCGAAGCTAGTATCCGGTCATCCTCGATAATCCAGCGCTATTGTTCCGATAAATCTACACACAAGCGCTGGAAAACAGTAAGGGTATTTATCCCTAACCTAGTTACCTCCCTTGGGTCCATGTTATCCAATCAGAAACGAAACGCAGACACTATCTGCGTAAACAACTCGACCAATCAAAACGCATCACTACCGTTGTTTATAGAAACAAACATGGCTCACTCACTCGATTACGATAAAATTTGTAACAAATTCAGCGTAGAAAACCTGACAGAAACTCAAAAGAAAGTTTTAAGAAGTCTGTACGTGAGAAGGGTGTATTCATGTCCATCAAAACGGGTGGACGTAAATGATTAAAATCCCTGTGCTGTGCTGTGCTACTGCGAAAGCCAAGATCCTGACACGAGAGTGCTTGTTAATTCACCCTTGATTTCAAGTGATCTCATTGGTTGTTAGAAAGCAAGCGTTTCGCTGAGTCATTGCGAAGGGAGGTAACTAGGTTAAGGACAATTACCCTTACTGTTTTCCAGCGCTTGTGTGTAGATTTATCGGAACAATAGCGCTGGATTATCGAGGATGGTATCCGGTACTCCGATAATGATCTGGGATTGCTTTTCAGGACAAATATATCTGTATTGATACTGATGGTGCGAGTATAGGGTCCCTTAGCGAACAGGCTTTGCTGTAGATTGATCACCGTCAGTCCGAGATGATGCGATAACGTTGTGTAAACTTGTAACATAAGTTTGCTGTGAGCTATGTCGTCCATCAAATCGTCTAAGACGACGAACGCCTGTTTACCGGATTGTTCGGACCACGTCCGTAGATCGCTGTCGGTAGGCAAGCCTTCGTGAAACTGTATGTGTTGGATAGTTCGTTCCATCTCCGCGTAGATATCCTGCCATGCCCCGTAACAATACACGACGAGATTAGGCGGTTTATCGAAAACGCACGCCGTATTCTCTAACAAACGTTTTGCGAAAAATATCTTTCCAGAACCTGATGCACCGAGAACCGATATAGTGGTCGGAGTGGTCCATTTCAAAATACAGTGATCGGACATCTTGTCTCGGTCGCGGTTCGAATCTCAATGAAGATACTCGCGTGATAACCTAATATATATATATTTTCTTTAAGCGGCGTGTGGGGCCAATATTCTCTGTCGCTGTCGTCTGGCTTGACGCATGATGTTGTTCCTCGCTTCATCCCGCACATGTCTCACGTGTTCTGCGTTGAAGATGAACGCGATTAATCTCGTATGTCGAATCAGTATACGTTTGATGTAGGCCTCGCCAGTATTCGGGTTCACGATGCGTCGCAAAATCCTATAATAATTATTGTCGGGGTTTCGTTGCAAATACACCTGTTCCTGTGTACGCGTGACGGGTATACGTCCCTGAAGCAGACGCATGACGATGGCAATGACGGCCTTCACCTGACCACTGTTCATACCACGTATATCGTTCAACGTTTCCTGGTAATCGTGTTGGGACAGAACGTGAATCATAAATTCATAATGTCTCAGAACGTATCTCGCCATGACTTGACCGACCGGTGGTACACCTCAGAATGAGACATACTCGTGTCTACTCGGATAGTTTATAGTATCTATCGCTCGCTCTCTCTATCAATCATACGAGCACGCACTCGCTTTCATAGCAATAGAAAACTCTATACTGATATTTTTATCAAATTTTATTACGACTAATATGAAACAGGTTATACAGTCAGCAAGACAAACTCACTACACTACATTACATATTAACTGATAATGAAAAGGTTTCATAGCTCTCTCTATACTGAAGAAAAAAAAAATACATGTACAATCGTGACATGACTTGCCTAACCGATGGTAATTGTATCGTGTCTACCTTAATAAAAACAAATAGTATATGGACACAGCAATGGGGAAAACGAATAGTATATGGACACAGCAATGGGGAAAACGAATAGTATATGGACACAGCAATGGGGAAAACGATTTCGTACAGTATATGTTAACAATGGAAAATAAAGCAATAGCAATATCATTACAAAGAAAATGTACTAACGATATACATCATGCAACACACGTCAACAGTATTTAAAATAATTGCATATAAACTGAGTGACAAAGTGATCGTTGCAACGTTTGTCTGTATCGAATAGGCTTGAGATGTCTCTTAAACTAGCTCTGTTTTTACATTTCTCTAACAGATAAAATAGACAGTAGAACCCACAAGCACTCGACGTAGATTGCTGTAAAACTTTCGTGTTGTATCGATAACTACGAGAGTGTCTCTTTAAAAAGTGTTCAAATTCTTTAGTGTTATAACTGGGTTTCCTTCCAAAGCTGTCGAAAAATTCGCCGCTACCTATCCCGTCGAAATAGAATGCAACCCAATGTTTCCCTCGACCTTGCGCTATGTCCGTGTTGACAACACATCCCCACGGCTTTCCCCTACTATTGGCTGTCGAGGTCGCGCTAGTCAAGTTGTCTCTCGCATAGACTCCTTTCACGTATGTATGGAGACTCGGCTCGATACGTATGGCGCACAGTCACTGTTGAGTGTTCATTATTACTTCAGAAACATGTTGCGGCTTTTGTCGATCTCGATCAGAGCTGGGAACTTGGCCAGAGCGATCACGTTAAAGGTCTGTGTCAGGGCTTTGCTGAACGTGATTTCCAGACGCAGGTTGCCGGACTTGGCAAGGTTCAGATAGTCACCGCCGTCGTTTCCTATCATCGCTTGTAGGTTAAACACGTACAGCGTGTGACCAATCTTAAATTCGGTTCGGTCCAGGTTCAAACCCTTGTCTTTACCCCATTCGTTGTTCCACTCATATAGGGAGCTGTAAGCCTCCACGTCGTCTGTCTCCAAGGGACGTCCCGGTACTGTGTTGCCGTTCAGGTACAGACCCATGCTTTTAATCATGTCTCCTTGGAAACAGAACGGATTGGCCGTGTAAGACCCATTCACTTCGTTCGATTGTACCATGGCCACGATCAGACGACTGGGAACTTCGTCTTGAAACATGGCGTCCCAGTTAAAATCCATGCTGAAGGAAGCGACCGTAGACATCTTCACTATACTTCTCTCGTACGGGTAAAGAGGTTTCCCCGTCTCAAACTGTTTGTCCTGCGCGACGATCAGGGCGTCGTTGATTTTCAGTTTGCAAACCTTCAGATAGACGTCTTGCAGTTCGATTTGATATTCTTTGCCCGTCTCTGCCGACATCAACGCAAACTTGGCGTCCGAGCGAAACAGTTTGACGTCGAGATCCACGCCGTTCACCAGGTGGCGTTTGAAGGAAAAAAAGTCCTCACTGAGAGGTCCGGAAAGAGTCAGCGATTTGTTCCCGGCCACGAAGCTGCCTCTGTTGATGAGCCCGTCGTTCCCATCCGCGTAGGGATCGCCAGAGTTGAATTCTGCCACCGTGTCGCCCGTATCTTTATAATACAGCTGACTCGTGAGCTGGCTTGACTTGGCGTCGCTTCCGTAATCGAGGATGGTTTCCATCAGCGCTTTGTATGGGTACCCGGCATTGCTGGAGCTGACCTGTTGTTTTTGCACGTGAACCGTCACCTGATTCCACAGGCTTTGCAATGTTAGATAGACGGGTCCGACTTTCTCTTTATCGGCCAAGTTCGTGTTATCCGCGTGTTTCACTTTCAGTTTGACGTGAAGACGAGTCTTGCTCAGGTCTATGTAATCTTTCCCTCCGTTCGGAACATGAAACTCGACGGGACTGGAGTCTGTGATGACTGATAGAGGATGTATGTTTTCGTAGTAATGTTGAAGTATGCTGGTCTGGTAAGCGGGGAGAGAAAATACGTCCATAGAAACGGGGAGGGCCTCGGAAAATTCTTTCTCTGTGAGTACGGACATGATTACTTCTTCCAGATATCTCTCGGGTCGATAGCAGGGGTATCATTAAACTCGATGAAAGAACGTTTGGAAGAGCTCTGTCCCTCACGACGCACTTTCTTAGAAGTGACGATCTTATCTCCCGCTTTCCGTTTTATAGCCTTGGTTCGCTTCTGAGCCGCTTCGGCTCTCTGCACCACGTTCTGATTGGGAGACGTCAGGGTGATGTTGGGTTTCGAACCCCAACTGTTATGCGAGGGGGTCGTCAATGATGTAGACGGAATGACAATGAATCGTGACCCGCTGGGTCGTCCCTTGATCACTTTTTGTCCTGGACTTTTTCGACGTTCAAAAAATTCCATAAACCGCTTGGTATCGGGAATATACACTTTACGTTCCATGATCGAGAAGACGTAACAGTATATATATCTCTCTAACTCAGGAATGGATAGCGTCGCAACATGAGTGACACGTTCACCGTCTCTTTCAGAAATGAATGCGGTGTACCCTCTGCACACTTTAAATAGATTTCGATTTCGGACGTGTCTTTTAACACGACTGGGATATACCAGGGCTGGTGAAAATAGTAGTTGGGTCCGTCTCTCAGATCGACTCGTCTCAGTAAGGGTAGATACTGTTGTCTCACGTGCGAACTGTCGCATAGGTCGCACAACACGTCAATCGATGTATCGTTGAGATTTTTAGTATCCACGGTACCGAATTTCAATTCTAACAGAGCTACCATCCACACTCCTTCCAGTTTTAATCGCTGAGATAGTTTCACGCGAAAACGATAGTGCGTGTTGCTCGTGTAGTAATCCTTCTTTGAGTCTAGGTCGTTAAACACGATGTACTTATCCATGATGATGTTATTTGTTTTTCACCTGGCTCTCGTCAACCCACGAATCGAAGCTAGAAGGCCAGCCCGCCCATCTCACCAAGTATAGCGTTTTACCCCGTTCACGTTTTCTACGTATCACCTTCTCTATGTCCCATGCGGCATCCAGATCCTTGTCGACACCCTGTAATTCCTGTTCGTAAAAGCGTCCCTTTAAGAGCTCGTCGTGAAAATCTTTCAAGGTGTACAAGGGGAGACATTGATCTCTCATGAGCTTGTCTACCTTGAATAACTCTTCCGTCCAACGCAAGTGGTGTTCTTTGGCGAAAGGTTTTCTCAAATAACTGATTCTGACTATATCACCAACTTTATACTGAAACGGAAGCACCTTGCTCATTTTGGGAGGCTTCATGTAAAGATGGCTCCACACTGTCGCCTCGTTTCGTTCGTTCACGTCTGCAGGGGCCCATTGACCTAAACTTCGATGTAAGGTATGGTTATAATTGTTCACTAAATCCGGTAGAACGTCTATGTAGCGCTCTGTGTTCTTATGTGTCAAGTATCTAGCTATGAGAGTCCTCAACGTTCGAATGACTCTCTCGGCATAGTTTGCTTTAATATCTTCGTTCTGCGTTGTAAAGAGTTTGATAGACCGACGCTCGGTAAAGTCGCGAAAAGTCCCTTTAAATTCTGTCCCTTTATCCACCCTGATCTTTTGAGGTTTGCGTCCATCCTGTGATAGAATAGTGTTCAGTCCCTCGACGACGGACTCGGGTTTCTTGTTTCTTAAAGGGGCGACCCATAGATAGCGAGACAAGATGTCTATGGCAATGAGGATATAACGTACACCGTCGTTGGCTTTGGCATAACGACTCATATCCATTAAATCCATATCCCATTGCTGATCTATAGCATTGACTATCACTTTAAGTCTTTGAAACCTACGTTTGACCGGTTTGTGTAAGGTGTAGGCGTCGTGCTTGCTCAACTCGGGTTTCACCTTAGAGATCGTGGGTACGTCTTGACTACGTCGTTTTAAATTCTGTCTAAATTTACTAACCCCTTAGTAACTACCCGGTGACTTGGGATCGAAATAAACACTCTCTAACGTTTTTGGAGAGGACATGTTTCAAATGTCGTGAGCAGCAACACTATGAAAACGTTGTGGGTAGACACTGCCTTATATAGATAGACATACATATAGATACAATCTCATGAATAACAGACACGAGTAATCTGGGATATAACATTCTTTATTACGAATAGTAACTTTAAAAACTACAACATGAATATTGAAAGCTATATATCTATACATATACATCAATATACGTCAATATACATTAACATTGAAACGGATGGGTAATATACATCAACATAGCATGGAGCATGTGAACTATGTCTTAACGAAATGATCTTTCCAAATATAACATTTTTAACACACGATCTTTGATGGTGTCTAACCCTTCACTCGTCTTATAGTGCGTGTTCAGATAGTCCTTGCATCTATAACGACACAGAGCTAGGGAAGACACGTTGCTCAAGTCTGGATCATCGCGCATCAGCTGAACCCATTGGTCAATCACATGATTATCGTTCACTTCCTCCAAAGCCGTGTTTATAAACTGCTGTAGTTTCTCATTCTCGAACACGTCCCGACAGGTATGATATTGTCTGTCGGTTTGTTCAAACATACACGCTATACAGACCTCATTTCCGAGACGTTTGATTATATGACAGAGTTCCATGGTGTAACATAGCGTGAGTAAGGATATCATGTAGTCGTTCACTTCGAGGGATGGATGTTGTGGTACACAGATGGTCTTGGTCTTCTTAGTGATAACACGTTATAAACCTTGAACCTCGTTGGTAACTTTCTTCTCTGCATCTCGTACACACTGATCACGGTCTTGAAACCATTGGCTTGACTGTAGATAGACTGGTTCGTGAATATGATCGGCTTTGGGGTATACATACTTCCAACTGTAGAATGTTACTTTATCAGCGGTCATTTTATCACTAGCCATGTTCAACGTCCGTTTGAGAGAGAGAGAGAGAGAGAGAGGAGTACGGGACAGTAGACTTCGTGAAACCAATTCTCTGTATGACTCACTCGCTTCAGTGTAGCTTCTTTATATCTGGGTGCTATTTTAGGATATGATGACACGTACAAGTCATGACATGTCCTCTATAGCTCTATTCCCTTCACTTGGATTCGGCATACATAGATAATATAGTCCATAAACGTCTAGGTGAATATACATACTATTGCATGGTTTCTTCCAACAGTGCCCTCACTCTGAGAAGTTGTCGCCATTCCTCCGGTTTTAAGGCTATCCCTTTACGAGTAGGTTTCCATTCCTGTTCACCCTCGGGTAGCCACCACTGTCGAACATCCACGACTTGTTTCGGGGGCTCCACGGATACAAAAACGTTCTCGCCCAACTGCTCGAGAGAGAGTCGAATCCCCTTCTTGGTAGGATAAAGCACGCCTTCGGAACTCCATTCGTATTGACGAATGTCTATCTTCCACTCTCCACTCCAAAAGGTAGACTTGACGTAGCGAGTGTTACCTATATGAAACAGACTCTGTCGCTGATCTCTCTGCCGTTCGTCGTCCATGATGGATCCACTATACTGAGTCTTCGTCCAGTCCTGAGATGTGTCTTGACTGTTCGTTGCCATGCTTCTAGAAAGTTCGTATGATCTTGTAAGTAATAAGCAATAACGCTGAGAAAAGTGGGTAGCATCTAACTCCGTGGGCTTTCCAGACTATAACTGACATAGGTGGTATAGGTTCGGGACATGAGCTTTCTTATAACACTTCCAGTCACATGATACATCATAGTCACGTGATACATCATAGTCACGTGATATTCAAGTCAGAACAAGTGATGTGACAGCAGGTCTGAACATGCTTGAGTTCTATGATAAAATGTGTTAGAATGAAGTTTGACGAGACAGCCTTCATTTCACCTTATATCAGTACTAACTACCATATTTTAAAAGTTGACAACCTATATCAAGGCTAAAAAACTCATATAAAACTCATATAAAATTGGTTTACATAGATACATTTTGTTTTGTGAATAACTATAAACTACACTTCTTATAATATTAAGCATTCTAAGTTTCTGTTTTAAACGTTGACGAATCTCCTTCTAGACTTTTTATACTTTAAAACATAGATACGTTTTTCCGTGAATATCTGTTAAACTAGTTCAGATCTGTATCTAGCAAATATATATTAACACGCTTATAATGTCTCGGTTTTTAGCTCGCCTCTGTTGACAGAATAAACAATCCATTCATGTCCAGTAGGTCAGAACGGGCTAAAGCGTATTTGTTCGGCGATATGGTAAATACGGGCGCGCTACGGTGCGATGGCTCATGACACGTCGTACCTAAAAATAGTTTTTTGGCGCCAAACTATAAACTCGTTCGACTGGTCTTCATTACTTGATGGGTAGTGTTATAAAAGACCATTGTTCTCGTTAATGATCATGGATAGGTTCAAAAGCATCCTTGCATTGGATAGCCTAATGATTCCTCGACCTTTCTGACCCGTGACGTCATGCATACATTAGCCTATTAATGAGCTACGCTGCATAAATTAACCTCCCTCCGGTTCTCCCTCCGGTTAAGGAGCATGAGCTCCCTCTTACTATACTACTAATGGTGTTTTGTAAACATTGAACGAATACATTTTGAAAAAGTAGATAATTTGTTATACTCGTTCATTTACGGTAACATCTCAAATCTTTATTATTCACCAACGCTCAACATGTCTGCAAGAATTTATACAACAACGCCAATTTTCTAGAAAAACTTTTGTCATCTTCAACTGAGGAACTCGTTGTGCTTTACATCCCGATTACTGATTGATTCCCCATTAAGAGGATTTGGTTTAAAAGTTTCTTAAGTCTAATGTGATTATTTTGCCTAAATTTGAGTGGTGGCATGATGTAGCATATAATAATTATATTTCTGAAGCTTTCTGAAGTTGAAGTATACATTCTTGCATGTTGTCCACATTGAATGCTAAAAGAAAATTTCCTCTAAAGTGTTTTAACCTAAAAGTGTATAGTTTCATAGCACTTGCACTTGTATAATTATAAATAAATGTAAAATAATATTATCATTGCGCAATATACCTACAACTATACCTACAGGAATGCAAGATTGTTTAATCCACGGTGAAAGATCGTAATATCATGTATCTACCCTTAAATTCAATTTATTGAACAAATAGTTTTTTCATCATTTTGGATTTTCCTAGTCACCTACTTGAGGAGCGAAATATACTTTTTTCTCCTTTTGTGACATCCTTCAAAAACTATGACGTCAACAATTAAAGTCAAAGAAGAAAAATTATGAAGATAACCTCTCATTTTACCACCCCATATGTGTTTGCACAGATTACACATTGTACCCTTATCCATGTAATTGCGTCTACTTTGCAAAAATAAACACTTACATATTATCAAAACATTTAAAATACAGCTTATGTAGCATATTTACTATAATTACTCTAAAGTTGCCAATTAAATATCTATTGTTCACATACTACTAATACGTTCATTACATTATATGCTACATATACCAAATGGATCTCTTACACCGTGATATTTCTGTTTATCATATTAATTTGAATCCTTTTCTCTATTTTGTCTCATATGTTCAGGACTTTGGTTCATATAACAACTGTCTTCAAAACTTTCTCTTTTTGGGGTGACCTTATTATATATTATATCTTCCTTATAAAGTAATAATTTTTCACTTTCACAACACAATTTTCAAAAGGCTACTCTTCACAGTTAACTGATTTTAAAGGTGTAACAGTAAACATAAAATGGTTTTACATTAAGCATGAGACAATGACTAATTGAATCTTATATTGATTACATATAGTTATAAATTATAAAGTTGTGTCTTGTTTCTTGAAATTATGTTATCAATTACGATACACAAAGCGGTTTTACACACGTAAGACAAGTAATAATCGTAAAATAAATTCAAAACTGGTATAATTATGTTTTTATTTTTATCATTAGTACAATTTGAAAGTACACGTATATAGTTTATGTATATCACCTTTGAATTCCCCGAGTTCTGCAATTCAACTATGGTGCTGGCAAACAAACATGCTAATAAAATATTGACAATATTCAAAATGTAATTGAATTTACAAAAAAAGGTGAAGATGAGATGATTTAGGGTTAAACACCATCTTCAAGTGTATTTCACTTATGTCATGGTATAATTGCGGACGGAAATATCATATAACCAATGAGGCATTGCAGTGAAATGTTAGTGTCAGATTGAACAAGTGAAGCATGGATGGTACAGCACTGCATTTCAGTGAAGCATTCATCCGCTCTATACTGCCTGAATAATGGTCTATAGCAGACGAGAATGCGATGTATTCATAACACATTTCAAATTCAATATTCATTTCAAGGTGAAGTAAAAAAACAGGGTAATCTAGTGTGCTTCACTGATTTGATGGTATTTCATTAGTTCTGAACTGATCACTGTTGCTTTAATCTCATTAGTGACAGTACTTCAATATATTCATTAACTTACAAGAATCCCTTGTGGCTCATCATTTCTCAATCATCAGCAGATATGATATGTAATCAGGTACAATTACAGACCGAATTGATTAATTATTTCATTATGGCTAGAGCACTCTATAGTTATTTATACCAATCTCGTATAAATAGGGAACCATATATGTTTTTTCAAAATGACATTGATTTTAAATTCTAAAATTGCAAATTTTGATTACAAATGTTTTTATTTTTTATTTTCCAAATCATTGTTGAACTGTTTCAATTAGTGAAACGAAGTATATAATGAAAACATATCGAGTAATCTCACCAGTTTACAAAAAAGTGCTTAAATGACTATCAGTCAGACGTTTAAAATAGAACAGTTCAAGATGGAAAATAGTGTTATATTATGCGGAGATCAGGCCACTGTATGCTTTTATCAACATGTCCATACATGTGTTAATGAGAGGAAATGGAAAGAGGAATTAAAATTAACTGTAATCTTATATCAGAAATACTTGCCATTTAGATAGTGAAGAAATATAACATGGTTATATTTGGGATAACACTACCTTCAACAGCTTACCACACGACCATTTCGCCTTGGTACATTCAATGCTGGCGATAGTTGCCTTACTCTGAGGGCGTGGGTTCGAATCCCGCATGGGACTCGGCCCGAAAAAGTACAAGAATTTGTACTATTGAAGGTAGTGTTATCCCAAATATAACCATGTTATGTAATCTTATATGTTCCAAATAATCAAGTTTTACGAAATTTGAATTCCATAATTTTATCTAAGAAGATTTACATCCATCAAAATATCTTGAATGAATATAAGGTAACAGTATGTGTCCCTCAAATTTTGCATACTTTGATACTTAAGTAACCTTCTATTACACGTTGCATACAAAACAAGTCCACGATGTATCAATCCGCGATGAGTATGTCCCCTGGATACATCTACTACTTGGGCTGAATGTTTAAAGGGGCAGTAGCCCGTCTTTTGCTGAAAAAAGTTCATGAAATATATTTTTAAAATAATTTCAACAATTGTAAAACACCCTTCTCTCTTCGAAAAATCAAGTTAAAAATGAGTGTTCGTGACCCAATAAAGCCATGGGGATCGTTTTTGGCATTCGAAATAATAAAATGTGTTTACAATAAAATGGCCTCCATGCAATGTTTGCCTTTTACGCAACACCATTATTACTACTACGGATAATTGGTTTGTGTAATAGGGTGTTTTACCCTCTGAAGTAAATTTAAATGGCACAAACTATCAGTATAAATAGGAAATTTGAAAAAATAAATTTTGCAAACAACGTGCTACTGCCCCTTTAATTGCAGATATTGATTTATCGTCACAGAATTAAAACCTTTACTCTCTCACTGGTGTTTTATAATTCCCGAACTTAAATCAAACAAAGCCATGTCATATTATTCATTACTTTCGTATGCATATTAAACTATGATAGCATCTTTTATCAATGTTATTGTACTTCTATTATCTAATTGTCCATATTTATTCATGAAAACATGCATGTGCTCTTTGATGATGTTGGCAACAAAACCACATTGGCGATAATGGCGGTTTCTCTTCACCTTCTTTGTTGTCCTTTTCGTTTTTCTTTTTAAATGATATACAACGATGTCTTGGATATATATGATAAGTCATAATATATAAACTGAAGCACACAAGAAACGTCACTCCTCAGTTGTTTTTATCATATGTATACTTTTTAAAGTCAAATTTCTCGAGTTTTAGACGTCGTATTCCAAAACTGAATAGTTTTGCAAATTAGTCCAAAATATTAAATAAGTCAAAGAATTGTTACACGTGTTTTTAAAAAAAATAATTAAAAATCAAAATTTTAAAATTTAAAATTGGCTTTAATTTTCTTATCAGATTGACGTTCTTAAGTGTTAAATGCAATGTGAATCAACATATAAGATATGTTCTTAAGGAGAGAGAAAAGGAGATCCTTGCTTTGATGTATATCCTGTTAGTTTTAAGGACAAGTCATCGAAATAAATTACCTCATATCTGACTTGTTTCGGTACTTGACTGCACTTCCTGCACTACTAGGAGGACGACAAGTATTAGTGAATTACCAAATAAAGGAGTTCAAGTGCATTTGTAAACGTTTATATCTACACTCGCCGGCAAAAGAAAGTAAATGTACAACAACACAAGATATTTTAATCATGAAGTGATGAACACGACGGAAACAGATACACCATGTTACCAAAGCTAACTTCCTTAGTCTGTAAATTTTGAAACATTATCTGTTCATAATTCTGAAAACACGGCTTCTTTTATCGTCGTCGTTATAGAATCTCCTTAACCAGGCGAGATAAGAGAGTGCATACTTAATAAAATGTTACCTTAAATACCAAACATTTTCCCCAAAATACATTTTGAAATAGCTATGTCAGCACCCCATGTATGCTTGAAGAGATATAAAATATCAAGTATCATACTCTCATGATTGAAGGTGTGTATATCTCTTATCGACATTTAGCTACATCACAAAAGCGACTTTATCCGGCAGAAATATCTATATATTTCATAAACTTAAATGTAATAGTTCTTAAATAGTAAGCTACATGTACACACCGATAAAAAACCGAAACACGATGCAACTTTATTACTCTCTAATAAATCATGAATATATCTTAAAGGTAAGAAAAAAGAGTGAATAAATATCTGACACAATCTGACAAGATGTTGAGGGTTGAATTTGTATTTGTTCTACGACTTAAATTTCCCTAGATTATGTATATACTTTTATAGGTTTGTTCTACAGTCTTAAATTGATCTAACATTTAGGTTGCAATTTGTGGATGGTCTTGTCATCAAGTGACTCCATTTTCCATCGAATGATTTACCCTGTAAAGTTCTATTCAATGATCTGAACCAGTTTAATGTGTTGTCTAGAATATAATCAGAAACAATAATCTTGTGATGCTACAAGGTACATTTAACTTTCAGGCAGGCAAACTGACAGACATCCATTGATATAATTTGTTGGCATCTTGTGACGATCGAAACCACACGACCGAAGTTGCATCGACCACGCCATTGGTTCTGTATGTAGGTACACATGATATGACTCAATGTTTAGTATATCTAAATTATATAAATTAATGTTTTCTATATCTAACTGTTGTGAATCAATGTTGTGTATCTAAATGATATTAATCGATGTTTTGTATATCTGAATTATGAATCAATGTTTGTATATCTAAATGACATAAATCAATGTTTTGTATATCTAAATGACATGAATCAACATGTTGTATAACTATATGATATATATCAATGTTTTGTATATCTAACTGAGGTGAGGTGAGTTGGGGTTTAACGCCACTTTCAAGAGTATTTCACTTATATCGCGGCCGCTAGTATTATGGCAGGGAGAAAGCCCGCAATGCCATGTGGCTATGCACTGCGGTGTAACCTGCGAGCAGCGGCTGGAACTAGCGAACCATGGGAGGTACTGCACTGAAATTCAGTGTAGCATTGCACCCAAACCTGACTGTGTGTAGAACAGTTCTCTACTGCAGACAAAGTTGCCTTGCCCCTGGCGGGATTCGAACCGGACAGCTTGATCCGAAGCCGAACGCGATGATAACCCCTGCGCTATCCCGCCCCCAACACAAACAATGATGAAACTTAAAAGACAAATGTTGGTATGATATTAAGACTCTTAATGGACAATACCGATGTAAATGTCCTTTGAATCAATGTTTTGTATATGTAAATGATATGAATCAATGTTTTGTATATCTAAATGACATTATACAGTTATGGAATGGTGATGAGGTCAATACCTGTTTTTATGGACCCAAGAAAACAATATTGACCAAGGACGAAGTCCGCGGACCCGAGAAAACAATATTGACCAAGGACGAAGTCCGCGGTCAATATTGTTTTCTCGGGTCCATAAAACAGGTATTGACCGAATCGACAGTCCATAATTGTTTTATTATGTATCTAATACAGACATGAAAGGAAAACAATGAAATACAGTCAACAATGTAATTTACTTTAAACAGCTGGGACTACAGTCATATGACGTCATGCAACAATCGTTTGACGTCACTCAAGTCAATACGGCTTTTGGTCGGACTTTGGATGGAGTCAATATGCTTTTCTGTCGCCGGTCACGTGATCGCCTCTCGACCAATCAGATCGCTCGAAAAACACGCTCACATAATAAAAATCAGTGTTTTGTTTATCTAAATGAAATGACTCAATGTTTTGTATATCTAAATGATATGACTCAATGTTTTGTATATCTAAATTATGTGAATCAATGTTTTGTATATCTAACTGTTGTGAATCAGTGTTGTGTATCTAAATGATATTAATCAATGTTTTGTATATCTAAATTATATGAGTCAATGTTGTGTATCTAAATGATATTAATCAATGTTTCGTTTATCTAAGTTATATGAATCAATGTTTTGTATATTTAAATGACACGAATCAATGTTTTATATATCTAAATGACATGTGTTTGAACAAAGTATGTAACCTCTTACGTTCATTCACACTACCTATAAGTTCTTTGAAGGGCATTTAGAAGTGTCAATACAAGAACGTGATGAAGGAGTGAGCTTATACTCGGAAACGTCGTGTATTGTCACACTAAATAAGTTGTTATCCAAAAACTCTACCGATGTTTTGTCTAAACTTAGACCCGTGATAGATGTCAGTTATGTTTGTAGAACCACGCCAGAGTCGTGAAATGTTTATAAAAATGATATACTCTTACCTACATTGTATATCGACAGATTGAACCTATCAGCTGCATGACCCATTATAGAACACTGTGTTTTATTTATGTATGTGTATATATAAGGAACGTAATTCGTAGCCGACATTCAGAATTGGGTTAACATGTTCTTTCCTTCAAATCTAAACAGTTCACTTCTTAGGGACGTGATGTACATGTATATACAGGTGTAGAATGTTTGAATACATGTTTTATTAAGGCATGTATGTTTTATGAAAAAGTACCAGTAAAACTGTATCAGCGCTCGTGTGACCCCATTAAGAAAATGATATGACGTCATAGTGGCAGATTGAGAGAGCTGCAAGTTTACCGTCGACATCATCTTCATTTCACAAATGGACCAACAAAATATAGAATAGATCACATTTACTGGTGACTCGAAATATGTATTGAGCAACACTTTAAGTGAGGCCTTTTGAAAGTATAGTTCAAATTCAAATACTTAATGCATTGTCTAAGCAGAAAATGATGAATTAAAGTGCCAGAGCTGCAATGTTTCTTCGAGGTGAGGTGAGTTAGGAGATAAACCTACTATGTTTTTAACTTAAAAAAGGTATCGAATCTACGTTAGACTCACAAAAAAGTTAAAAACACAGTAGGTTTATCTCCATTCTACCATGACGAGTTATCAGCGTATTTTAAACGTGTTTCTTTGACACTGCGAAAGTGAACTGAGTGATGCGGTAATCGGTTAAACCCATTTTTCTTCAGGTATGACGCATCACATTTCCGTTGTTTTCGATGCGGTAGAAATTGAATCAACAGTGGAATTAAAAATTCATTCATATTCAAATATGATAATTAAGTGACAACATAGATTTTAATCAAAAAGAACATACAGGTTTGTTAATCTTAAGATTTCTCTGCCTTGAAAGCTTTCCTCCACCACTCGTCAAATTGACGCGACCATGTCCTGTGACGTCATAACTGATTGAGCTTGTGACGTCATTGTATCCGAACCGAAACCGGTTCGTTCACGGCTTATCGCGGCCTTGATCGACTACTGTAGTTTCACTGTTTAAAACATCAGTCCAAATTAGAATTATTTTCCAAAACAGATACACAGATAAAATTGCGTAGAAGGAAAATATAATGGAAACCGTAAAGTGAAGATAACTGATTTACCCATTTTATTTCAATGACATAGTTTGGCCTAGAATCTTACGTCATCATGTATCCAAACGCGGAAAATCGCCGTTCACAAAAATCGTGTTCAAACCTCCGTTCGACCATAAAATAAACCAATCAAAAACTAGGATTTTAAAAGGTCATGGTAGAATTGGGGTTTAACGTCGCTTTCAAGATTATTTCACTGATATCGCGGCTGCTAGTATTACGGCAGGGAGAAAGCCCGCACTGCCATGTGACTATGTATTGCGTTGAAACCTGCAAGCATCGGCTGGAACTAGCGAACCATGGGTGGTACTACGCTGAAATTCAGTGTAGCATTGCACCCAAACCTTACTGCGTGTAGAACAGTTCTCTACTGCAGACAAAATTGCCGTGCCCCTGGCGGTATTCTAACCCCGGACCTCTTTAAGAGAGACTGTGTAATTATACTAACTACATTCACTTAATTCACGTTTGGGTGGCTTCTGATCACGCAAAAGTATTAATCAGTGCTGCCACGATGACACTGGCAAATTAGTAGGTCTAATCCGAGCGATTGTATTGAATAGAAACCTTGAACTGATTGATTGAAGTAATCTCGCTGATGACACGTGTCTGCCTGATAAAACCATAATGTTGTTATCACAGATATAAGAGGAATCTAAGACTAACGCAGAAAGTGTAGTTTATAATGTGCTAACCCCTTGAAATGCACGACTAGACTTCACATTACTGTTCATGTAGAGGCATAAGAAATGATACCGACAAAATGAAATGTATTTTAATACATGCGGGACAGATACGACTGACATGTAGCACATAATGTTTCCTAGAAGCCAACTGAACTTTTAGATATATCCTTGAAAATGATCTTTTCATGCGTCTAAACACCAAGTTTATTTTAAGTATGTCTTTTATCTCCTTCACTAAGCGAAAGAGGGTAGTGAACTATTACCCTTTGCCTGTGTTATGACCTCCAATTAAAAAGTAAAAATCCAAGAAGAAATATTGACACCTTTTATTAACTTACTCGCAATATTTTTTCAATTAACTTAAATGCCAATTTTTCTGTCCAAAGTTCATTTAAAAAGTATAACGATTTCAGACCCTCATGCGTATTTCAACAGACATGACTAAAAATAGAGTCATGGGCTCTGTAGCTCATGGATATTTCATTGATTTATTATCTAAGGTTGAATATCTAAGTTATCTCAAGTAATACATTGTTAACAAGCAAAAAATAGGTTTTTTAGATCATGACCCCTGTGATCCACATTTGGAGTCACAGGGTCACCAATCCTACAATTACAATTTCACCTTTGTAGAGCTTTACATACTTGAGATAAAGATGAAAAATAGGTTTTTGGGGCATGACCCGTGACCTAGATTGGAGTCAGAGGGTCACAAAATCTACAGTTTTGAATCCCCATTGGTCAAGGAGTCTGCACACAACTTTTCAGTTCTTTAATTCTTTAGGAACTGTAGAAGAAGAAGAAAAATAGGTTTTTAAGCATGTGACCCCATTTGGGGTTACGGGGTCACAAAATCTACAGTTTTGAATCCCCATTGGCCAAGGAGCCTGCACACAACTTTTCAGTTCTCTAATTCTTTTGGAACTGTAGAAGGAGATGAAAAAAGGTTTTTAAGCATGTGACCCCATTTGGGGTTACGGGGTCACAAAATCTACAATTTTGAATCCCAATTGGCCAAGGAGTCTGCTCACAACTTTTCAGTTCTCTAGACCTTTTGAAACTGGATAAGAAGATGAAAATAGTTTTTTAAGGATGTGACCCCTGTGACCCCATTTTGGGTCATGGGGTCACGAAATCTACAATTTGGAATCCCCATTTAGAATCCCAGTCTGCACATTAAAGTTCAGCTCAGTGGAGTCATTGGTTCTGGAGGAGAAGTCTAAAAAGCGAAAATGCCATGCTAAAAGCCCATCGGGCCTTTGCGGGCCTGATGAGCTAAAAATGTATCATACCCAGACGAACTGAAATGGGTATATATAGCATATGCTTATCATTGACATTCAAAATCCACTTCATTCAGCAGCAATATTTTAGTTTTGACTCTGGTAAAACTTGGTATCGTTTCTATTGCCGCTAAGTGTATGTTTTCCCATAGTATCTGCAATGGTAATATTTACATTTAGATCAGATTTAGATTAACAAGTCTAGATTTATATCTGAAATTTTTCATTGGCCCTTTTTATATTTTCTGAAATTATATTTCTTTAAGAATAAACTTTAAAGTTATACTTTCTCAGGGACGTGTTATTCAAAAGGAATCTTTGAGCGATAGTTACAAATAAGCCTCATTTGTAAACAAAATAATATTCGTAAAACATTTCTTCGTGTTGAAGAAGATTAAGAAATAGTTATTGATGTGGAGTAAAATATATTGTATTATAGCTAAAATGGATGTAATTATCATGAAACCGCCCTCTTGTTATCAGAAATGAGCGGGCCACTGCAAATGATAACGATCTTCTCAACGCTGACGACGGGCCATTATCACTTTGTTTCTCAGTGACATCACTTTAGAATCTCCTCTTGAAATTTCAACAAATATGGCGACCAAATGAGCGTATCGACTCGAACATTTTAAAACGTTTTACATGTCTTTCTTTCAAACTAGGACACGTTATGTTGCCAAATAATATCATAAAGACGATGTGACAATAAAACCGCACATATTTTTAAGTGTTTTAAACAAAATAAAGAAGAATATCGTTTTCAGTCACCTCCGGTAGGCCTTCAATGTTAGATTTAGGTAGCCTAAGTACGCATGCATCTTAAACTTAGGCCTACTAAATATGTAACGATTCGTTGATGTTCACTATTTCACTGATTGGTTATGTAATAAAACACGACTATGCATCAGTATGATAATTCTTAGATATAGACTGCTTTCGTTTTCCCGACCAACGTCTGACATTCGGTTCGGTTTCGAATCAGCCGTGACACGCAAGCGACTATGACGTTATTCTTCACTTGTGACGTCACAGTGGTTCTCGATAACAGTAACACAATGCGGTTTTTGCTGTTCTGTTCTTATACATAATGATTAAAACTTGTAGAAGAATTCAGGTACAAAAGAGCAAATCCCATCGATTTGAGCTATAAAAGGGGTAATGTTGTTTTTCAGGGCATTATCATTTGCAGAAGCCCTCAGTCTTCTTCCACTGTCTTCCTACGTCGGGCAGTTAATTGAAGACCTCAGGCTTCTGCAAATTATAATGCCCTGAAAAACAACGTTACCCCTATATCAATCTGGATGCTCAGTAGGATTATTAGAGTAGTTTAAACGGAAGTTTTAGTGGTTTTGTGGAATATCACATTTCGAATTACTTTGCATAATGTTCGAAAGAATATGAATATATATAAAGACAAGCCACTAATGTACTTTATTTAAAAGAAATAAATACTTCTTATATGTTGAAGTAATGTGAACTAATTAAAATGTTATTAAGAACCTCAATTTCATTTCGAAATTAATTTAGTTCGTATGACTTCAATAAGAGAGATGTTGCTTCAATATCACATCAAACAAATATCACATAACTCCCTTTATAGCATCCTATCGTTTGAAAATGGTTCACTTTTATAATTGTTAATATACCTTACCAGACACGTATATATTAAGTTACATATATATGTCGATTGAATACTGAAATATGCTATGTCAGGTTGACATTAGCTGTTTCTAAATCCGTTAAAAGTCTCTGGTCGATAAACGGTGTTAGGGCTATGTCCTACAATTAGGTCTGAACTCAACACAGCTAATAACAGACAACTGTGTTTACATCGAAAACAAAGTGAAAAATAACTAGGTACTTACATTACGTCAACGTATGGCTAAAACGTGGTAAACCATTTAGTCCTTTAGATAACCTATGTTTTATGTATTAGCAACGTAACCGGCAAGCGAGTAGATAATGATCATATGATGTGTTGGTGATGTGAGGTGATTTGGGGTAGTAGCACGTTGTTTCGCTCAAAGAAGTTGATGAGTGAGTGAGTTAAACCGCGTTAAACCCCGCTTTCAAGAGTATTTCACTTATATCGCGGCTGCTAGTATTATGGCAGGGAGAAAGCCCGCAACGCCATGTGGCTATGCACTGCGGTGTAACCTGCGAGCATCGGCTGGAACTAGCGAACCATGGGTGTTACTACGCTGAAATTCAGTGTAGCATTGCACCCAAACCTTACTGCGTGTAGAACAGTTCTCTGCTGCAGACAAAGTTGCCGTGCCCCTGGCGGGAATCGAACCCCGGACCTCTTGATCCGAAGCCGAACACGCTAACCACTGCGCTATCCCGCCCCCCAGGAAGTTGATGAAATGTATTTGAGAAATAATGTCACCAATAGTAAAACGCCCTTCTCTCCTCGGAAAATCAAGTTAAAAACTGAGTGTACATGGTTCGATAAAGCCAAGAGAATCGTTTTTGTAATTCGAAGTAATAAAATGTGTTCACAATAAAAACGCCAACATGCCAATTTTGTTTTATACGCAACGCCGTTATTACCACTACGGATAATTGGTTTGTGCAATATGATGTTTTACCCTCTAAAGTTAATTTCAGTATATATTGAGTCATATTATGACGGATAGTATTAAAAAAAACACAACACTATTGTCACTTTGTGTAGCTGTGAAACATGCGAGCATTGGTTGGGAACAGCGAACTATGGGTGGATAGTACATGGTCGGTGTTTAAATAACATAGCAAGCTGTACCTATGCTTTACTCATGTCTAAAGTATTGCAATTGGTAACGAACACCCAGTTTGTGATTTTATTACCATTAATGCAGTACAACTACACCTCATTAACATGTTCACCTTATATATTTTTTTAACTAGAAGGAGCAATTTTTCGATTTTTAATTTTGTACATGTTTTATGCATCATTGTATGTGATCAAGTTTTCGTTTTCATTTTGGACGTTCGCTAGCTATGTAAAATGGATTCTTTTGAAATACAAACGTCTCTAATTTCACGTCAGCTTCAACATGTTCTTTCTGTAGCTTGTCTATCATACATTCTTCAAATTGAAATTAACCAACAACGCAAATTGCGAAACATCTTTTTTCTCAAAAGAAATGACAAACTTCAATTTGATCAAACGTTTTGTTTTTATTTCGTAAAGTGATTTGTCAACGATGAAAAAGGTTTTTTTCTCAAATAGTTTGGCAAAACTTGAAATGTTATTCCACTCAAACGGATTTTTTCCTTTTCGCAAAGTGTTCTGTCTGTAATAATCAGTGTTTCATTTCCTCGGGTTTCAAAGATTGTAAGTGTTAACCAATCAAGTTTTGCGTCTGTGAGAAATTGATGTGACAGACCTCGACAATTACACAGGTTTTGTTTATATCAAATGGAAAAACTTCTAAAGGAAAGGTATTGTTTTTCACAGGAAAACCTGCAACAGTATACTTTAAAACTTTGATACAATGAAAGAATGTGGGAAGAATTTTTTACTTTCTTATCTAAGTATCGCTTGAATCTAAAAGTACCAAACTTGCGATAGGGACGTCAGGGGCGCGGCAACTTTGTCTGCCGTACATGCAGTAACTGTTCTACATGCAGTAAGGTTTGGGTGCAATGCTACACTGAATTTCAGAGTAGTACCACCCATGGTTCGCTAGTTCCAGCCGATGCTAACAGGTTTCATCGCAATGCATATCCACATGGCGTTGTGGGCTTTCTCCTTGCAATAAAACTAGCAGCCGCGATATAAGTGAAATGATCTTGAAAGCGGCGTTAAACCCCAACTCACCTCACCTTACAGTAAACTATGCCCTTAACTCCAACTCACCTCACCTCAAACGTGTTCTGCATTGATGAAATAAAATATGAAAATAAAAACAGCCCGCAAATCCTATATTATTCTGCAATAGTTATGAAAAAAGAACAGTTTTATGTTTACACAAGTTACATGTGTGTCCGTCCTACAGCTGTGTTTTGCTTACTGTTACATTTTCGGATTTGTTGGGAATTACGGGTTATTTTACGTGCGCTTTATTTAGATCTGCTGCTGAACGAATTTAGACTTTGCTAATAAACAACGAGTTTCATAGAACAGTCATTCCTCTTTGCAAATTATGAAGAATAAAAAAAATTATTGTTCTGCTTTAAAATTACAATCACTGATCAATCCTGTATTGGTACAATATTGCACTTATCAAATAATCAATATACATAAACGTATTGTGTTTACCGTTAAAACATCAAAATTATCTGAAAGGGGTTGACCTACACGCCATGTGTACATTATGTTTTATGTTTATGGGAATAATTAAGCATTTGTTGAATATCAATGACCGTTATTTTACCCACATGCTAAAGAAAACTATGTTTCATGGTGTAACACATATCTGTTGCTTCAAACTATGCGTTCTTACCCTAGCTGCGAATATATATGGAATAATTACTAAATAGTTTATTAGGTAGACAGGTATATATATCTTGTCATATCTCTGTAGTTAGCATTGTTGATACGAAAAAGAATCGTGTTTATTTTCTAAATATACTAGTTGGCCATACACGAGTTTTCAGACACATAAAGGTAAATTGACTTTTCCAAATATATTTCGATTATTTGAGGATTGCTTTCAAAACAAAACAAAAATGTTATTCAATTGTTCATCGATAATGAATAACACTGGAACTGCTGTAGACTTATCGTTTATCCATACGGTTTAACATTTTTTATGAAAACATTTAGCAGTAAATATCATAGTGAACCGTCGAGGCTATGCGTCAGCGAAGGGCACGGGCCTCGTCCAGCGCATATAGCACGTGCATCACGTTGAAACATACAAGCCAACATGAATTGCACGTGCAATGGATGCATTATTGATTTTCTTCTTCGGAAGTTCATAGAAAGTACAGAACGACGAATTCACAAGTTTCATCAAAAACACTTTTACACGGGACCAAGTTAAATATTATATTAGTATTATTTTAGCTTATATATATATTATATATAGCTTCTGATATCGCAAGGAAAAACGACTACAGTGGACTAGATACGCGTTCAACTTGCCTCGGGAAGATGCTATACGTGGTATTTTGTCAAACTGTTTCGAGGTTTAGAATATTTCTATAAAAAAGTGTGTGTGGGTATATATGTGTGTGTGTGCGTGCGCGTGCGCGTGCGTGCGTGTGTGTTTACAATGGAAAATGTTCGCAAGCTCGCTTCGTTCACAACAGTTTAAATGAGGCTTTGACATAGTTCTGCGATTGTATATTTTACAAACAATATTTTTAAGAAAGTATTTCGAAATCAAACATTTTGTCACGATTAAAAAAAACAACAATTATTTCCATATTTATATCGTGCCATTACGGTGGCCTCCTGAAATGGTGATTGTTCGATGTCAAAATGATAAAATCAACATCGAGATGTGTTCATTATTTCATAACATGCCACTCAAAATTCCTAAAAGCTGAAAACGGTTTGACATGCTGAACTTATGAGTTGATAAAATCATTACCACCTGTCTTTTCGATTGTGATTTCAACATTCCATATTTCCAGCAACACGTTCGGAAACAGCTTAATAATTCTGTACATTCCTGGTTCAGAACTAAAGAAGACAATTTTTTCATATTCAAGGCCTCATGGTTGACAATTGTCCATGTCTAAAACATCTATCGTTGGAATATTGCCAGTATGGCACTGAGTTCTTCACAAAAGCAGTATTGGAAAAGTATCCAAGAATAGATTTATGTTATTTATTTTGCGATATGTTACCATAAAATATGTTACCAGTATTTGAATTAGGCGCAAGGTAAATGATGTCTTTGAACATCGGAAATATATCGCTGTTGAGGAAAGATTTGCAACTGTGAAATATAAACATTTCAACTTTCATTGGTCAAAAAGTGAGAATTTGCATTCTTTTTCCTGTACAATTTTGCACATACAAATATGGTTAAAATCAGACAACAGTAGTTCCAAGGAACATGTGATACCGACATGAACTCATATCGTTCTGGAGTCTCATCTGCAATGAATAAAGGCAATAGCTTGTTTGATGATGACATTATATTTACCGCTTCAGTCCACTGTAAAATCACAGATACATTTGGTAATTATTCTAATAATGATCTGTGTTCGGCAGAAAATAAAACATAACCTGAATGGAGTTTAACGCAGCGTTCAAAAGCATTTCACCTATATCAGGACTGTTATGCATTGCGGTGAAACCTGCGAGCATCGGCTGGAACTAGCAAATCATTGGTGGTACGTCACTGAAAGCCAGTGTTGCATTGCACCCAAACCTTACTGCGTGTAGAACAGTTCTATACACATACACAGTTGCCGCTCCCCTGGCGTTTGAGAATCTAAATACTTAAACTGTTTGAGAGGCATTCAAGAATTTGGTGTGATGGAGAAGACAAATATTTATGGATGATCAACTTCTTTATTAACAATAGCGACGTTTTCGGTATAGATCCTTATACCGTTATCAAGCATATGGGAGAGATGATAAAATCAGAGGTTATATACATGACCTATCATAACCTATAATTAAAGATGAAGATATCGTAAACTTCATTCTAAAAAAACAGGAAGTGTATTCCAGACGACCACAAAGGGGGGGGGCGGGGCGAGTTTGATCATTTCAATGTCAGATATTGACGTGTACATCTGCAGTACGGTCATCTTGGATTTTTTGCACTACGTGAAATGAAAACACGCTATAAGTTACCTTATTTTACCACATGTCTTATAATAACGATAGTGATGGAATATTCACACAATGTATCATAAAACTGATAACAAATATGCAGTTACGCTGCAGCTTTCCCCACTCGCAGCGCAGATGAATGGCTTCATGGTTTTTTGTTTTATTTTCAACAAATGTGCGCTTTTCTTTATCATGTTGTGAAATATAAAGTCTTCGAAATAATGCATTCATTTAATCCTGTATTAATAGCATATATGTGTAGACAGGAATATCATCTCGTTTCCATAAAAACAAGTAGTTGTCACTAAGGTGACATGATCCCCCGCCGCAAATTAATACTTCAAAATTGAAAAATAATGTCAAGATCAGCAAAATTGACTAGGCCCTGAATTTTCCCTAAAAGAACGACTGATGTAAGATAATGATGAGAATCCAATGAACAGTTCTTGTGATATTGATGCCCGTGACAAGCTTAACATGTTGACAAACTCAAAGTTCCGCTGTGACCTTGAGAATAATGTCAAGGTCACAAATATCTAATCAGTCCTTTGTTTTACCTAGGAGGTGCTTGATGTAAGATATGATGAAATTCCGGTGAATGGTTCTTGAGATATCCCGTTGACAAGCTTTACATGTACATTAACATGTCGAAAAATTCAAGTTCCGCTGTGACCTTGAGAATAATGTCATGGTCACCAAAATCTAATCAGCCCTTTGGCTTTCCTTGGAGGTAAGGTGAGTTAGGGTTTAACGCCGCTTTCAAGATTATTTCACTTATATCGCGGCTGCTAGTATTACGACAGGGAGAAAGCCTGCAACGCCATGTGGTTATGCATTGCGGTGAAACCGGCGAGCATCGGCTGGAACTAGCGAACCATGGGTGGTACTACACTGAAATTCTGTGTAGCATTGCACCCAAACCTAACTGCGGGTAGAACAGTTCTCTACTGCAGACAAAGTTGCCGTGCCCCTGGCGGGATTCGAACCCCGGACCTCTTGATCCGAAGCCGAACGCGCTAACCCCTTTCCTTGGACAACCTATATATAAGATATGAAGAGAATCCAGTGGATGGTCTCGTTGTGACCTTGAAATGATGGTCAAAGTAAAAAACCTCTCCCCATGAGAACCCATATGCAAAATATGAAAAGAATCCAGTTAATAGTATTTAAGTTATTCCATTTCGTACGGACGTACGGACGTACGGACGGACGCAGCCGAATACTATATCCCCCGCTAAGCGCGCGGTGGGGGATAATAACCCGATAGAACCCTCCTTTGTAAAGTAGATCTTCCTTGTATGCGACTGCCAGTCCCAGATTGAATTCACAGGGTTTGAGAATAATGGAAGAAACATCCCTTGGTTGCGGCACCTGGAAATTCCCTCTCGATAGCCCGGATTGTTGCCAGCTCAGAGTCCGTCTGTATCCTTGTTGGGGCAAGGAGGCTATTCAGCACCTCTAATATTTGCCTTGAGATGGCGAAACAGTCTGGCGTAGATTGTGGATCGTCGGACAGGTGGAAGGACAAACACCAATGGGTAAGGCACGGAGTTTGATCGGGCATGGATGATGTACAGCTGATCCCAAGCTCTGGGCAGGCAGTGAATGTTCCGTCCATATACACTGTCGCAGCTGTCTGCAAAACCTTGAGTTGTTTATCAGTTGAAAACACTAGAGTCTTGTCCTGTTCTCCATCAGGAATGAGGAGAAAACGACGACCATCGGTAGTTTGGTTTCACTTTGCTTCAAGGTCCACGTCTTTACATGTTTACACAGCTTACTACATACTAACTATACCTCAAATATGAGTACCAATGATAAGTAAAAGTGGATTTCTTCCTCATTAGCTGCTATATATCACTTAACTTTATGTGTTCTGTTCAAGCGAGAGAATCCACCTCGCCCTTTTTCTAGTTGCGAGAGCGATACAGCGTGAAACATACTGAGGTGAGAACGCTCAGGAGAAGAAGCATAGCATGTGGTAGCTTGTTAAAAACAAATTGACCACTATCATTCCATTAAACCAATCTTCACTATCCTTATACAATACACAATTCTTAGCAGAAGAAACTCGCTGTCGACCTTTCAAAATGGAGAGACAAGTTGGATCTACAGTTTACAAGCGTTATGTTCTTGAAAACATCACGGGAAGGTACTTGTATACCATTTAACGTTTTGTTCCAGATGTATATGTTTGCAGAGTTCATGGCTGATAGACACTTCCGTCTCTCCGCTAGTAGAATGCAGTTGGGAATCGTTTCAGAGCAGCGTCCAAAATTAATTCTATGTTTATCGCATCACAAAATCCTCTGCATTGACGCTTCTCCCCAGCTCTGTGGACGCCTCTAACATTTCTACAATACAGTTCCTCCAAAGATCAGTTGTCCTCGAGACTGGGCAAGACCGGTACACATGCTGAGTTTCATCAGGGACACATTCTTCCTTCTCTGGTATGCTTGTCGGACAGTGTCATCTGAAACAAATTCCAGAATGTCGATGGGCTTTAATTTCCAAATGAAATGGGTTGTCAGTTTCCGTATCGGTAGCTGCTTGGTGATAACTTGGAGAGGATTGTTGATCAGAGTTCGGCCACCTCCTTCTCCAGTGTGCAGATGCGATGCCTGTTGCTCTGATGTGGTGGCGATGGTGATGAGAGCGATGTTGTTAGCGATGGTGATGAGAGCGATGTTGTTAGCGATGGTGATGAGAGCGATGTTGGTGTTGAAGGTAATAACAGGGACATCGATTCCAGAAGGCCGGTGGTAGTGACGACGGCGATAGTAGTGACGAGGGAGATGGTAGTGCCGGCGATGAAGAAGAGGACGATGTTGATAGAAGCCACAGCGGTAGTGGAGGTGTGACTAGTGGCTAGATGAGTGAGTTATTGTTTAACGCCGCTTCGGCAGTATTGCAGCCATTAGCGGCGAGATATTTAATTTAAATGCCTAATTTAAAAAAGAAAATTGCAATTGAAAACAAAACACGGCACGAAGGCCGCAAAAACATCAGCGTATTATCACAAGTTGAATAAAAGCTGATAATGAAAAGTTAAAATTTACAATTTGTCAATAAGGTGAATAGCCTTTAAAAAATCTAAAACACGATGCTCACCGAAATGAGTGAAAACTTGATTGATTGAAATAGAAGGATAAAAAGTTTCCCTGATATGTGCAGTGTCCCAACACTCACATAGAATGTGTTAGTGGCTAGATGAATTCATCGACCCCGACAGCTGAGGTGACGACGAGGTAGGAGGCATGGGAACAAACACTTGATGATGGGACAGGAACACTGGCCAGGAGGCAAGGTTGAGCAGGAGTCATCGCGTAGTACATGTGTTGCGGTATGGATTGGCTGGGCATGGCGGTCGGAGTAGGCAGAATTGTCGGAGTAGGCTGGGCGGTCGGAGTAGCTAGAGTGTTTGGAATAGGCTGAGTTGACAGGGTGTGAGTTCTTTTTGCGGTGCCAAGGTGATTATATCAATCTGGAAGATAAAGAGTACATGTAAGATTTTCTTACTTCTATCCGGTTGGGAAAACATAAAACAATTGAGTAATTTGAGTACAGGTTTCCCATTGGTGATATAGTCGAGAGTAACGGAGCATATATAAAACCATGGGTAACCGAGGATGGATGGCGACCAGTCAGCAATAAACAACCAGGCCATCCACATGTACATCATTTTGCAAATATCCTAAAATAAACCATTACATGTTACAATATGTTACATATAAACAACAAAATGAAATATGGTTACGATTTCACCATTCTGTTTTCGGTACTAGTTCGTTTCGGGTGCGAATTTCCGGTGGGGACGAGTTCGTTTTGGGTACCAAATCACCTATAGAGTTATGTTATATAAGTTATGTTTGACCTATGACTAGGCTATTTCCATTTATAATAATTTGTTGCTCTTTATTGGAGAAACAAGTTTCATTGAAAGGGGAAACGTTCAGTCGGAGACAAGAATGTGACTATTGTACATGATGCCAAAAGAGAAAGGTGCTCTGGAGAGAGAAATGTCAAAAATCCAAATTGACTGTCCATAAAAATACCATCAAGAACCGAAGTAACTAAGATGATATATGCATGCAAAAGGAACCACTTCAGTCAAAATATGTCCAATTATAAGGAAAGCCTAGACATATTAGGTCTCTCTAAAAAAAATGAAGACCGAATCTGACGATACAAAGTGAGACAAGAATGAGCAGCTTCAGGACATACCACTACAGATGGAGATCCCCTGGAATTCTACACTTGACAAGTTGCTGTTTTCTAGTACTAGTTTTCCTCTTTGTCACTTTGAACCGGGGCGGGATAGCGCAGTGGTTAGAGCGTTCGACTGGGGTTCGAATCCCACCAGGGGCACGGCAACTTTGTCTGCAGTAGAGAACTGTTCTACACGCAGTAAGGTTTGGGTGCAATGCTACACTGAATTTCAGCGTAGTACCACCCATGATTCGCTAGTTCCAGCCGATGCTACCAGGTTTCACCGCAGTGCATAGCCACATGACATTGCGGGCTTTCTCCCTGCCATAATACTAGCAGCCGCGATATAAGTGAAATACTCTTGAAAGCGGCGTTAAACCCCAACTCACTCAATCTTGTACATAAAATTAAGTTCATACACATTATGATAAATTATAAATATACAAGCCGCCAAAAGACTATAAGAGACATATGCAACAATGCTATTAAATGACATGTAAAGTTACATAAGGTAAAAAGGATATAATATAGATGTTTTGCATACGAGTTAAAATAATATCAAAATAGAAAAGAAAGCATTCATACACCCTCACTCCACCCTAATATACATACATCGAATCACACAGACACCGCTAAGAACAAGCGCACTGCACAGAACATACATTTCCAGCTGCTGAATCATTCTGATCATATGTATACACACACAAGCATTGATTTAAACACACAAGTCATAAACATACATTCACACATGTATGCATACACATTCATACTTATACCCCACTTCCGGTCTCGTTGCTATGGTTTCTTTTGTTACAAGTGTAGGTGTATTACCCGATACACCTACACTTTTTCTGATAAACCTACACTTTTTAACAACTGAGAAACAATGTAGTCAATTTTCTAAATTTCTAAATTCTAAGTGATGAAACTTTATAAAATGTCAAATTATAAATGAACATATAAGGAAGCTGGGATCGAACCCGTGTCCTGTTGCTTTCTGGCCGAACGACCTAACCATTACACCAGGAAGCCGGTTGAAACTCTCAACATTTTTTCATTACCAAATGAATAAGGTTCTTATAATGCGTGAAATAATATCACAAATTTATGTTTTTTCTTCTTATATAAGAATGTAATTTAATTTTGGGTGCAAAATGTCTTAACATACTGAAAGTTGTTACTGTTTTCTCTTAACTTTGGCCACGTTGACATTAGCCATGCTGTTTATAGCGTTAGCTGTACATTTCAGCAAGATGCACGTGCATCTGCGTTGACAATGCCGTCATTGGGCCATATCAATTAGATTTCGAGCCCCAAACATGGGTAACCATACAACGCAGCACGGACTGCGTTGTCACAGACGAGGCCGTATTTGGGTTGTGCGTTTTATGCACAAGCTTGTTTACAGCTGTATTTGTTTAGAAATATTATGAAATAGTATCCGTTTACACTCGACCGTAAGTGGGGTATAAGACAGATATACCCATACTTTTCATCGTGTATCAAATGATACCCTACACTTTTCCCCGTTGGAGTCTTACTCGGCTCCGCCTCGTAAGGGCCCCACGGGGGAAAGTGTAGGGTATCATTCGATACACTCGGAAAAGTATTGGTATATCTCTCACATACACACACAAATACCTACATACCTACTGCATACGTATGTACATAGTTACATAGATACATTTGTACAAATACATATACATCAAACATTCATAAGATGAATTTTCAGAACACGTTGATCGAGACCTAGCATACTCTGGGGATAGTCAATAACGTGTCTTTACTTATGACATTGCTTTAAAAGTCAAAAATAAAATATAAATATAATATTAAAAAAATATATTCCAACGGCATTGTTATAATTATGTCATTGATAAAATTCCTCGCAAAATACAGTGTTGTCCATTAAATATACATCATTATAATGTCACATTATATTGCCTTTCCCTCCACCCCCCTTTTTCTCGCCGCAAATGGCTGCAAAACTGCCGAACCGGCGTTAAACAATAACTCACTCAATCACTCCACCCCTTTTTGTCTTGTGATAACAAAATGACCACGTGATCATCATCACCTGAAACACAAATCAAGACCAAGATAATGATCTAAATTAACTTTTTGTTATCTACCTACGTCCACTACTACACCCGACAGGTTGACAGTTATGTAGATAGTTATTTGTTATAAAACACCATGTTCAGGAGACGACCATCACAGTTGATGAAACTATCGATGTAAGTATGAACTATCGACAATAGTAATATCAAGGAATTGTCAGTTTAGTTTGTCTAGATATTTAAGGATTTATTTGTTCATTTTTGCTAAGAAATCGTATTAACATTTTGGATCAAATATATTCTCCTGTTATAGTATCAGTATTTTGGTTTTAAAAAATTTGGTAATTTCAAAATGCTTCATTCAGTTTAAAGCTATAGTATTTCACAGTTATGGCTTTCACTTTCACTCAGTTGGCATAGAAATACATATATGGTTTATAACCTACATTGTAACAGGTTCATAGTGGAGCTGTTTAAAGTGACATTGTTTAGGATAGTTTTATGTACAATTAGCCATAACATAATTGCAATGCACAACACATCATATTATACCAAGAAACTATTGTAAACCTGAATCAAACTTTTAATCATTAACATTTCATCACAAAACCCAAAGAGGGTAACCAATTTGACCTTGCTACATATGCTACTTATTTCTTTCAGTAAAACTATGAAATCAGTTATCCTTGTTGCCTGCCTTCTGGCTCTGTCTGTGATGAACACATCAGGCATGGTCAATCCTAATGGTGTAGGATGGGTATGTATTCTAATCATATTCAGTTTAAAATTATGTTTGAGTAGCATGTTTCAGAATACGAAACTGTGGAAGAACGATGATCCTTGTTTGCACGAAATACGAGTGAGAAATCTGCATAGATGAATCAAGCATATATACTCTTCAAAAACAGAAATTTGACACTGACTCAAATGTTTATAAGTTGATATAAAAGCATTTTTTTTAATTATGACATAGAAATCACCATTCAAACTTCGTTTGAGGATCCAGGC